>VXAC01002801.1:341-103759 GCA_013399225.1 Rhipidura dahli | reverse complement strand
CGGCGCCCGCCCCCCGCGCCCCGCCGGGCAGCGCCGCGCTCTGCCCGCCAAGAGGCAGCAGCGGCCCGGGGCTGGAGCAGCTTCGCCCTCGCCTTGGCTGGGCCGGCAGGGGCTGGGCCGGGTCGGGATGGGCCGGGCCGGGATGGGATGGGCCGGGCCGGGATGGGATGGGCCGGGCCGGGATGGGATGGGATGGGCCGGGCCGGGATGGGATGGGCCCGTCGGGATGGATGGGCCCGTCGGGATGGATGGGCCCGTCGGGATGGGCTCGCTGCCCGCTGTGGCTGGCGCCACATTCCTCCCTGCTCACGGGCAGCCTTAGCGTAGGAGCTGCCCGGAGCCCCGGTGCCAGCCCGCCGGGCAGCGCTCCCGGCGGGCTGTGAACAGCAGCAGCCGCCTGCTGTGACAGTGTAGTTCATCATACGGAGAAGCGAATGCCGGCGGGGATGGGCTGGTTGGGGCACTGTCAGCTCGTGTCCCGCTCTGTCGGTCCCCAATAGATGTCCCGGGTTACCCGGGGCGAACTGTGGCGCTGAACGAGGGGCAGGCTCTGCCCTCTCCCACCGGCCCAACCTGGGATTTGGGGAGCAGTCCGGGATGTGGGGAGAAGTCTGGGATTTGGGGAGCAGCCTGGGGTTTGGGGAGCAGCCTGAGTAGCCCTCATTGTGCTGGGCTGAGCATACCCCATGGCACAGCCAAGCGTGTGGGCCGAGATGTGGAGCACGGGGAGATATAATCGGGTTGTGAGCTGCAAGCAGGGAGCAGATTAACGGGGATTTGAGCTGCCAGCGGAGGGAACTGGAGGGGACGGGTTCAGGCTTTTGCAGTGTGTTTATGTTTGGTATAAGCTTTCCTTCCCCGTACATGCACGTTGGATTTAATAGCACAAATGTAGACCTTTGCTTTCCCTTTTCAGAGAAACTTCTCATCAGTACAGGGGTGTCGTCACTGATGCAGTGCTATGCAGTCACAAGACCCAGTGCAGTACAGACAGAACATAAACCACATTTATATGCACATCTGAGCGACAGTAATGATTCAGGCAGACACAGGCAAATGCAGCTGAGACTGTGCCTTCTAAATATGCTGTGGTTTTCAGCTCCATTGTTTTTGGCATCTTGTTGGGTCAGCCTTATTGTGCCATTTTCCTGTAGCCCTTCAGATGCTCTCTCCTACTTGGTATGCCCTGTGCTAGGCACACTGTATCCAAATAGTTAAAAATTTCCACAATGCAACCAGAAACAAACCTTATAAACCTTGTCAGATGCAGGAAAAAGACTCACTGGTGTTAGATGTCAGAGTTTAAAATGTAAAGTCTAAATCAGCAGAGGAGCTTGCAAGGCTTTTCTGCTACAGGCTGAAGGACCAAAAAGTCACAGACTTGTGGTTCTGAAACTCCTGCTTAAGGTCTGGCAGGCCCAGGCTTCCAGATCTGGTATGGCATGTTCTCTGCTGTGTTTCAGGGGGCAAATGAGAAACAGTTTTATCTCACACACATATTTAAGTCCTTTTATTTGAGGAAAGAAAAAAGAAATACAGATGAATCCCCAAGCAATGGAGGAACTATTTCTATTGGATAAATCACATTTTCTCTAATTTTGGGAATAATTCTAAGTCAGTATCCCCTTGGCACAATATAGATTTATTTAAAATTTATCTGAACTGAGAAGTGGCCCTAGTAAAGCTGTAGGAAGTGCTTCTCTACAGTTGCTCTTTGGCAGACCCCAGCAGCAGTGGCAGGTGATTACAGGAGTTTTCTTCATGGGACCTCTGCCCAGCCACAGAAGAAATGTTCCAACCTGCTTTCATTTGCCAGGTCTCTCAGGGTGGGCTGGAAGAAAACCACAGAGAGCTAAGCTGCACCTGGTGCTGGCCAAGCCACTGTTTCTTGCTGTCATCAGAGGTAAACATTAACACTGCCATAAAACTCAAGAGTTGGAGCTCTTTTCTAGAAACGTTGCATTTAATGGCAATTATTTAACATGATTTCTTTTGTATGGCTTTTTACCCTGTACAATGTCTTCCCTACCTCCCTTAAATCTGTGATTTTGTGCCTCAGTGAGTTTATTATTATTGTTTATCCTTTCTTTGTTTATCAAAAGAGAAAGTATGCTATGTTGTTTGGATTATCTGATCTGATCTGCTCTGTACACCAATAGATTTTGAAAGTACACCCAAGATAATTAATACTTGTTGAAGGCAAGGTGAAACCTGTGGGTGACTGAATGTGAACACATATATGTTTGTATTGACAGAGGTCATCTGATGCATGATTTTATCTACGTGTTGCTTAGTTTCTAAGTTATGTAAGAGGCCTAGAAAATGGAGCTGCTGTAACTGTGACGAGGTCTTTGCATTCTTTGCACTCTCCTTGCATTTCATGGAGAAAATATTTTCTTTTTGTATCTGCATATTGTGGGTTTTTCTTCTGCTAGCATCAATTTGTGTTGAATTCTCTTATAGATTTTGTGTAATAAAACTAGGTTTACATTCCAAGGCATGGAGGTATCCTTGAAGTTTCATTAAACATTTATGCTCAAGTATCAATACTTATTTCCTTGTAAGCTTAAAACTGTGCAAGAAAACAAAAGATATTAAATAAATAGAGGAAAAGTAGACAGCAAAATAATACAAGTACAGCAGGACATAGTGAAATAATTAACCCTAAGTTCATGAAACTGAGGTTCAACAAAGGCTTGCAGGCAGCCTGCCTAACAGCAGTTATATAATAGTAATCATTAGTTGGCTTTCTGCAGAGCCCTTCTTACCCCCCTTCTCTACCCCGATAAAATGTTTAGCACACCTTGTACTGTGCTGCAGGGGCTTGAGCACATGACCTTATTGTTTCACTGTTTATACCTCCCTTCCCCAAATGCTTGGAATTTCTGGTTCCCCAGCAGCCCTAGGGGTGTCCAACTCCTGCACTTTGCACTATGCAATAATGTCTGTATGATCTGGAATGAATTTAGGGCTGAGAAGTCACAGTACTTTCAGCCCGCAAAAAAGAATGAGGAGTGAAACCTGCAGACTGTAGTACCTGACTTTCATAAGAGTGGGTCACAAGGAGCATTTCAGACACAGTGATTTATGAATTCAGAACCACCTCATTGACTCTGTCTTGCCTCTATTTATCCTGTCTTCCTGGACATTTTCCATGCAACCTAAGACTGTGATCCCTGATAACTGTAGGAATGAAAACTGACATATTAAACAGACTTACCACGGTCTGAGTTTTTCTGCACCCACTGTCTCTCACCAGTTTTAGAAAATTATTGCCTTCACCTACACAGGGCTTACTCATGGAAAATTGCCATAGTGGTATTATAATGCAGTGGTAGCATAATGCAGGAAGGCCTTGACTACTGGGTATTTTTTCCCTTGCTGGTAGGAAAGTATGTAGATTAGAGGGGCATCAGTGGGATTAGGAAAGGAAAAGCAGCATGGGAAGGTACTTACCTGCCTTTTCCTCATAGTTAAACTAAGTGTTCCATTTGAGAAACAATAACCTTCATGACAACAGCCATTAACTGAGAAATTATGAGAAAAAAAGAAGGTAAGCTTTAGTTTTCTAACAGAGTTATATTCTTATAAAATTATTTTGCTAATTCAGATCTTACTATCCCATAAGGTAAGTCTGCTAATTCAGGCTGCTATCATTGCAGACATATAAAGGTGTTGAAATCATAGCTGAGGGATTGGAGCATAGAAGTCATTAACAATAAAAGTGCTTGTGATGTAGACAAGTCTTTTATTGGAAGAGTTTAGATGCCCTCCAGAAGAGTCAAATATTGCATGTGCACTATGGAAAATGTTAGGGAGAAAAGAGGTAGAAGTGGCAACAGAGCTCTTTAGGAAATAGGAAGATCAAAAGACAAGCTAAGATGCTTGAAAAATAAGGCATGAACTGATACTGTCAGAAATCCATCCAATCACAGTGAAAAATGAAATGAATGCTGAATATTTTCAGATAAAGAGAGACAAAAGGCCTGGATAATTTCCATGAATTAGCCACAGAAGTAGACTGAAAGTGAGAAAGGAAAGAGAGGCATTCTTAAAGGAGAGAGATAACAATATAGTGGAGAATTTGTAGAAAGGAAAATGTCAGCTCCAAAAGTGACCCTTCTAGATAGTAGAATGAAGATGAGGCACATCAGAAAGATTGACTTAAGAGTGTACAGGGACTGAGATGCTTTAAAAGAAATGTGGATATTTTGGGGGGAAAATACTATTTACTGAAATAAGCATAATTTATAAAGAGAAGAAACTTGGATTAAAGAATAATACTCATAGAAAAAATTACATACTAATACTACCAGCATTTAGTTCATGAATCCTGGAAACTAAACTAGGAGCCAGTAAGTTAGGAGAAAAGGTAAATAATGTTCTATTATGTGTCTATGCTATTATCTGAATCAGCCTGTCTTTTATGTTAAGAATACTTAAGCTAAGTTCAGCTCCTGTACAAATATTAGCATAAAATAGATGTTTCAGATCAATACCACATCCACGAGCCATTAAATACCTCATAATCAAACAAAATATTTAGGTTGTTTCAAAGCCAAATCCCATGCAGTCAAGTTTATTTCATGTTTTATTAACACTAAAGGATACCCTGTTATCTCTTATCTGTCTTCTCAAGGAAAAATAATTCCTTTTTAATTAGGTCATTGCAGTCATGTGCAGTCATTACACAAACTCTTCCTGGTATATAATGATGGATAAATACAGCATAGCATTTAAGGAGGTTTGATGCTGGCATGGATATATTAATATGCAGGCTGTAGAGCAGGCAGAGACAAGACTTTGATAATACAAATTCCTTTCCTGAGTTCTGTCTCAGTTCTGACCAAACCAAAGGTTGGCAGGTACGTTAGGGTCATTTTTACCAGTACTTCCAAACAAGAGACACAAATTGATATGAAAGGCCTAGACCGAAGCCATTGAATAAACTTTGCTTTTTCAAGTCTGTCATCATTCAGCGCTTAGAATTTTAACAAAGATCAAGATATGATTATCCCATATACGTAATTCTGAGCTATCTACACCCACTACCTTATTCTTTTGTAAGGTAAAGTCAGACAAGAGAAGTGGAAGGGATTTGGTTGTTGTTCACCTGGAAAGGAGATGGGTGATATTTTTCAGAGAAGATTCAGTTTGTTTATCAGTTAAAGGAGTTTATTGGCAAAAACTATACAGCTGATGCATAAAAATATCATCAAGCAGAAATTCCAAAAATGTTGAATTAAGCCTCATTTAATTTTTTTTTCTGATAAAACTATTTTAAGAAGTATCTTGAAATCTTAAAACATCTTGTTTATAAGACAGTTTAAATTTTGAAATGTCACTCTATGTTTTTGCCCTTAATACAGTTTAGACCGAGTTTTCATTATTTAATTTTTAAAAAATCCATGGATTCTGAACTTGGCTCTATTGCAATTTTTTGCTAGGAACAATTACAAATTGTTGTAATAATAATTATAAAGACAGTTGATTATTTGTGTGTGTCTGAGGCTGCCTCTGGAATGTCATAGTAACTGGACCAATTATATAATTGAAAAAATAATAATTTGCTAGTGAAGTGCCATATAGCTAGTGTCCAGAGTGACTTTCAGTTTTGTAGTAGCTTCTTGCATCTGAAATGGTTTTGCTAGAGGTGGATCCCAAATAACGTTTTCCCCAGAACCCATATTGTGGGGAAATGTCAGACCGTTGTTGTACATCACTCGTGAAGGACAATCATGAGGCAGAGAGGGTGAGTTAACGAGGTCAGGGAGTGTACAACTGGCTGTGCCAGTCTATATGCAATAAACACCCTGTATTGCACAACTTGCAGGGGTGTTCAGAGCTCTTCCGTTTGCAGCTGTTGTTTCTGCCGACACTATTGCTCAATCCTTTGCCTTGTGTGCATTACAGTCCAAAATAAAGGTATTCCTGCTCAGATGGGCTTTTGCCTTATCTCAGTCTCCATTATTCTGTGCAGCAAATAATTTATATAAATTGATGCTAACCACCACCTAGTCAATTGTGTCTTTTGGGACAGAGGTGGCTGTAACTTGGCTTTTAAATTCTATGTAACTTGCCAGCAATTCAGGCACAGCTCTCTCACTAGAGGAGTGTGCCATTTGACTGACAGGAAGTCTGTGCTAGTGTAGGATCTCTGCCATTTGACTGACAGGAAGTCTGTGCTAGTGTAGGATCTCATCAGTAGTCCCTGGTTGCGGGAAGAAGTGAGCTGGTACAAGCTGATGAGTCCAGCTAGTCACACCAGCACTTGGTGTACATGCTGCAAGCACAACCTGGCCCTGCTCATGATGAGAAGCTGCTGCCATGTGTGAGCTATCTCCAGAGTTCTTCCTTCCCTCAGCTTCTCAAAGGATTTGGTACATATCTCATGACCAGTCAAATGAAGTTTTGGGTTGTGGCTCACCAGTTCCTGGCTCTCACTGTTATCAGCTACGGGTCTTCTTTTCAAATTCTTTCTTTCCCTATTGAAAGCTGCTTAGTCCTTCACACCTCAAACTGTGTTTTGACCATCATGGTGGAACTACCACTAATATCATCTTGATGATAATGCAGTCAGTGTGCTGCAAAGCTTCATCATAGATCAGCTTGTTATATCACCTTATAAATTTGCCCATGTTGGTTGTGAGAAGTCATCTTCTGTTAAACAACCAGATTTTGTGCTTGTCTGGCAGTGAAGCAGATACAAGAGCTTGGTACAGCTTTACTCTAGCAGAGAGCTTGGTCCTGTGTTGACCATATACTGTGAAAATTCATCATGTGAAAATGATGTTTCTTTCCTTTTATAGATCACCTGTGTGTATCTAATGACAAAGTGCTTCTAAATTAAGCAAAGGCATTAATGACTTAAAACTTGATTCTATTGATGGATACAAAACAAAAGTTATGCTTTTTTCCAGAACTTTCTGATAAACAGTCTTAGGAATTTGTTCAGAGTTGTTCAGTAAGCAAATCATTAGCATGAACAGTTCCTATTAATCCCTTTACAAAGGTGCTTGAAAAAAACCAGACTTTTGCACTCTAAATTGAATCTGAGGACCTATTTTGAGACCATCATGCCTCATGGCCTAAGCAAGACAAGCAGGATATGCTTCAAGATGCATCCTGTTTTAATGTTCCTTGGAACAACAAAGTGCTTGAAAAAGCTTGACTGAACTTTACCTTGCATCTCATCATGGAGATACTTCAAAATTAATAACTGCTCTAGGACAGGAGAGACCTTCCAGGAATCTTCAAAGTCTGGTTTCTGACTGCATCAGAGGTTTTAATAAACTCATTGAAGCGATGCAAATATCTTTACTTCTTCCTTTTCCTGTCTTTCTATGGTGATAGCTGGTATAAAAAATTTTCCTATTGTTTGTGTGAAATCTGCTTTCTGATTTCTTAAAATAAGTATTGGCAGTGTATGAATACTGTAACACTGGTGTTCTACCAGAGATGTATTTCATGTCGTACAACTTGACCTGGATTCAGTGACAAATGGCCTTTAATCCAATTTGTCAGCAGGTATGTCTGACCAAGATAACAAGTCTGAGAAGTGCTGGTTTCCTTTTCAAGCAGAAGCTGACTGGCCTTATTACTGCTGGCAGATCATCTTGGATGCTTCCACTTCATACTGTCAAAGCCCTGTGTCAAATGACAAGCCTCATCTGAGCTATTTCTTCAAATAAAGCATAGTCTCTATGACTTTGCACAGTCAACCTCCCCAGCTATTTTTATTCAGCACAGCAGCTATGCCAGTTGCCCTGCAGTGTTACTTTGCATTCTGGAAGGAGGTTCCATAATTTTCTCCTCTGTGCATAGAAATTTCAGATGGTAGCTCTAACTGACTGCCATAATGCTTGCTTTTGACCACAGAAAAAAAAAAAAAAGGATTCAGTAGACGCAGCATGTGATGTCTTTTAGGAAAACATGCCATTTTTAGAAGTTTACCTAATAGTTTAAATTCCCAGTTGGAAGTTATCAAGCATAGAAAAGCCCTGTTGCCTTTTTATGGATTTTATTTACAGCACCCTGCATTCTAGGCTGGCTGTACATAGCTCTATCCTCATGTTACCATCCTTCTGCCTGCATCCCTTTCTACAGGATTTGTCCTCAGCACTGGCAACTGCAACACATCACTGACACTGAAAGAGCTATAACAGCTTATACAGCACCATCATGGATTTTTTCTAGGTCAGTACATCACTGTGCTAAGTGTCTCCACTTCTGTGAACTTATTATTTAGGGGTTTTCACCAGTTTTGTAACCAACAATTTGCATGTTAAAAAATATTATTCAAAAAATGTCAGCTGTGCATTCTGACAAAGCCACATACATAGTTTAACTGGTCAGCCAAGCCTGTTTCCCATGGAATTGCTGACAGACAAAATCATGACTACCAAAATCACATTCTTGGTAAAATCAGCTTTTGTAAGCAACTCTTTCTCCTCTGAACTCTGGCAATGAGATGCAATTAATTCCTATGTCTAAATTCAGTTTGAGTTCCATCCTTTGAAGAATATTCAGTTCAAAACAAGGGGTGGGAAAGAGATTTTATATTCTGCTGCCAGTCCAATATAGAAAGCCTCTTAGAATGTAAAGGCAAGCATCATTTCCATAATGCTTTGCTATAAAAGAGGTGGTAGCTGCTCTTCATTATTTGCAGTTGTTACCTTTAATAGCAGACAATTTGGTACACCATGTACAGTTATTTGTACATTTTGAAAGGCTTTTTACAATGAGCTGCATAATAATACCAGTTTTGTGTAGTATATCAATCTTGGAAAAATACTAATCCAATCAGAACCCTTAAGAAGGCTGACTAATGCTAATGCTTGCTGAATAGAAGTTTTCAGAGTTGCATGTGAGAAACACCATGAAAAATGGAGAAATATGAAAATAGTAGTTACATTACTGAACTTTGCTCTCTGAGTGGAAAAGTTGACTTGTGAGCTATGTAACAAATTAGAATACGATAAATTAGAAGTATTCAGGTAACACTGTAATTTGCAATTTTGATTAGTTTAGAGCAATCCAAATTCAAAGTATCTACTTTGTATTCATTCTTGTTGAAGATCAAGTCCTGCAGTCTACCTGCAAGTAGGGTCTTCCTCTAGCTGTAAAGTAGAGATGAATTTGGATTCTTAATTTTCTCCATTTTCTACTTCTTCATAAAAAAAAAAAAAAGTACAGCTTGGACAGATATGAATAACAAAAGGAACTCTTTAGAAGCATTTTACAATCCATGACTTTGTAGTGTCCAAAACTCTGATGAGTTTCTAACAGTAATCTTTATTTTTAATGGATGCTAACTTGAATTTGTGCAAAGGAAGCATCTTTAAAGGCTAAAAACATAAAAATTGTGAACTATTATTTTTTTCAATTTTCCTATGCTTTTTGAAAATACTGTCACCCCACTGCTAGTTTCTGAAGATAATTACCATTTTCCTCATAGCAGCAGGTAGCCAATTTTACTTTACCTAAAACTGCCTTTTCCAAAGAAAACAAAAAAGCTAACTTCTGTCACTGATTGTTTTAATAATTTGTGGGGAGTGTTGCAAGGCAACACTTAATATTTTCAGTTAGCCTGGCTGTTTGTAAGGTAGCTGCAGCCTAAGCAAGTAGAAGAGATGTTCCATGAAATCCACATCACTCCAGGATGGAAAAACATGTAGAAGGTTTCCACAGAAAGAAATAAAGTGGAGAGTAGACATTATCCATTCCAACACAAAGCCTTAAACATGGCTGGGATAACCAGTGATGTTATCCACTGCCAGGGGCTGAATTTTTCAATGACTTTTTGACTAAAAACTGATTCGGCCAGCTCTGTACTGCTTTTCATTTTCACACTACCTCAGGCCTTAATCTGCAGAGGACATTCTGGGGTCAAGCTCTGGCATGAGTAGGAGATGAAGTATTATCCCCAGTTTAAACTGTTTGAGAGATACCTTATCTGAAACAGTTATCCCGCTATGTTATGTCAAGGGGTGAGGAAGCTATCAGCAACTCTATGGGTCAACAATCAGAAAACTGATGTGAAAGAACCTTTTCTTTATTTTTTTCATTCTGTGCTGAAAACAGTTTAGCTAGTTCTACAAGACTGGCTTTACAGTTTGCTTTGATTGCATATGCCAGTGAAAAGGTTGAACTGATTTGAACTTTGTGAGATGGATAGCAGCTGTTGTACTAAGCTGTTTAAACCCACCAATTTGGGCTTAAACCTTGGCTGAGTAAATACAAAGCCTTAACCATACATAGTACCCGTAATGAGCTTTCCTCTTTCAATTTCTGTGAATAGAATTTATTTTTAAATCAACAATATTTTACCGCCAGATTTTCCATTTCCGGATACTGAAGTACCTAATTAGAAAAAAAAAAACAAAACAAAAAAAAAAAAAAAACCCTAAAAATAAAGCAGGTGAGTTTATTTTCATTTTTCACGACTGAAGTTACTGCTCATCACTGCTGAATACAGTACAGCTCTCTCCTCCCTAAAACAAAGTTTTAAAAAGCCTAGCACTGAAATCATGCAATAATCTGAAAAATTTTGTCTTTGTATATGTGTGTGCATGTCTCATACCTCTCTGGATTAAGAGAAAGGAAGATAAAGTGGATGAGAGGAAATGCAAACAAAACCAGCCTACAATAGTGTGTGCACTTCCTATTGGTTTCTGTAGCATTTAAAGTCTAAAATTCAGTATGTGCATGTAAGAATGGGAAAGGTTCCAAAGCATTCTTTCTGAAGTCACGAGGTTGTTTCCTTATCACTCAGTAAGGCATCTAATGCTGACACAAGTATGACAATAATGTTAATTTTTTACCCAGGTAGAAAAGAATGAGTGAGCAGTTAATAGTGAAGAGAAAGAGACATTAGTTCTGAGACACAAGCTTGTTACAATTTGGACTTACACTTAACCCCAGAGAATCTGAAGGTCCTTTGCCCAATACGTCAGCCTATTACAGAATTTCATAGGGAATGCAGAAGCTTTCATTTAGTCGTAGCTTGATGTAGAAATATACAGCAAAAGCGATTTCTCCATATATTACTGTAAGTTTTTCCTAGACAGAAACTTAAACAAACCAACAGATATTTTGTCTAAATAAAACTCAACTATTTTCCCAGGAACCAAAAAAGAGTTATGCATTATGTGGCTATTTCATCGATTTATTAAGTATTTGCAAACCTTGGCAGATTTCATTGCTACTTTTAAACTACCTCCAATTCAGTGACAGATTCACACAGCTGCTAGGATTGTCCAGTTCAATTTGCAGTATTTCATTAGAACTAGAGGCCTCAGGTGTAGGCTTTGGATCAAAGGTTAGGGTTTGTATCCATCCTTCCACTTTACACCAATTGATGGCAAAAGACACAGATTCATGTGAAGGTCTTTTGTTATTAAGAAGGTTTGTTCTGCTATTTCCTGCTTATTTGGCTGTGAAACCTGAGCAGGAGAAACTAAAGAAAAAAAATCAATATTTATTCCCTTGTGACGTGACACTTGGCAGCTTTGCACAGTGCAGTCACTGGTGTTCAGCCACCCATCCTGGGGGCAACTCAGAGAGCTGTGGAAGTTCTCCTTGGTCACTGCTCTGCACACAGCTCATAGTCCCTCTGTGTGCTTAGCATTGTTCTCCCCAACCCATGAGCATTTTCACAGAATCACAGAATCACAGAATTACCAGGTTGGAAGAGACCTTCAAGATCATCGAGTCCAACCTCTGTCCTAACACCTCAACTAAACTAAACCATGGCACCGAGTGCCACATCCAATCTCTTTTTAAACACGTCCAGGGATGGTGACTCCACCACCTCCCCAGGCAGCCCATTCCAATATTTTATCACTCTTTCTGTAAAAAAGTTTCTCCTAATATCTACCCTATATTTTCCTTGGCGCAACTTAAGACTGTGTCCTCTTGTTCTCTCAGTTGTTGCCCATAAAAAGAGACCAATCCCCACCTCACTACAACCACCTTTCAGGAAGTTGTAGAGAGTGATAAGGTCACCTCTGAGTCTCCTTTTCTCCAGGCTAAACAACCCCAGCTCCCTCAGCCGTTCCTCATAGGGCTTGTGTTCCAAGCCCTTCACCAGCCTTGTTGCCCTCCTCTGGACACACTCAAGTGTCTCCACATTTTCATGACAATGTCTATAGTTGGAGAGAAAGTTCTTTGAAAGGGTAAAAAAGGAGCTTGTCACCATTCTCTTGTACCCTGAGAAGCAGCATTCCTGTGTTCAAAGTAAGAGCTTTCTATAGAATCTCATGTAAAGTAAATCTTAGGATGACCATTGCAGTGGTATCTGGTTGAATACTATTTTCAGTGCCTTCACTTTACACATCCAGCAAACAAAAGCAGAGTATGGCATGGTCTCTAATAACAAAAAGAGTATATCACAGTGTGCTGTTTTTGTTTGTTTTGTTTAATTTGAAATAAAAGTAAGAAGTTGTTGCAGAAATTCAAATCTCATCTCTTCCTAAATTTTACGTTTTTACCTGCAATGAAGGTGAAAATGTTACGTTTGTTTGGTTTTGGTGGGTTAAATTCAGGTGATTTAACTGATCTACATTTAGCAGGACACATGGCATTAATAAAAACATCAGAGAACCCAGCAGAATTACATACATACAATTATTTATGTATATGAACATTTGGATGGTAATAGTTGGCACCCAGGTAAATACTAAATTTATCACAAACCTGTTTTCTCTTCTTTCTTTCAGCTGTACTTAGAGGTAAGGTTTGATCCTTTTCCCATAGCTATCTATTAGCATGTATAATTAGGTCCCCTTCTCTTTTTGTTTCCATTTCCCTCTTCTGTAGTTCAGTTTCATAAACTGTTTTCCTACCTTTTCATTTGCTTTTGGAAAGATACAAAAGTTTACTTTGGAACTCTCTGTTGTGCCTTTTGAGAATTCCCTTCTCACTCATGCTGCACTCATTTTAGTGTTCCTAAAGCTGTAATATTTGGTGAGTCCAAATATGAGTATGTGCTACATCAACTATTTTTCACTACAGTAGAGGAAAGCCTTTCATTTTCATCAGTCAGTGTACCAGTACAATAAAAATATTTTATGTTCTAGCCAAATGTAACTTTTTGGTTCCAGAATTTACTGAGAATTTCAGAAGCAAGAACCTTTTGGATGCTAGTAACTTGTTAAAAGAGGAATCTATAACTTGCTGACCTTGGCAGGCAGGAACTCTAGAGTTAACATTATCTCCTCTATCCTCCAAATGGTGCTGGCACCTCTTGTCACAGGAATAGTAAGTGACTTCCCCATGACCAGCTGGAAGCTGATGGCTTTGATTATTTTATAAACCAGTTTTAAATCCTCTGCACGTGCAGTGTTGGGCTGTGTCAGCCTGGGGAGCTGCTGCTGCTGCTGTTGCCTTGCAGTACGCTCATGTGCATTCTGGTAACAGACTTCCAGTGGGAGGTGACGTATGTTTACCGCATGCACCATGCCAATTGCAGGAGGCAGAGGTTTCCAAAACATTATGGAGTGTATTTCCAAAAAGAAGTCAGGATGATGACCACGGATACATTCATGTGTGGGGAGGAAGGCACACTATCACATGAACAAGGAAACAGCACCTGGAACTGGAAAGACCAGACAGCTAAAGGCCAGGTTGTGAGACGGTTCAAAACATCGTGGCAGCTAGTGAACCAGTCCATTAGCCTGGTATGAGAAGGCACACACACACAGAGATTTCCCTGAAGATGCAGGACTTAACTAAAATGTCCTTATTGACATTAACTTTACACTGCACAGGGCTTTATTATGTGGATGTTATTTCACTGAATCATGACGAATATCTTTTGTCTGGAAACTAAAGTTTATTCATATAGTCAAGCTTGTTCATTTTTACAATAGAGATTACTTAAGTATGGTATATTTTAAAGTGTATCAAAATGCAGTAAAGCAGGTTGCATCAGCAATAGTTAGAAGTCAGCAGGAGAGGCAATCAGGCTTTTTCCACTGCATGGACATGCCATGAAGCTTGCCTTGCTAGTACTTGCATTAGTCTCTCATAAGAAATTAGTAGTAAAGCATCATTTTTATAATTCAAGAAAAGAACTGCAACCTGACATCACTGAAGAGCCAAAAATTATTTTTATTTTCATAATTGCATTTAACTTTCACAGAATTGCTGCAATGAATTAGAATACTTCAGGGTTCTTCTGCATCTTGCTTGGCACTGAACAGTTAATGTTGAAAAAAGCCCACAAATAGATTCTTGGAGTTGAAAATCTACCATGAAAATGAAAAGGTAGATTTACAACATAATCATTGCATGCACTTCTGCTGAAACTGTCTAGCAGGTTAAAACCTGTGTGACATGTCATCACTCCTGCAGCCAGAGTACTATTAGAAGTAGGCAATTTACTAAGAAAAAAAGACTTTGATATGGAAAAATCTGTGCCATTTTCCATCTGTACTGATATTTTCTGTGCTTCACAAGTAATAATAATAACAATAAAAATATATTTCAGGAAATTTCATAAAATATACACAAACAGGATGTGCCCTTCCTGTGCACAGAGTCAACAAATGTTCTGTGACATGTAAAGCTTCAAAGCAGAATTCCAGTGGGACCCAAGTGATATACAGGCTTTGTACTGTCCTTTGCCCACGAATGAGCACCATAAACAACATGGAGATATCTGAGTGAGTGAAGAGTTTGCACTTACTGAAGCTATTAATGCTGCTTCTATTTGTATTTACTAATGTGATTCCAAAGTACCATCAAATCTAGAAACACCAGTTTGTTTGTCACATTCAAATGTGATCTGACTTCTAAGAAATTGAGGAGAGATGAAGAATAGCATCTGGTTTTATTAGTTTCCAAAAACCTTCCCAGTATGTGGTCCCGGTAGTGACAAAAAAGGGAGACAAGATTACACTGGCATCTTTTCTACCCAGAATGTTAATGTCAATCATGAGTAATCAATTGGCTACAGTAATTACCTAATCTGTTCCCTGTATCTGTATTGCTTGAAATATATTTATAATGCCTCTGTTGCCACAGGATTTGTGAACATGTGCTTCAGGAACTGCTCCTACACATTCTGCACATGCAAGTAGGCCTCACTGGTGTGCATCATTCCACTGACTTCATCACAGCTGTGGCAGACAGGAGCAGCCTCATGGAGCATGGTTTGGATTTCTGAGAGAAGCCTGACCTGCTGCAGGCACTGAGCTGATGTGTATCGTGTCCTTTTTCGGCTGCTAACACACCTTGCAGCTTCATCCCTGTGCAGTATTATCAATTGTTCCATTTCTAGTATCCACCTTCCTCTCAGGGCTAGCTTTTGGCTTTCTCTGAGGCACTGCATTCTGCCATAAAACCACAGTCACACATTATGACTGATGCAGGTGGGAGACAGAAAAGAAAGAGGCTGGAATCAACAGCGCCAAGCCAATGACAGGCTCTCAACGGTCCCTTGGCATGGGCTCAAGCCTGCAAGTACTGCTGAATGATAAAGGAAAATAGGTATGTGGTTTTAAGAGCACTGGACCTTCTATTTGTGAATGCATGTATGTGTGCTTAGCATTTACCACATGTCTACTGGTAAAAAAATGAAGATTCAAGTAACTAAAAATCCCAGTTCCTTGGTGATGCTTGTGACTGACTTCATTTCCCTGGCAAAAACCCTAAGATCTTTTAGGAAGCCTATCATGCCAAACATTGTGTCGTGTTTAATCCTGTACTTGTCCTTTTTGTGGTACTCCTGTTGACGTCAGTGGAAACTTGACTTGTGAGAGTGCAGAGGAATCAGGCTGAATGGATTTTTCAATAGTAAAACTGAATGGAAGGAAACCTTCTGAAAGGTACCAAAATCTTATTCCTTCTTACAACATAAAGGGAGGTTTCTTGCTATGTTCTTCAGGGGTTCCTACCTAAATGGATTTGTGAATCTGTGCATTTACGAGACTCTTGATATACTGGATAGCATGACTGGCAGATTGGAAAGTGATTGATGCAAAGTATAAATAATGAGCAAAGAAGGAATGCCTAATAAATGTGTATTTATGCATTTCCGTTTGTTGTTCTACATCACACGCCACAGCCATTTCTAAATAACTTCTGCATATACAGTTTTGCCATCACATTTCCATTTTATGGTCACTAACCCACATTGAGGCACGCAAATGTGAAGGCACGTGTTAGTCACTAATAAGCTTTAAATATTTTCTGCTAATACTTGAAAGGGTCTGAGAAATGCCTTTAATTTTTGTAAGCAATTTCCAGCTGGTTACATTTGCTGTTACCAACAGTACCCATTATACAAACAGACTTTTCTCCCTCCTCTTACAAATACAAACAAAAGACACAGATTTTACAATGCTGAATGTAAATGATTAAGTCATTCTGGTGTTGTTATTCTGGATTTACAATGACCTCACTGAAAACAGAATTTAGACCCCTGTGGTTAAATCACAACAGAACAATATTAAAACCAGATTTGAATAAACTATCTTAAGAAAATGGGGTTAAGTTACAATGTCATTTCCATACCGAAAACTGCTCAGAGCAAGACACAGAAAAGCCTTCAAACAGGACCATCTGCAAGCGCACTCGGGTAGGAGCAGCCCCTCGGGGCCAGCCCGCCCCACCGCAGCGCCGGGCCGGGGGAAGCCGGCACGACACGGAACGGAGCCGCCGCCGAAAGGGCTGCCAAGGTCCGATCCCTCCTGTCCCGCCATAGAACACCGGAGCGTTGCGCAATGGGAAAACATCTCAAATATGTACTGCTCAGTTTTGTTCTCGCTAGCCCAGCCTCGAGAGCGGTAGCTCAGCCGCACTCATAGTTAAGTGTGTACTGCCTAAATGGTAAAAATTAAACGTAAGCCCAGCTCGACCTGCAGCTTCTCCAGAGGCGATCGGGAAAAACGCACTACGGAGCAATAAGCGGTGACGTCCCCGTTCTTCTGAAGCCCCACCACAGCTCCTTGCCGCAACTCCGCCGATCTCCGCCTCCGCAATCTGGCACCTATGGCAAATCCCGGCTGCAGGACCCTCCGGCACGGCTCCCGTACGGCCCAACTACCCCACTGGGCTGCCCTCTTCCCTCCTTTCCCTCCGCTCCCGGTAGGGAGCAGCACCCGACCGCCCTGCCGCGCCGCGCCGCGCACGTACACACACACTGACACACGCAGACACACGCACCGAGGGGCACACGGACGCACTCCCGCTCCCTCTCTCACACCGCACTCTCGCACCCGCCGCCCGCCCTGCACCGGCTCTCGGCACGCTGCTCGGCCCGGCCGCCAGCACCTCCCAAGGTCACGGCGCCCTGCACTGCCTGCGCACCGCCCGCGTACCGCCCGCAGGTGCGCGATGCACGGGAGGAGGGCGGCAGAACGGAGGGCGGCAGAACGAAGGGCGGCAGCGCGGAGGACAGCCCGGCACCGCCGCCCTGCCCGCGGCCGCACCGGACCACATCGCGCCGCCCGCCCGCCGGCCTGCCCCTCTGCCTGCCTGCGTGCCTGCGGAGGGCGCTGTACACCAAACCCACAACAGCTCCGCCGCCGACCGCGGATTATAAGCGACCGCTCTCTCCGCCCCCAGCGGAGTCTCCCTCCGCCCTCGCCCTCACACCCCACCCCTCCCCCGGCTGCAGAGAAGGGCATGGAGTTGGCGGGAGGCTATAAAAGCTCCTGAGAGCGTGCTGGGGCCACGGCGCCGTGACAGCCTCCGCAGGCAGAGCAGGGTCGCGCACCATGTCCCACCACTGGGGATACGGCAGCCACGACGGTGAGTGTGAGTGCCCGGCCGTGTAGGACACCTGCCGGCAGGTCCCTGGCAGCCGCGCCCGGGACGTGCCCGCTGCTGCCCCGCGGAGCCCTTGCTCGAAGCGGCAGTGAGCTCGGTGGCGCTTTTTTATCGTAACCTTGAAATGCACCTGCGCCGGGGCAGCCCGTCCGGCGCTCCGCGCTCTGTGCCGGAGCATCTCCTGCTTCTCTGCTGACATTCCTTGACTTCAGGAAGGGAACGACGGGCGCTACTCCGCAGGACGGGGTGGCCCCGAGGAGTCCCCGGTACAACCCCCGCTTCAGGCACCGGGGCTGTGGGGCTGCCGGGTGCCTCGGTGCTCAGGTGGGCTCTTTGCTCGCCTGTGCTGCCGCTACCGCCTGCCCTCACAAGTGGTACGCAGCTAAAGGCTGATGCTGGTGTTCGAACATTCCGCTTCCCGGAGGGAGGGTTATCGTTTATATCCTCCGAACTTTGCGTCTTTTCCCACTGAGTTGCTTTCCGCTGTGTTGCAGGACCCGCTCACTGGCATGAGCACTTTCCCATCGCCAATGGAGAGCGCCAGTCCCCTATTGACATCTGCAGCAAGTCCGCCAAGTATGACTCCTCTCTGAAGCCTCTCAGCTTCAGTTACGATGCCAGCACGGCCAGAAGCATCGTCAACAACGGGCACTCCTTTAACGTGGAGTTTGATGATTCTTCCGACAAGTCAGGTGAGACCTCACATTCGTGTGCAGGAGGGGAATAGCAGAAATTGCTGCTAACATTTCTACTAAAACGTACACTAAATCTGTAAAGGTTTTTTAAGGATGAAAATATACCAAAATGTTCTGGCTTCTGTAGGTGAGGATTCAGCAAACAGGAAACTAAAATTGCTTTAAAAGTAAACTAAGGCTATCTGAGCAGCTAAACTCCAGTGAATTGTTTTATTTTTGTATGAATCAGAGTGATCTGGATAAGAGCTTGGCTATGGAAAGAAAAAAATTTAAAAAGTATTTGACAAGAATAATTGTAGGCATAGGTCATCATAAGCTACTGATCAAATGGTTAAAAGAAGAGGCGAAATATGTTTTCGGAAAAAATTTGCCTTAGAATAGCAAAGGATTAAAGTTAACAATTTGAAGTGGAAATAGTTCGGAAATAGTTTCTTTGGTTATCAAAATATTATTTCACATTTCTGAAGCCAGTATGCTCCCAGGTTAGTACAGAAAGAGAGGAATGATTAGAAAATACCTCTTTGTTATTTTGTAATTCAAAAAAGCATTATTGCTGCAATTTCTTGATGCTGGGCTTTCTAGATGAAGTGTCGGGTGCATTCCTACAGAGTTTGTAGCAGGCGGCCGGTCCACAGTATCTTGCTGTTCGTTGTGCTGTATGGTGAAATGAAGCACTGAAACCAGCAAAGCATGAGTAATCCTTACTGAAAGGAATGGCCTTTCTGATGGACAGACTGAATCCAAGCTGTCCCTGCAACAAAGGTTTTGTAGGTTGTCTTTGGCTGTAGTTTTTCATCTGGCTGCATTTGCAGAAATGATCACCCTGCCACAATGAATGTGCCTTTATTTTTAATTTGGACAACAAAAACAATCCTGTTGTAAGTCACTGCCTTCTCTATAGACAGTGCCTGATTTAACTTGCTTGAGCAAGTGTCCTATTTTTCCTAAGAGTTTTGTTGGCCATGTCGTTTAGGGAATAGTGCTGAAACCAAATGATCTGTGCCTACTAAAAATACGATATTTTTGTAACTAATGTAATACAGCAGTATAACAGACATTCAGCAGTGCTCTAAGAATTTGACTTTGTATTTTAATTATAGTCTTTATGCTGAACAATATTAAGTGGTCAGATATAAGTGTTAACAGTTGTATAAATACACATAGGTCCATATATAATTTGCAAAGAGCACCAACATTAATATTTGTATGGATTTTAAAAAGAGAGGAAAAAGGTATTCTGACCTCTTAGTGTTTATTTTTCTGAAACCCTGGGAAGGAAAAGGAGCTGCATCTTGTTCAGTTTAACAGTGTCATGGAGAATAAGGTAAATGATCCAGAGTATAAAAAAAGGTATTCTTTTCTTACCAGATACATGTAAGTCTGCACCTGCTGCCATCCTGCTCTAACTGAGCCCAAAGGAATCAGGTTCAGGTCTCCACAGTATAAAAAACTATTGTGGTACCTAAGTCTAGAAAGAGCTGTGAAAATCAGGTTGTGAGGAAGAAATGGCAGGAACATAAAACAATTTAAAGAAATGTCTGTAGGAAGAATGCTTTTTATGAGAAGTCAGTGCAGAACCAGAACATCTGTGACAGGGATCCTTTGACAAATAAGCAGTGACACAGCTTTCAGAGTGGGAGGATAGGAGATGCAAGTAGAAATATTCTCAATATCTCTATTAGTGAATCAGAAAATTATTATTCTTCAGAAACAAAAACCACTAAACAGAATTCTGTGAAGCTAGGTAGGGGTGGATCATTCAGTACTAGACTTTCTACTGAAATTTACAGTGCATAGAATTTACCTGGCAGCACACTTAATGGCTTCATTTGTATGCGGTTAACTAGGTAACCTACTTTCCTTACACAAAATAGAGCTGTCTTTCACTTGTATCTGCTTGATTCTGAATTTGAGACTCAAACATGCATCCCCAGTTCCTGGTTAGACATCACGCAACAGTCACAAGGAGAAGCTGTGTGAGATTGTGATGTGCTGGTATGTTTTACAGAAGACAATGGAATAATATCCTGTAAATACTTCCCACAGGCTGCGTTGCTTGTTTCTATAAGCTGTCCCATATGTGGTAATGAATTATCTGTAGTAGTAGGCGCAAAATGAAGTAATAAGATCACTGTTTGTGAATAATCTTCAGGATGAGTAACTGCATGCAGAGTAGAGCCGTTTCATTAAGAATCTTCAGCCTTCAGTAACTAATGACACTGAAGCAAACTGAACAGCAGTTTTAGATCTTAATGCCTGTTTGATCACTCCTGCTCTTCCGAGTGAGTTCTTGCAATTAAAAAAACCACCCCAAACAGGTAGTAATAGCATAATAGGTAAGAAAGCTAAAATGTATTTTTTGGATAAAACTCACTGAAAGAAGCTGTTACTTATTTCTTTGGTTCAGAAGATACATAATGTGGATAATGTTGATCACAATTGAGAACAAGTAGATATAAGAATAATAAAAATTTTGGCATTTTTCCTGCAGAATGTATATTTGTTACATTACATGTATGCAGCAGGAAAGCTGTATGAGGCTTCTGCCTGTATTTGTGAAAAACGTAAAGAAAAACTGGAATTAGTCGAAGTAATACATCATTTTAAGGAATAAAGCAAAATAAAAGTTGAGCTTTTTCAACAAAAGTAACTTTATGTGTAATTTATGTGACAGATGTAACTTCACAGAGGAAAATGTTTTCTTCTTTGCTTTCAGAAAATTTCTTCATTAATCGGTGGAGCTTTAAAGACATAACTCTTGATTCAGGTTGTAATTATGCTTATGACCTATACAGTCTTCTCTTTCAATGACTTTCTAACAGAGAAATTATATTATTTTTTGTGATAGCTTTGGAAGCTTGCTTTGTTTTACTTCCATGTTAATTTTTTTAGATCTGCCTAGGTGTTACTAACAATGCTTAGAGAAACCCTCTTCCTAAGCAATTACCTCCAAATCTTTGATTTCAGTTCTTGTAGCAAATGTTGTGTTGTGTGACAGCTGTTACACTCCATAATATACTTGTAAAGGCTCTGTTAATTCCCAAAGCGAATCCCCTTCATATTTCACAGTTACAAGTTGGTAGAACTGGTGTATGGAAAGGATGTTCACAAGCCAGCTTTGCCATATTTATGAACATTTTTTGCTCGGAAAAATTCCATGTTTTTCCCTTACATAAAACAGTATTTTCTACCTTGTATACTTGGAGCCTTTTGGAATGCTGTCTTGGGTTTGTATGTAGAAACTGAACTGTGAGCTTCCCCTTTCAGTTGTTACTTAGTCAGTCTTCTCCTTCAAGTCTTGCAGTTGCTTTCTTAATTTTCTTGTCCTCTGTCTTTTAATAGTAGTAGAAGGTAAAATATTTTTTCTTAACTTTGACAGCAAAATTTCATTATGATAAACACATCACTAGGAATAAAACTTTGAATTCAGGTTCATCCACTCTTGTGGTGGGACCAGACCTTACATGTGTGAGTGCAGCCAGTGGTGATGATAATTCTTAAAATGAGATGTTACTGTAATCTAGGAATTTTATAGCAAAGGAGCCTCATTAAGGGTACTTCTATTTTATTATACATTGCATATTCTAGTCTTCTGTAAGGACTTGCGTATTGTTTCCCTCACTTTAAAAGACAGTAGTAAACAGTGACTTCTCAGAGCTGTAAAACCACAGGATGTGACTTTGCTCAAAAAACCCTCAAGAGCCTGAAGGATTTTGTAACATACATAAAATGTGTTCTGTGTGAGTTTTCCCAGAAAGAATTTGAGAATTTATCTAAATTCTGAAATTCAAACGAGACATCTTCACAACAGTAGACTATGTATTCTGTATTTTCTGATCAAGTGTTTGATGAGTTGGTAAAAGAAAGAAGCCAATCAGCCATGAATTTATTCTGTAACAAGAATGTTAGAATACCATATTTTAGCTGTATAACCTGACAGAAGTGAATTGCAACTATGGTGTAAAACTCTAGAGACATTACAAAACATGCTGGTAATTTATGCTTTTGGGTAAGTCTCTTAATTGTTTCCTTCTCCTTACTGCTGAGCTAGCAAGACTATTGAAATTCAAGCCAGTGTCCCAAGTAAATTTGACATTTTTGCAAATACTAAGTCATAGTAGTTAAAAATTATGAGAAGACCTTGAAAATGGAAATACTGTATTCACCTTGAAGTTGACTCCCCTTGAGAGTCTTTTCAGTAGTTGTAATCTAATATATTGATTCTTTCTATTATTGTAAATATTAATGCATACACTTTAGCTGTCTTGAATTATGACTCACTGTAAATAAACTAATTTATTTTGTTACAGTGGTTATTGAAGAGCCAGTGCATTGGCACTGCTCGGTTGGCAGTGATTTTCTCTGCCACTGTTGCTCTTCTCCTACACTGCCACCTCAGCTGGTAAATGGAAGAAGAAACATGTAGGTCTGCTGTCTTTAAGGCACAACTCTTAATCACAGTCACTGCTACTGGTCTATTTTTAGGCTTCCCAGATCCAAAGATATAATATTAGCCATGCCAGAATAATATTGCATGTCATCAGTATAGGGTCATGGATTGAAGGTCCACAGTGTGGTATAGCTTAAGCAATGAATGTGTTGATCCTTTGGAATCAGAAATCAGAGAACTGACTGATTATAGGTTTAGGGGACTGGATTCAGATACCTGGTTATGTCACAAGTAATGTGGGGCATGTCTTGGCTAAAAAGTCAGAGGTTTCAAGGACATGTGACCTTTAAGTCATTTTTCCTGTGAACTGGGATCACTAGAAGCTGTAAAGTGTGTGTAAACAAGTGACTTGAATAGCTCAAGTATTTCCAGGAACTGGAAAGGAAAATGAGAGGGCTTGAGATCAGTCCTGCATGTTTCAGGTCGTTTCTTTACAGAACACAAAAGTGTCCTTCTTCATTTACACTGGGCTGGGGTTGGTTGGTTGGTGGTGGTTTTTTTGTGTTTTGGGGGTTTCTTTGTTTGTGTATTTTGTTTGTTGGTGGGGTTTGTTTGTCTGTTTTAAGTTAACATGCAACTTCTGAGCAGAAATTTGACCTGGATTTTGTATTTAGGGATCATGGAAACTTCCTTCCCTTTTGCCAAATCTGTCCTCTAGAGGCGCTTTTAATGCAAAACCAGGAGAAACTAGTCAGCTCTTATCAGCTGGGGCCACTTGGAAAAGTTTATTTTTAAGATGTAATGAAGCTGTGTGCCAGATGTCACGATTACCACTCTTCCCAGCTGATAATTTGTTTATTTACTTACAGGCATGGTGGACTGCTGCATACTTAGAGGCAATGCTCACACCTTGAGTTTGTTAGTTCTTCATTAGATCTCAGTGTAGTATGAACACTGTCCAATACACAATTTTGAGTACAGTAAGCAGCACTGGATTAGTGTTTAAGTATTGCTATCAGAAATTAAACAAATTTTTACTTTCAAGAGAATTTTAATGCTTCCAACTTGGTTCTTAAGTTGTTGTCAGCCTATGTAATGTGAAATGTGAGGGCTGAAGGCTGGTCAGAGACTCAGTACAGCATCTTATGATTCTCAGAGAATCTCTCTTTAAGAGACTACATGAGAAATAAGTTCTATTTGTCACAGGGAGGCAGAGGAATGTTAAGAACCTAAATGACTTTGTATCCTGAAGCAGGTCAGAGTCTTTCTGGCTGCTGCCCAGTCTGGATGAAATAGTTCAACTGAGGTGAATTGGAACCACTGACCTGCTGCAGATACACACGTCTTCAGACTTGCTGTGTTTTGGCAGCTGTTTCATTCTGGGCTATCTCTGTGGAACATCCCTGTAGCCTTATCAGGCTAAATTTCTAGCAAGGTCAGAAGTAGGTTTATTTTGGGTTTTTTCCCCCTTATCATATACCAATTTTTTTCCTCATAGTGAAACCAATTACATATGTTCTCTGCAAATATGAGCCCTTCAGTCAGATGCTTCAATGCCATCTTGCTTTTCTTGCTTGTCATGATACAGTGTCCTAGGAGGAATGTCTGAAAGAGATAGCATATAGAAGGAAACATCTCACAAAAAGTGACTCTTTGTACTTAATGTTTTGCAGAAGTGACAGCTCACCCTAATTGAACTCTAGTCTCTCAGATGGGAAAGCCCATCCTTGCATAAGAGCACAAGGCTAATTCCTGAGCATCCTCATAAGAACCTTTTTCGTGTCATTAATAGTACATGGTATGGTGCTCAAGTTGGTTTTTTCTTTCCTCAAGTAATGCTTCATCTGCTTTGTCTCCTCAAGTTCTGTTGTCCATTGTACAGATGTCTGTGTATACACAAAAGCTCACAAAATACTAACATTAGTGTATGTACTATGCATATGTTTACATAAACATATACCTAGAAGGTTATTTACACATGCACATCTACTGTAAGCTGATAAAAATAATGGTTTTCTTTGTGCTAAAGCAGTGTGTGTGCAAGAGGGCTGTTCTCAAAGGTAGATGCTTTAACTGGCCTGCTGCTGGGTTTTTGTTTGTGGAATCTCAATTAGAATTAATTCTCCACATCTGGAATTTTGGACATCTACTGTCATCTGGTGGACCCATTATTTCAGCTACTGGAAGGAGCTTTGTTGTCAGTGATTGTCATTTGAAGAGTATTTTCTCATTCTGCATTTTCTCAGACTAACAAACTTTACTGTAGCATTTTTTCTTGTTGCACTAATTTTTATGACAGGAACGAAATCAATCTAACTCATTAAACAATCTTGTAGTTCTTCCATTTTGATAATTCCTTTGACATGTTTATTGGCTTGATGAAATTTATTAGTCTTTTGCTCTGTATAGAGAGCATCCCATAGGATTTAGCTGAATAACAGTAATTCCCACAGTATTCCTGCAAAAATTTAGATGTGGATGCTGCCACTTTCTGAAAAAAAAAGGTATGAGGTAGTCTACAGTATTTTTTACTAGGCTGTTCTGATTTCCATTGGAAGGGTAACTGCCTACCAACTTCTCTTTAAATAGAAGAATGAAAGTGTGTAGCCTCAGTAAACAGCTGTACCAGACACAACAAAATGCCCTTTGATTTCTGTGTGTTTTCAGATACCCCAAGAAAGTGTAATGGAGTCAAATCAACTTCACTTTCTGTACCCAAGAAATTCCACTCTTGGCATAAGTCACATAAATGGAAGAGTTTGTGTGGTTATTTGACTTTCTGAATTAGTGCTGCTAATATTTACATGCACCTTATTTAGACCATGTTATGAGATGATTTAACAGTGAAATATAATTACTGGATGTTATACTAGTGTAACTTTTCCAGTAAAGAGTAGAAGATAGAATGGTAATGGAAAAAAGTTACCATTTTTTAATCTAAAGAAAGTAGCTCCAAATTTGTCTAATAGTGGAAAAGAAAAAAGGGCACTGTCAAGCTGTCACCTCCTGGGCTGTAACACAAGACCAGGTTATGATGTGAACTGTCTTGAGTAGATGAGATCTGTGAGAAAATAACTTTTTTCAGCTCATCTTGTGCTGTTTTCAGATAGCATTGCATCTGAAGTTGTGCTGTAAGACAGAGGGGATTACAGCTACATTTGTATTTTCAGGATGGTTTTCACTAATATTAGTTTCAAGAGTAAGGGAGCTAATGAAGAAGTACTCAAATATGGATCAGAACTTCCCCATCCTTTTTAAAAAGGGGATGGAAGGGTTGGATTTGTTTTCAATGTAGCCTTGAGTTGATACTCCTATCATGTGGAACAAAGACAGGGAGGTTGCTGGTGTGAATGTTGTTCTGATTCTCTGTGAACTTTTATGTTGCAAAAGCTGTTAACATTTATTTTTTATGGTTTAAAAAGCTTTTTCTGAAGAAAAAGGCAGTTCTAGCATTTCTATTTTGCCTTTTAAGTTTAATTTTAAATTTTATTTCTTTAGAAAGGATGAGAAGTATTAAAAATGAAATAACTGCTTAATGTAGGCTAGAACAAGAGGGCTGTTCTGTAATTAAGCCTGCTGAATTTGTATTCATTCACACTAATCTAATTATTACTTTCTTTGAATGCTCTGCTGTGAGTCAAAATAAACTAGTGCTGGATTTGAGAACCACAGAATGAGAAAAGTAAGCAAAAACTGCAAAGAGATTTTTCTGCATCTTTTGGGTTTTTGAGACTATGGCAAACTTTGTGTAGAGAAATAACACTGCAAATGAATTCAAGAACGTTGCATGGTTCTGCTTTTCAGCATGCTTTCCATTGATTTATAATGGCAGATTAACCTGTGCTGTGCTAGTGCTTTCTGACATGAAGGAGTGGTGGAACCTCAGTCCATTTGTATCTGCAATGACCAGCAAGACCACGAGCTAAAGGAACCTAAACTTTGCAACTCCATGGCATCATTTTAAAATGAGACACGATATTGTATGGATTAAATGATTTTGCCTCTGTAAAGACACAGGAACCAGTTGCTTCGTTTCTGAAAGGAACTAATGCCCCTTTACAGCTGCCCTTCTGAAAAAAGTACTCAGATTTGTAGTCTTGTGCTTGAAACAGTTATTCTTCTTGGCAACTAGCACATGCAGAAATGTAAAAGTAGAGTAAGATATGTTCCTGTTTCATTGCTTTAAGTAGCTATTCTTTTTTGGATCACAGAAAGCAGGTAGGGCAAGCCCTGGTCTGTTGGCTACAGTATTGGAAATTACAAAGGTTGCAGTGGAATGTATACTCATGACTTTCAAATAAAAATACATGTTGGGAGACTTCTGAATATATTTACCAGAGGAGCCCCAGGCAAATGCAAGATTTGTCCACTGAACCCAAATTTTGCATGCGTAGGGAGCACTGGTGGAAACTAATGTATTTTTAAGAAACCTTATTTTCATGTATTGCAAATTTTTAGTGAAATCCTTCTCACCTTACTGTTTATATCCATGGTTGATGTTGTCCATGCTTGTATATAATGGGACTTTTTCAAACCTGAACATGCAGCCACCTTTTCCAATCAGCATTTGATGTATGTTTTCACACATGCACGTATTGTGCTAGTGTCTAGACTGATTGCAGACTGAGAGGAAAGCATCTTTACTCCACAGAATCATTTTGCAGCACACACACAGAGCACACTTACATGTAATATCTGATGTCAACACTCTTCTGTCACTTTATGATATATATTTATAGAGAGAAATTGGCCTCTTAAAAATATCTAACACTTTAAATTACTTTTTGTTTTTAAATTGTTAAATATTAACAACTTAAAGATTTAATTTTGAATTTGCATTTGAGATGCTCAGGGGAAAAAAAATAGAAGGAAAAAATCTCAACCAAACCACAAACTAGTGTGAAACCTTGGTCTGATAACTTAGATAAATAGCTCTATTTAATAGACCTTTTTGTTATTATTCTGTGCTTTATGCTGCACTAGAGGAGACATTGTACCCTGAGCATTTTTCTAATGGTAAGGCTTGATCCTGCATATCATAATGGTGATTGGTCACAGTTTGAGTAGAAGGGTAAAACTAACAAACAGAATAAGGGAGCTTGCTCTTGTATAATTCAGAGTGTGGCTGGGCACTTCACTTAGAGCAGTCCTTTAGCACAAGTAGTGCCACATAATGGACAGCATAAATGAGCAACTCATTTCCCATCCATGTTTTAAAAAATCTGCCCATGTAGGCATTGCCATTTTTACCACAATGAGAAGGACAAGAGATCTGAACTCACATCTCTGAACTGTCTTGTCCTGTGCCTGTTGCTTTACCTTGCTGCAGCCCATGGCTAACAGGTATTCAGGTTTAATTTGGAACCAAAAACATTTCACTCAATCCAATCTGCCACAGGATTTGCAGGATTAAGGTCTAAGCAAATGACATTTCTAAGGTGAAAGGACAGAGTACAGTAGTACATGGAAGATGCTTTGGTCTTCAAATGTACTTCCTTGCAATAATTCTGTGTGGGCCTCTTACAAAGGGCTTTATCTATTTGGTGACAGAAAAGTTACATCTTCCCTCATCACTTGTAATACTAGCATGCCTGTTAAATTGCTGATGAGATGCTCACTGTAAGGTCACTTAAGTTTTTATGCATTTATTATTGATCTTGGTGTATTGCAGTAATGTACCATTGAGGATGATCTGGAGTAGCATGGCAGCATGCAATGAATTGTAGATCACATGGAAAACTTGAGATAGCTGTTTCAGAGTGAAGGGAGACTTGTTAACAAAAGCTATGGGAGTTGCTAATAAAGGCTCTTTGCTTTGCAGTGCTGCAAGGAGGAGCGCTGGATGGAGTCTACAGGCTGGTGCAGTTTCACATTCACTGGGGATCCTGTGATGGCCAGGGGTCTGAGCACACTGTGGATGGTGTGAAGTATGATGCAGAGGTAGGACATGCTTTACCATTTCCAGTCTTCTTTGTGTAATGAGGTGGTGATTTTTAAAGTATTTCACCACAGTAGCAGCTTTTCTACAGATCTTCACAGGAGGAGTTTACCATAGAAGATTTTGGTATGATGCCACCTTAGAACACACTCCTTGCAAGAGCAGAGATTAGAATTGCAATATTTTTCTCAGCTACTTCATGTCAAAGAGAAGCGGAAAACCTCACATTAATAATACCTGGTTTTTCCCTGCTTTCTCAGTGACTCCTGGAAATCATGAAGAAACAGAATTGCAGCACCTTTGTACACATACATTCCCTTTTCCTGGCTTCAGTTTTTAACATCAGAGGTATTTATAAAAGCAGCAGAGTAATTTTGAGACAGATATTTTCATATTTTGGTAGCAAAGAATCAAGGGAAGCTATGAAGAGAGCAGACAGCAAAATGAGGCCTTACAGACATTCTTTATGATACCCTTGAGACTCCAGATGTCCCTCAGACTACTTAAGACTCCATATTACAGTCTGACTACAGAATCCAGGTGATTCAGTGCCTTGCATCCCACCTTTCCTTGTTTAGAAATCTACCTCTGGGTACTGTGACAGACTTCTAAAATATATTCATCAATACATGTTTACTGGACATATCTCTGATTTGCATTGACAGATAAAAGAAATGGCCCCACAAATTCATTGGCTCTGCTGCTTTTTCATGAGACAGAGAAACTTGAGATTACCTGAGAAACTTGAAATTGCCTTCTGTCTTACACAGTACCATAATTCCTTGTTCAGCTTGAATTGCAGATGTGGGGAAACAGACTGATGAACTTAAATTAGAAATAACTTGAAAATTAAAAAGAAAGTAACATCCTGGCTAACACAACCTGGAGACTCATTTCATATTCTTTTCCAGGCCTTTCCAGAAAAGGACAGGACTGTTGTTTAAAAAAAAAAAAACTTTCAAATTGTGAGTCAAGTCTGTAGTTAATGTGTCTCTCTGCTTCTCCTGACACTGACAGTGTATGTTGGTATGGTAAGAATTCCAGGATATAAAGCATTAAAATTCTTCATCAGAATCCTGCAGGCTGTAAGTGGGAAAACTTATGCTGAAGATAACAGGAGTTTCACCAGATGAAAAGCAGAATGATACAGCCACAACTTGCCTTTAAAACCCACCTGGAAATAGGACTGAGAAGCGAAACAAAATACATTACAGAAATCTCTTGGAATAAATGAAACTTTAACGTAGATAAATAATTCAGCAAATTCTTAACTGTACACAAAAGTTTTCAAACCTCAGCAGTAAAACACCATCTTGCTCTTAATAAATTACTTCCCTGTATCTTCATTTTTGAAGTATTCTGGATGGAATGTCATCTTCACAGTGCTTCTTGTTTTCTTGCCCCTAGCTCCATATTGTTCACTGGAATGTAAAATATGGCAAATTTGCTGAAGCTGTGAAGCATCCTGATGGTTTAGCTGTGGTGGGCATCTTCATGAAGGTTTGTTAAACTTTCTCTTTTTTGCTATTTGTCCAGCATGTTCATTGTGTTTCTGGGGGGAACCCAAGATTACAGGAAATAAGGCAGTGTTGTGTTATACTGCCTAAATCCACAGCAGACTAGGTGGTGCTCCAAATCCTTACCTTCCTTTACCTATGAAAGTTGTACACTAGCCATACACTATGACTGCCATCCATCAGTGTTGCAGCCCTGTAGCAGCATTCTTGCCTTCATCAAGACAGTGATGCTGCTATAACTCTTACCAGTGAAAGGTGATGAGCATCACTGACGAAGTTATGTGTGTATGAATCTGCAGTGTAACCAGCCTAAATAACTCCTGTTTTCCTTTTCTTGTCTTTGTTAAATGGCCAGAGTGTTTTGTCTTAGTTGAATTGTCTTCACAGCTCGCTGGAGTCTGTGCTCCAGCAGTATGTAGTACTCCATCCTGGCCTCACTGAGGGTGGCTATTTTATTAGGAGGTTGACTTCCATAAAAGAACAGCTTAGGTACAAAAATAAATCTACACACTGTAAATGAAAATAGCTTTTTTCTGTCCAGTGTCCTTGGCTGACCTGTTTGTGCTCACTGTCAACTGGCATGAATTTACAGAGTCTGTTTTAGTCACTTAAGCTGTAATACTCCTATTATGTTATGAAATGTTTCTGGAAAAGAAACATTTTTCTGTAACAGAAAAATAAAGGTGTCATGAGAATGCCTGGTGATTATTTTCATATGGTTTGTGTTACAGGTTGGAAATGCCAAGCCTGAGATGCAGAAGGTTGTGGATGCTCTGAGCTCCATTCAAACCAAGGTAATATTTTCTGTCTGCAGTGATTGACACCCAGCACAATTTTGCTATGTTACCTTCTTTGGAAAGTAGATTTTACTTCTTCCCAGCCTGCTGCATGTATGAAAGTAAAACAAACCTTCCTGCCATCAGCACAGGTGCTCCTAGAATCCTAAAAGCAAAACACATTGTAATGAAGTTGAGGTAGAGAGTGTGGAATACTAGAAATGGTGATCATTCCCTATCTTTGTGACTAGATTTCTGTCTTTTAACTGTATTTAAACCTATAGGGTAGGATTAATCTTCCTAATCTGAATTACTTTCCTAGGTTCCCTTTCTAGTCAGTGATAACAGATGGAAAAGGCATTTCCCCTCATCTGTGGCCTGAATTTCCTATTTCCAAGAGGGCGTGCTTCTCTTGACTATTTCTAGAGAGAGTTCAGACAAACAGTTTCATCAGGATATATAATTTAGGGGAAAAAAGGTTTTCTGTGTTTTAAGTATTGTGTATCGTGTCTGTGTGATCTTAGTGCTCTGAGTAATGAGAAACTAAAGGTACTTAGTGAGTAATTAGGTACCTTCATAGTGGGTAAAGGACTGTACCAATGAGAAATGTGGACAGCAAAGGCAAAAAATGAGACTATGCTATCATCTTTCTCATCAGGCTCCCTTTGAGGTAAATGGATATTGCTGTTCACTGAAGTGGGCTTTCCAACACGTCTCACAGGTTCTGTGTTTGCAGTGCAATCAGTGTATATGGCATCTGAAATCTGACTGTTTTTCAAGCAAGGTCAAATCTTATCTCTAAGACCAAGGAACATAAATGCAGCCCCTGATATGAGAAACAATATCTTGGAAAATCTTGTAAGAAATACATTGCTGAGAGTATTTAATCCCAAATGTACTATAGTTGGCATGCAACACTTGATGCCAAATTCCATTTCTGCCTTCCTCCAAATCCGGAGCTTTCCTAGGAGACTTTGCTACTACAGTCCCAGTGTGTGTTGTGGTCTCTTTGTGACATCAGCCCATCTGCTTACTTTATTGTAGGGAAAGCAAGCTTCCTTCACAAATTTTGACCCCACTGGACTCCTTCCTGCGTGCAGAGACTACTGGACATACCCTGGCTCACTGACCACTCCACCGCTGCTTGAATGTGTGGTCTGGCACGTTCTGAAGGAGCCCATCACTGTGAGCCCTGAGCAGGTAGGTTTCCAATGGATGGTGCCAGTACTGTGTACTGGAGTTGCACCAATGGCTTTCAGTTCAGCCCACCAGGTGATCTGTGAAGTGGCAGGGTTACTGAAGAGCTGTGCAGGGTATTAGCTAGCATCACATGTCAAAAATACCTATCTGAAGTGGTAATCCTCTTCTGACAGGATACTGCTTCTGCCTGTGGATGTAGAGTTTGCTGGAGAATGTAAGGCTGTCCTCTATTTGGACATGCTAGGGAAGGTAGGGGAGGGAAGTTTAACTAATTGTGTCAGATATTTTCCGGATACATGGTTAGAGCTGTCACATGTTAAAAATTCAGAAAACTGAGGCATGCATGAAAGCATCATTTGCACATGCAGAGTTAGTCTAGCATGTATTGTGAGCATCAGCAGGTTCGCTGTGCACACAGTCGCCTCTCTGGGTGTACTTGCCCTGAAAAGGCCAGGTTTATCAAGCACCTGGGGAGCATGTGTGCTGCATCCATAGTCTCACACGTAGAGCTGTAGTTGATCTGTTGATTTTCCAGCATTTCCAGGACACAGAGCTCTTTTTGCAATTTCTATTTGTCAGAACAGACTGGGAAATCCTACGCAGAATTGTGATGATGCTAACAAAGCTCCCATTGTTTGGAAGAGGCAAAATTTGCAGATTCCACAAGTCTGCTGCCTAAGAAAATACTCTGTTGACCAGCCTGAGAAGGATAGTCTTCCTAGTAGGAAGAAGCTTGTGTGGATTAAATCCCTCTTGGCCCTAGCTTTGTGTGCCATCCATAATGAAATTACGTATAGGCAAGTTTCCATTCTTGGGTTCAGATCTGTGTGCTTGAGAGCTATAAATAGATTCTAGAGCCTATAAATACAAACTATCCCTGAAGGGCTTTAGTTTAACCTTCAAATTCTTAAGTCTCGGTTATTAAGACAGAGATGCTAACAATCTGCACCTAATTCTAGGGGGTTTATTCAGCTGATGTGAAAGAAAATGCAACTGAGCTCTTGTGGAACTTAGCATAATAAAAGATAGAATACATGATGAGGAAGAACTATTGGAAGCTATAAGTATAGCAGTGATTGATTGCCACTAGTAAACTGCAAGGGAGCAGTAAGGCTGACGCTATTTACTTTCTTCAGACTATTCCTATTGCTGTTGATAATTCCAAGTTTGCAAATACCGTTTTATTTTAAGGCAGGAGCACACTCACCAAAATAGTGGCTTTTTTCTGCAATACTTACTTCAACAACCTGCAAGTGGTAAAAGACACCACTTGTTTCTCCCCCACTCATCCTTCCCTATTATCATCAACATTTCCACACTGTCTGGCAGTTTGCCTTTTCATTCTCAAACTGATCAAAACAAGAAGCTATATATCAGAGTATTGATGCAAGGTTAAAGATGGATAGGTTTTCCAAAGATAGATAGAAGCTGGATGTAACAGCAGGGTGTAGCAGGCCTGTTATCATTTGTTGTAGTGGCACAGCAGTTCCTGGCAGAGGTTGAGCTCTGAATTTTGTTCTGGTTAGTCCTGAAGGTGAAGTCCAGGGGAGACAGGTCACTGCTGAGGGCATTTTTCCTTGAATGAGGAAAAACCTGGTCTAGGACCTGACTTGTAGGAAATCCTGTGTCCCACCTACATATATTTATCAGCACTTCCACCTGTCTATGTGAGATCGTGTTTGGGGTGGGTTATTATGTTGGCACAGTCTTCTTAATGAGTTTTGGAGGTGCCTATTTAGACATAACAGTGCTTTTGTTACATCAGACTGTGCAAACACCAATTGTGCTTTAAGAACAAGTACCACAACTATACATTATGCTCCTATTGATGTGAAGCAGTTTTCCCCTCACAGCATTTGAAAATCAGGATAACTTGAATTTATTCAGCAGCTGTATTTTGACCCAAGGGTAAGGCCTTTTAAAATTATTGTTTCAAGTGGACTGAAAAAATAAAGAGGCAAAACTTTACAACTTGCAGAGGATTCTGAAAGGATTTCAGTTCAGGTCTGAATCAAGGACAAACAACTCTTTACTTCTGGAGTTCAGAAAATGTATGCCTATGTCCTTGTTTTCTGTGCTTCCATAGTTGTTCTTGCAAGGATATTTTGTGGGCAGGAGAGCCTATGTTGAGGCAGGAAATGGTGTGGATGAAATACAGACATGTGGGTTCTGATGCCGTCTCTAGACTACTAATGCTGGCAAAACTTTGAGTTGGAGCTCTGGTTCAGGCCAAGATGTGTGGTTTAAAAAAGTCCTGCTGAAGTGAGAGGACGCATTTCAGGATATTTGTGCCTTTCTCCACAGATGTGCAAACTCCGTGGCCTTTGCTTCAACGCTGAGAATGAGCCCGTGTGCCATATGGTGGACAACTGGCGCCCGTGTCAGCCTCTGAAGAGCAGAGAAGTCAGAGCCTCCTTCCAGTAACCTCAGTGCTGAGAGTGTTAGGAATTGCTGTGTTTGTGAGGAGCCCCTTCTGCTAAGCCCAAATCAAACTTCGCCATGCGTGCCCAGGCAACTTCTTGTCTCCCAGATCCATTCTTTCTTTCGCTCTGCATCTGAAATGCCTGCTCATGAAATGTGAAAGGCTCTTGGCCAAATGGGAAAGGGTTCTTAAGGTGTGGGGTTGGGGGAGGCAGGGGGTGGGTGGCTGTGTGCATTTTGGTGACTATTACTGCAACTGACACTTTGGTATTACGGGATGTTGGCTACTTGGGAGAGGATATGGTGGTAGCAAAATAAGCCATTTCAAGAAACCTCATCCACTGGTGTGATAGTACACGTAACTAACGATAACTTGAAGCTTTGTAAGAAGCACAGGAATACAGAATCTAGCTATTACTTAGGAAAAAAGTATTTTGAGAAAGTTAAGCAAAATGAATATTTGGAGTTAGACTTCTTAGATTTTAAGTAACTGACATGTAAATATTTTTGAGACTGTTTTGCATTTTTATCCATGCTGTCAACAACCTTAGTTACGTCTTAATGGTAGTGTTGGGTTTTTTAATTAAAAATGTTCTAAATTAAATGTTACCTTTAAAAGTTGTTCTTACCATAGAAATAATACAAAATATCTTTTCATTGAAATAATATATGTTCTAATTTAAAAAGGAAAATAATATTGTATTTTAGATAACTTCTCTAATAAATCTATACTTCTATTTTGGCTTCCCTGCTGTTATGTTCATTCTTGTAAGGAATCACTAATCTGTTCACATGGTTGCATATTAAACATAATTAGTAAACATACACATTGGGAATCAGCTTCAGTGATTCTGAACATGAATGCAAGACTACATGGATATGTTACGAAATTTTCTCAAAGTAGGAATCTTATCTGTGATAGCAGAAGAAATTGTTAATTTTGAGCAATCGCTACAAATTATCATCAAAGCTGAATGTATAATGAAAGATGTCCTCACAAAACTTTTGAACAAAATTATATTGAAGAATGGGCTCATTAGATTCTGGTTCTAGTTTTTAAGTTAATTTATTATGAGTTTGCTCCCCCATCAGGAATCACTTTGTAATTTATAAGTTATCAGTTGGTCAGGCTACATTCTGAAGCACCTGGATCTTGAAATGTATAAGATGGAATTGAAGTAATCTCAAAATGCATACAGAGATCTTCAGAAAACTGTGTCAAATCTCAACCTTTGAAAAACTTCCATATTTAAAATGCCCACCCTCCAACCCTACACCAAAAAAACAACCCAAACCCAAAATCAGAAAAAAGAAATGTTATTTTGACACAGGTTGGTTGTTCTCGGTTTGATTTTTTTTTCCCCCCATGGAACTACATAGGTACTTTTCTCTTGCTACAGCAACTATGCTGTCAAATTCATGTTGGGTGGTTTCAGTACCTTCCTGACTCTAAGCGTCACCCACCCCCTGGCCTGAGTGCTAAGCTGTGAGAGAGGTTACAACTCTCTAATGGGAATTACAGATCCAATTCATTGTGGCTTAAAGCTGCTGAAGCAAGGTAAGAGGAAATACAGAACCACAGGATGGCTGAGGTTGGATGAGATCTCTGGGGGTCACCTGCTCCACTGCTTCTGCTGAAACTGGGCCACCAACAACGTGTTGCCCAGGACCATGCCAGAATAGCATCTGATTATCTCTAAGGATGATTAACAAAATTATTCCTAAACTTAATAAAATATAAATGTCCTGGATTTTAAAACTCTAAACCTATACCTTGACAACTCTGATACCCTGAATACTAGGCAGTAAGACTTCCTGAGGAGTGATTATCTCATTGGTACCTGAACAGTTGACAAACTATCCAGGCTGGTATGTGGCAGAGAATGTGAACTAAGGGCTAGGTTAAAAACCTAGAAATGCCTCTGGGGTTCTAGCCACTGCTGCAATAAAGAGTTTCATATCTTATATTCCATCATACTTCAAGGTTGCTCCATAAATAATAACAGCAGAGACAACCAACATCAGCCATATATTTATCATCTTGTTTCTGTGAGTCTGTTTACCTGGAATGCTGCCAGTGCCATATGTTTGCCTTTGCTGAGGATAAAGTACTTCTGTATTCAGCCAGACTCTGCAAGCTGGTGTTCTAGGTCACGTATATGGTGTACAAGAAGAGCTGTCGTGTGTTTTAGCTGTGTTCTTTTTCTTCTTTTTTCTATTTCTGTAAGTAAATTACAGAACTACACCTCACTACCCTCAAAAAAAAAAAAAAAAAAAAATTATTCTAGCCCCTCTCCAGCATAAAATGATGCATGAACTTATCCCAAATTCACATTTTGCAGTTACTCTCTAGTGCAATGGACAACCTTTTCCAAGAGAGACATGTAGTTCAACCCAGAAATAAAAAAAAAAACAATTTCCCTGTCATTCATGATTCATTTCCTGAATGGTGAGTTCAGTTAAGATAATGGTGAATAGAAACATCCACTTCTTCTTTTTGACCTTTATTCTTATTTACTACTTGATCACACAAAGAGTTTGTAATTAGGTCTTGCAGTTGTTGCACAGCAGACAACACCTATTCTAACATCATCCTGTTTGAACTGTAAAACTGTTGCTGAATTCATAATGGAAATTACAAGACCACTTCGGTCATGGAACCAAAGATGTTCCACTGCACATAATTGGGTTACTGTCAAATAGGCAGCTCTGATTAAAGACAAATACATGTAGAAGTAATAATAAAAAAAAAAAAAAAGGCTAGTGCATTAATTTGGAATCATCATAGGATAGTCAGCCAGCAGTTGGATGGGGGAAAAGAGGGAAGCACATTCACTTGCAAACTGTTCATTTTGCACAGTTTGTGATCTTGTCTGGCACTTGTCTGCCAACTCCATGTGTTAGAACATTTTATGATTTTTCCACTGCTATTTCTAAGGCTTGGATGTGTCCTAGATTGACATGGGCGGGTAGACTGTGATTAGAGATGTTCCCTGGAAGATAAGATAATGATGCCCTGCATGGAGTCAGCAATATTTATAGTAGTCCAGATAGTTTACAGAAGAGTATCTCTCACTAAATGACAGCTTTAGGATTTTCTGACTCTTCAAAGAAAAGCCATGCAAGCAACAGCTGTTTCAAATCTAGTACCCCAGAAACAAGGAGTGATGAAAGCACAAGCAGTGGCTTTGTTGAAGAACTCTCATGGACTCTCTGACACACACCACTTCCTCTCCCCAACACAGCACCCCATATATTCACATAGCACCTGGTGACAGTTGCTTACACTGACTGGTATATTTTAAGTCTGTTGGGGAACTGGACATTTCACTGCTGTGTACTTCCTCTTTCTGTATGATGGTGAACAGCTGTGCTGCCTTTGTGCCATCAAAGGTTCACTCAGGCCGTGAGGCTCCCCAGCCACCAACTTCCTAAAAGCAGACACACAAAACTTTTCAGGGATCCCTAGCTAATTTTAGACCACGTTTTGCTCTTGTTTTTATCCAAGCCACAAACCAAAGCCATTTCGGGCACGCCCTGAGCCCAGTGTGGATTAGAGTGCAGTGATTCTCACGTTCACCCAAACGAGCTCTTCAGAATGCTCACTTTGTTCAGAGCTCAAAGCCACAGAGCCCTGTTGCCTGAGCTGATGGACCCAGATGCTCAGCAGGCTCGGTGCTAACATGGAGTAGCTGTGTTGCTCCTCATCCCAGATCAGTCAGTTTTGTCCAGTGAGGATATCAATGCACTCCAGCATATTGAACAGTAAACATATACTCTCAGGATGTTTGGAAAAAGGCAACACGTAAGCCTGGTCTTCGTAATCTTGCATGGTGTGAGGTATTCTGTGCATGTATAGAGGCAGTCACTGGTCTTTTGAACTCACACCCTGAAAGGGTGAAGAAATGCATTGACACAATGTACAGATAACAGGTGGATATTAACTACGTTTTTTCCCAAGGAGTAGGGTATAATGAGGCTTGTAATATTACTCAGTGGTCGAAGACCTGGAAAATTTAGAAGACCTGTGCAAAGTATTGGTGTCCTTCTATCTTGGGAACCCCAGTGAGGTGGGAGGACTCCACCTACAAGGTTCACCAGTGTAAAAACTGGAGCCTGTGACCACTGAAGGACCCTCTTTGCTCATCCTGTGCCACCCTACCTACAGAGGAAAAGGCAGGCTGGTGGAATGACCCATGGGATCTTCTCTTCCTCTCTGCTCCACAGCTGGGCCTTCAGGAGTCCAGTGCACCTGAGCAGGGAAAGGGAGCACCCTTTCCATAGCAAAGGAGGAAGTGTACCGAATGATCCTGGGTTGGTAAAACTGTGTAGCAGCAGAATACTTTGTTGGAATTACTCAAAGGTCAGGGAAGAGCTTCCTGTTTGTTTAAATTCCTCTTCAGTCAGCTGACTTGAGCTTGATTCGAAAGGAGCAGGAGCCTATTTAATTGGCTGATACATCAGGTGATGCAGGACATTGTAATTTGGATGGTGCATCTCTTCACCACTTTATTAGCTGTGTAAAAGGTTATATCAAAGGTTACTATAAATAGTCTAACTGTTTTATTCTCAAATGACAGTCTTAAATAATATATTCCTTGAATCAAAATCAATACCTAAATGCCTCTAGATACTTGCACTGAGCATGTGTTTTATTTGTTTTAGTCATTAATAATCATGCTCAAGAAGGAAGGTAAAATAGTAAAGAAAACAAAAGCAGCGTTTTGCTGGAACAAAAGAGAAAAACAGAGCTTGAATATATACCATCCTCACTCAGAATCTGTTCTTGGGAGACATTTAAAAGGACAGCATTTTGAAGATCAGCTTAAAAGAGGGTGATAAACATAATTTCCTCCTACTCTCTGAAGAAGTGCATCAGGCTCTCTTAAATACTTTCTGACTAGTAATAGAAGTCATACCCAGACTGCATTTTGAAACCAAAGTATTATAAATTATATTTAGAGACATAAACAAGTGTTCAATTAATGATAATGCCTACAGACAAAAAATGCAGCAGTCTCAGAATGAGTAAAATGTCCCTGCTGTGAGTTCTTAAATGCCACCTTCTGCTCTGCATTTCCTCAGGTTCTCTTTCCCTGGAGAAGAACTCGTCACATCATCAAGGGTATGGGGGAAGAAACACCAGAAGCTAAGGCCTGATCATGAAAACTCTGATGTGACTAATCACTTACATGAGTAATCCTATCCATTAATTGAAGTTTAATTGGTTTCCCACACTCATTGCACAGGAAAGGCCATTCTCCTTCTGTGAGTAGTAGAGGTGGGAGGCTGAATACTTGAAAGGTCAGGTGTCCTGTTCCTTTTGATTTCAGTTTAGGGATTTATCCTGAGGAATAGTGGAAAGCAGATAGGATGGGGGAATCAGGGTGAGCTGGGCTGTTGGGGCTGTTCACGTGAAGAAAGCTGAGCATGCTTGTGACTTGCAGGATCCAGGTCCTCTAATTTCTGTTGAGTAAAATTCTATTTCCATCTAGTTATCCAATCCTTGTAAACTCTCCAGGTAAATGGAAGCATCAGATAATTCCCCTATGAAAATATGTAACTATTTCTCAGAGGATATTGCAACTGAGCAGCTATCTAGGTTAAGAAGAGGGGACTGTCAATGTATCTCTGCCTTTCAGAAAGAAAAATAGCAAACAGGGAAAACAATCTAAACTTGTGGAGTATTGAGGTTTTTTTCATTTTGAGGAATAATGTCAGAACAATTAACCTGGTCTGTCATCAATCACCACACTGTGTTTAATAAAGTTATATGATAAAAACAAGGTATAGGAATAATATTTTGCTGGACCTTAGGCCTCATATCTCACTAATGCAATATATCTGACTGCATGATAAATGTCAATCCCAATTCATGAGAAGGAAAAGTCTGCCCTCCTTCAGCATGTAATGTTGCCAGTAATATAAACCTTTGAAAAAGTGTTTATTTTTGTCATTCAGAGCCCATTTCCCTTGGAGTGGATATGAAATAGAAAAGCAATATACCAATTATCACCCCAAACAAATAATCCTCATCATGCCAATCCAATATTTTATATTTAGGAAGTAGTCACTTTATCTTTGTCTTCAGCCCTTTGCACTTTGATCAAAACCGTGCCTTTTGAAGTGTTCACTACTCATAATGGGGAAAAACTGGGTCATATGTCTGCTCCAGTAAAACATACTGTGTATTTCAGACACCACAGATTTGCTTATGGTTGCTTAAAGAAACTAGAGATTTCCACTAGAGCTGAAAAAAAAGCTTTATTAAAAGATGTTTCAAGGACTCAAATGAAACTAATTGCCCAAGAGGGATAGGGAGACAAGAAAAAAAGGAGGTGTGCCATAGGCAGCCATCACTCCTAGTCATTGCATTCCTGGTGACTGAAGAGCTAATGACACCAGACTCTTAGGAAATTCAGTGCCTGCAAGCTTGATTAGGTAAGACAGCAAGTCTAATCTGCATTTAATGAATGATTCAGGAATAACTTTTAGAGCCTAACTTTATGGTGGCAGGGTGTTGACAGAATTAGGTACATGGCTCTATGCTTATCTTGTGACCTAGCTAATTATGGGTTTCTAAAAATGTTATTACACTTCTTCCATCCAGTTTCAGAATTTGTTGTCTGTTTATTCTGCCAGATAAGATCTAGCATTCCATTAAAACTTATGCCACCATGAAAGCAGAAGCTAGAAAATAATGAAAGTAAAAGGAAAACTGACTAAACCTGTTATTTCTGCAGTGCAGTGTAGGCAGACAGATCTTTGTGCCTTCATGGAGCCCCAGTGTTATTAGTGTGTATTCACAGAGATCAGTAAGAGGATTTTAACCTATACTGCCCTGAGTGCTGAAAACATAAAAGTAAATGTGAAGAAAGAAAACTGATCAAATATAAAAAGAAGATGAAGACATCATTCTTTTTAATCCTAATAATATTTTCTTTGAGATAGGGAAGAATGACAATTTACTTTCAAGAGGTGGTTCTTAGGTGTATTATTTTTCAATAAGAAATGATTTGTGAATGTTGGCAGCATTGCAAAATGTCACAGAGGGAAAATTATATTGATATGCACAACCTGCAGTGACACCATCAAGGTATCAGTCCTTCCTGAAAACCCTTCAGCATGTTCCCTTTGCTTTAGCAGGGAAAACTTGCTGAGGCATATCTAGAGCTGACTGTGTATGCCAAGGCCCCAGCAGGGAGGTGTGTTTGGGAGACAGATAATCATCACACTTTCCAGGCCTTTCTGAATGCTTTGGTCCTTCAGTCACTGCAGTGCAGTGCAGAATCCATTCAGCAGGTACCACTGATGATTGCCTCCCTGCACCTTACTTCAGGTGGCACATACAACCCTCACTTTCTCAACTCCCACAGCACCCATCACTTACCAGCTTCCTCAGCTGGGACCACACTGCAGTGGCCTAGACTACCACATACTCTCAGTGTAGATTCCCATTTCATGTTCCATGTCCTGCAAATACAGAGCCTGGGATAACCAGGGCACTGTGAAACAGGAGTCACACTGGGACAAGAAAAAAGTTGCTGCTAAAATAATATAGTGATAACCTACTGAGTGGCTGAGTTATGGCAACTGGCTCCTTTCTTGTGGTTAGCAGATTAGGATTCTCCTGTCTGCTTGGCTGTGGTTTTCTGGTTTCGTGTCCAACTGAATTTCTTTAGTGCTTTGGACAGCAGTGTAGCTCAAAGCAAAGCATTTGGAACTATTACCTACGCTTTACAAAAAAGAAAATAAAAGTAAACACAGAAATAAAAGCAATCTCCAAAGTCATCCTCTGTGCAATCAGAAAAAAGCCCAAGGCTCATACATTGACTAATGAGACTATTTTTACTTCTCAGCAGTAAGAAACGAGCCACTGATTGAAAGAGCAATAGAGATGTGCTTGAGAGAATGAGGGCTCTCAGCCCTTTGAAGCAGTCCAGGGAATCTGGGTTAGACAGCAGCACCAGTAGCCATGCAGCCTGAGCTTGAACAGCTTTGCACCGAAGAGCTTTCCTCCTGCAGGCTGCTGCTCATACCGCCAGCCTCATGAAGGCTGTGACGCGAGATCTCCACAGACTTACAAGGTTGAAAATATATCCTCAACAGCTTCAGCTCTTGCAGGGCATTTTAAGATGTGCTCAAAATCTGCTGCAATAAGCCCAGTCTGATATGCAGAGCTGAAAAAAGTGGCACACTGTGCAGCATTTCTGTTATAAATCCTCTGTTCCAAGGGACAGAAATGCAACTGTAGCTAATCACAGCAGGACAGAGCTAGGCATGAAAATGTTCCCGATAAGCACATACTATTCTTCTTTCAGAAAAACTGAAAATATTGCACGTGCACGTGAAACACTGGGCAGATTACTCCAGAGCCTTGAGATTATTTCATTTTCCATGTTAATAAAAATAGATTTAACAGCAAGAACTGGCATACCATGAGACTTTGTAGCAATGGAATTTCACCAGATAAAAATGCTAGGACCAAATTAGAGCCTGTCTACCTCTGTTCCCATGTCTCAATCAAAGGTCCTTTATTTAGCCCTTCCCCCAGTTCTGCAGGGTTTTTTTGCACACAAAAGCTAGGCTTTTTCTCATGACCATAAACTAAACCAGTGCCAAAGAGTTTCTTCACAGGCAGCTATTAGTGGTCTTCTGTGAGTTTGAGCTTTAAAATGTGGTCTTGGAAATTCATACACCTTCAAATCCATTTTATGTCTGTGGCTCTGTGACTACTCTGAATCCTTCTGGTGTTCTCATAGAAGCTATGCTGTCAACGGTGTCTGACAATATTTTTTTCTGTTCTTTTTTCCACCTGCCTTTGTGGTCATCTGTGAATCTTACATCCAGACAACTTAGTTAAATATCCTCCTACAACCACCTCCTCACAAAATAAAGAAAGGGGGGAAAAGTATTCTGCAGGTACTTCAAACCTGTTTCCCAGGGGGATGGCAGGCAGGAGTATATTTACCTGAGATTTTGTTCTTAGTCGTTCTGGATAGAGAATATCTGTGGAAAGTTCACTGATGGCAAAATAACCATGAGAAAAACATCACCCAGATGGTGTAAGCACAAGAATCACTTCCTGTTGTATGGCACATAATCAGGTGTTGTGTAAGAAGATGATGGTTGACTTTGTGATTACTTCCAGCAAGTGAAGATAGACCCTGGAACTGCAGCAACCATGGCCTCTGATAAGTGCTGCACATCGTGGACACCAGCAGCTGCAAATGTGCACCAGCAAGTCTTCTGTCACTGTTTATGTGCTCTTTGTTTCTTTTCACAGAAATGAAATGCCACAAGCCATGTTATTTATCACTCTAGTTGGACAAAACTCAAGCTTTTCTCAACAGATTTGCAACACCCAGTGAAAACCCACTCATTCATATTTTATCTATTAAAACTGAATGGCTTGTTCAAATTGGGGTTCTATTAAAGTGCCAGTCAGTTTCTTAGGCCAAAAATATTTTAAGTGTTCATCTTTAAACACCTGTTGAAGAAAGTTTGGCATTTATAAACTTTAAAGGGATAATATGCATCTTGTGTATTTTTTCTTTTCAGTCAATGTTCCTCACATGGATTTGTTATGGGCTAGGCCGTGGTTTGATCATCGCCACACAGAAAGCAATAAAAAAGCAACATACATTAGAGAGAGACAAATAGAAATGCCTAAATATATCAGTTATACCATGAAAGCTCTTGAATACAGCAAACCATGCACAGAGGAGCAAACTAGGGAAACAGAGTTGTCAGTTATGGCATTACTTTCTCGAGGTAACTGGCAGCAAATTTTCTACACCAAGATTATTTTTTGGCCATAAAATAAAACACTAGCAGGACACTAACTTTCAAAAGTTTCCCACTACTTGAAGGTATTTATCCCAGAAATCAAAAATAAAAATACAAATTAAGTTAATATGCTATCAATTTTTCAGAGGTAGCCATTGACTCAAGTAGGAAATCTCTTCTGAAAGCAGACAGCAGAACATTGCCCAATGCGTTGAGCTGATAACAAAATAGGTAATTCAGTATTGAAAGTAACTTCTTTTTTCCTATGGTTCTTGGTCTTATCTTTTAGAAAAAGCATGAGCTGGAGTAACTGCTACCTGGAGTTTAGTCAAAAGCAGTGGAGTCTTGCAGCCTGTGCTGAAATTTGCTAATTTAAATCCAAGAAATATATAAAAAGAGTAAGGCGAGAAAAAAATATTATTTGATGCCCAAACAGACAGTAAAAACCTTTTTTCCTGCATCTTACAGTCTTGCAGTCTCTTCTTTATCACTGTAGACCAGTATCTATAATAGCATTCAACCTTAATTCAGGTTTATGGTGGCAATTCCTGAGGCAGGATGGGGCCTGAGATTCTAATCAGTAATTCATTAGGGTAAGTAGGCTCATGTCCTCATCCCGTGTGACTATGGAGAGCACTTTAGCTCCTGCTTTCTTGCAGTGAACATAAAATCAACTCTTACCCTTTCCCCCCAGAATCCCATTGAGAGCCCACTGCGAGCAGAGCTCTCTAAGATGAGGTCTCGTGCCTTGCACTAGTACTACACTGACTTAACACCAGCTCCCAGGTTTTCATTTGAATGTAGCAAGGTGTTGTGGTGGGAGTAAATTACTCTCTGCAAAACTGAACATGATGAGGCATGTGAGGGCTTTTAAAAGGGCTTTGAATCATCTCAGTCATCTTCACACTTTCCCCACTGTTTGGCAAATGGTACAAGACGTCTCGTTTTTAAAGGCCTGTTGCAGGCTGCCTGGTACTACTTGTGATTCAGCCTCCTTTATGCAGACAGGTTTTCTTCCAACCTACACACAGGGAGGCGGTGAAACAACTTCAATTCACTCAGTATCTGAGATACGAAGTCTAGTGGCAATTCTCAGGAGTGTATTACTGCAGAAATTGTAAAAAATCTCAGGTATATCACCAAGGGTTTGCTTCATTTTGCTGTAGAAAAAAAACCAACAAACCGAAACCAGCCCCCAACCAGTCAGCCAGCCTGAATTTGCCTGTATTATTCTCTATTTATCTTTCACATGCAGCAGTGGTGAGAAGGATTGTTAGAACTAGTTACTCCAGAAACCATCCATGAGGATGAGCCCTGACTAATTATCTCAAGGTACAGCAGCTTTACTCACAGTAGCAAAGTGTAGTAGTAAATGAAACTTAATTTATAAGTTTCTTTTTCTCTGTCAATATTTTTGCAAGTAAAATTCCAAAACAGAAGCCATTACATAGGGGCTAAATATGTGGGACATTTTATCAGTCCGGGCAAACAGCTCTTTAATGATCATAATGTTTCACTTGCTTTAAGAACAAGAAAAAAATATGTTCTGTGGATGGTTCAAACAAAGAAGATTATCTGATTTTGAGCAAAATGAATGAATATAAAACACTTGGAGCCATTTTGATCTGGTTATAAACAAAAGGATCACTCAATGAATTACTGTGAATTTACTGGGATACATTTATCTGTAACACTCTGGAAGTACCTATTTGTTTGATTGTGCTAATATCTAATTCTGGTTTTGCCTGATGGAGGTGCAGACATGCAGTATTTTCAGAAGCTTGGATGGGATATGCCAGAGTGGGGACAGAGACTGACTCCATGGTTTGTTGGAGTAAAAAACTTCAGCTAGTCACAGGAGGGAAAGAGCTGCAGTGTTTTAATGACAGGGATTGCATTCAGCTTCAGAATGAAACAGAACTGCTATTGCAATTTTCAAGATAATAACATTCATAGTATTATATTCTTTTGCCAAAACTGCCAATTACTGCATACCTACGTTTCGTGATACTGTCAATGCAACTTTTCTTCTTTGACTTAACACATAAAAGAAGATATACATGCCCATCCTGTCTACAGTTGCTCACTGTATAATTGTAAATCTTATGTAAATCAGCACAAAATTCTACTATTCCACTTCTAGAAATTGAATAATCAGGGAAAGAAATGAACAACCCTACTGGCTTCATCTCAAACGAAGAGAAGGGGCATTAAATGAGTACAAGTTTTTCTAGTGCCGCTCATCACATGTGGTTTTTAAAATCCTGTTGTAAATATGCCTCAGATATTTTAAAATTTTGCCATGTGTATTAGATCATGAGTTATGCTTTTGGTGTCCAAGCCCTGAGCTTTAATTATTCTTTTTATTGACCTCAGGGAAGCCTATTATCTCCTTCAGGCAGTCTCTAAAAAGTTCAGCCTCGCAATCAAATTAACTTCTTTTGTCCTGTTTTGAAATGCAGAACATTTACATCCTAAAGACAGCTATCCCGAGCTAATCTGCCAGTGAACAGACCCTCTACAGCGTTGGGAGTTGTGAAGGGTGGAAGGGAAGTTATTTGCTTGCCAGAGACTTATTCTGCCTTAGCCTCTCACACAGTACAAGCCATAACTTGCCACTGGCTATCAAGAAGAAGATGTCTGACAGCTTTGTTGCACATCTGATCACACAATTTTTCATTGATCTAATCAGTTCAGGTCTCTGTGATGCTACATTTGATGACAAGGCCTTTTTCCTGGTTGCCTGGTTCATGGTTGTGACTAAACTGAACTAATCTCTGATCCAGATCCTAGACCAGGGCCACGTTTTTACATGGTCAAAGACCACTGGTTTCTGAGATCTGATCTTCGAGGCTGGACAAAGCATTTTGGGGAAGAATGGAGGAACACTCACCTAAAAATTACAGGTTACTCTATTACTGACAATTCACTTCCTTGACACATGGTTTATTCAACATCTACATTTGGGACATGCAGTCCCAAATAGCTCCAGGTTTTTGTCACCCAACAATTCATCCTTCTGGGAAATAAAAGAGTACTTAATATATTACAAAGCTCCAGGCAGAATCACTCCTCAGGCATGGCCATAGTGGCTTCTACTCAGAAAAAAATGTGTCGCTGGGTGCAGAGAGGAGTTTGCCGTGGCTCTGCTATCTGATAACTCCCTCAAGGGATTTCACAAGTAACTGACTCGTCCTCTTGGGACTGTAGAGGACAGAAGGGGAATGTCATAATCATGAAAATGTCTTTCAGGATTTTAGTTGGAGAGAGGTCTGCTGCTCTCTGCACATATTACTCAGATACAAGCTCTAACAGGACATCTAAGATATTTAGACACAAGCTCTAACAGGAATTGATGCTCAGCCATGCCAGCTGAATTCATGCATAAGGCACTATAAGTCATATGAGCAAAGACATTATCCTTACATGAAGGTCTGCCAATATTGTAGCTTCAGGATCCAAGACAATTGCCTTTCAACATACATTACAGGCTGGCTGTTCCCTTAAAAAATCGGTACCAGCCAAGGTCTTTCTGTAAGAACAAAGGAAAAAACTTCTCATCTCTCAGAAGACATCAAATATTTATTGAAATCTTCATTTATTTAGCCACACACAGAGAACCACATACAGGAGATCTTAGCTGCTGGTTTGACCTTGACTATTTAATGAGATGTGTAATGATTCCATTGCAGCAAGCAGAGCCTGGCAGGGCAAATGCAAGCAGCCACTGCACTAAGATCTCTCATCTTCTACAAAACCAGCTGCAGAGAAAAATGGTAATATTAGATGAAGGAAACAAATCTCAGCATGCAGGATCAACATATGGTGGCACCAAATATCAGATGACAAAAGGAGAACTACTGATATTTGCTGGCCTATTTCATGCCATAGATTTTTCTGTGTAAGCTATGGGAAACATGCATGTTTTATGGTGGCCGGTAGCAACAAATTTGATATTGCTCAAAATAAAAGGTATTTAAGTAGCATCTTCTCTTCTATTGTATATTTGCTGCTATTTATAGCTGTGCAATGCAAGTGTATTTCACTCACAAAACAGACATTTTGAGATTTTTTTTGAGAAGTAGTGTTTGCCCATGGGTTATGTGACCTTGAAGGAATAAAGCCCTTTCCAAAAATCTTTCCAAAAGCAACAGGGAGTATTAGAGGTTCCATTAAGCTTGACATGACATAAAACTGCAAGATGTGCCTCCTGCTCAGAAGACAGGTTTGCACTGTGTCCATAGCTCTCCATCTGGAGACAGTGTAAGGATTCTGAAGGTAATTATAGTCTCTTGGGCTTCTTTATTGCACCACGAGACAGAGCTTACAGAACACAAGTACAGAGGATGCTCTGCCTACTTTCTGGTTTTTACGTCAGCTTCTTTAGGAGGAATATTTGTCACAATTCTGCACATCTTCACTCCAAAGCTTTCACACATCCAGAGATAAGAATGGCTGCCCCAGTTCCCTGTAAGCCCCATCATTCAGAGAGTCAGAGGTGCTCTGCAATGTCATATATTACACAAGATATAATGATACTTTTCAGATGTTGAGGGCTTTTAAAAAATAGGCATTGTTGTTAGGTAGTTAAGTCTGGCTGCTCTTTATATATGGCCTGTGTCATGTAGATATCTTGGAAGGAGTGCATATGAATGAGGGAGGTGGAGGTGGGAAGGTCAACTGCTTTACAGCTCAGGTCAAAGAGACATTTTAGTGAATGGGAAGGCCTGGGTTAAAGAAAGTTCACAGTCTGATGTGGGGAAGGGGACCAGTATCCCTGAGAAAGGCACATATGTAAAGAATAAGCAATTAATAGGGATTTTCAAGACAAAAACGGGTTTATGTTTCAGAAAAAGACCAAATAAACTCATTTTTTCCCCCCAAAAAAATCCACTTTGATTATCAGTTTCGTTGAGGAATGCCTCTAATGCAGAGATAGGTCACTGAGAATTAAAGGAGAAGGTGAATTCTGAAGGGGGCTGTCTCCTTGAAGTGCTCTCCCACTCTGTGAACAACCTTAAGGCATACTGTCTAACACAGGTAAATTTTACCCCTCTATCTGATCTTACACTCTACTAAAAACATGTTTTTAATGGCCAGAAAGTTCACTTTCAAAGCAGAGTAGTAAACCAATCTGTAGGTCATCCCTGACCCATCGGAAGTTGGTGGACTTTCCGACAGGAAGAGCATCAGGTGGAGATTAGGAATATCCCCACTGGAGAACATCCACTCTCCAACCTCTCAGCACAGACCAGCCTTCTCTCTTCCCTGTTGAGCCACTGCCCCAGTACCAGGCCCCTTCTCTGTCACTTGCACAGCCCCTTCCAAATCTGTAACTCCTTAACCCACTGTGCTCACCTCTGGGAGCACCATGTAGATTATGGCCATGCTTACAGACAAGAGTTTACCAAATCCCAGTGTTAATGAGCCATCTGAGGGGAGTTCTTGCCCAGGCCAGCTGCTGCTAGTGTACAATAGCCACCTCAGCTTGGTCATGGGGTAATGGGGATGATTGCATTCGAGAGTCAACAACATTCTTGCTCCTTTTGAACACAACTTCTAAGAAGCCTCTTTCATGTTGGGCTGTTGTCCTGTAGAGGCACAGGCAATACAGAGAGTAAAAGTGTGCCTGGTACATTCTTTTGCCTTGCATGGCTCTGTAAACCAAGCCACAGAGTTTTTTATTTGCTTCTATGCCAGCAGTTTCATGGTAACAACTTTTTGACAAGCATCGCTGGAGATATATTTCTCCTGCTGTAGGAACTGAAAAATACTTCTGTTGCAAAAGAGACTTTTACAATTATTTTTACACAGATTTTTTCGCTTATAGCTGGTTAGAACTCCAAGTCAGTTCTTTCAGCAGAATAACACCATTTTGGCCTTGCTGTTGTGTTACATTCACTGTGCATATCTCTATGGACATTTTAAAAACAAACAAAAAGATACTCTGATCATATCTGTCTGTATTCAGTGGAAGTTAAAAGTGCACTTAAGAAGCAGCATTAGAAACTACTTTTCAAACACATTTCTATGAGTTCTTGTGGGGTTTTTCTCCCCTCAGGAAAAAAAATTTTTAGAAGACAGGTGGTGTGAAATAAGAGAAATATATACTGGAATACTACCACTAATTTCATGAAACAGTGAATAAGAGGGTTTATAAAGAGTCCTGTTATCATGCAGCTATCAGGAACTAATGGTGCAAACCCACCAAAATGAGTTTTCCTTGTTAAGGTGTTCTCTGTGCAGTCTGGATAATAATTCTTAGCTCAAAGTTTATGGACAACATGGTCATATCCTTCTGGATTGATAGTCCCTCATGAGATAGCTGTAAAACATTTGCTTGGAAAAGTTTTCTTCTTGAAATTTCTCGGTTGTCAGTCCTGTGGCAGAAATCCTCTTGAGTTTGGTGATAATCAATGTGATCATTTGCATTTTTATGTTATCTAATGTAGAAACCAGAAGACTTAAATCAGAGACAAATGCATGGAATATTTCCTGAAGAGATGTTCAGATTAGACCACCTGCATCTTAGTAAATCTTCAGTTTATATGCTCTTGACTTTGAATTATGTATTTAAAAAAAAAAAAAAATAGACTCAGTGGCCACATTTTTAAGCAGTAAAATGGAGCAAAGAATACAATATATTATGGGTAAAGCGTGGTTGCAAGTCTGGCTTCCCTTCCTGAGGAATTTGGAAGGACAAGCCAAGACTTTCTCTCATGGCCATTCTCCTCTCACTTGTACAGCACAAAGAGATAAAGCAAGCAATCACACTGACATGACAATGGATAATGGCAATTATCTTCCCATCTGGATCTCGTGGGGCAGAATATTTCTAAGGCTGGAAATTTTGGGGAAGAATGACATGAAGGATTCCTGTTAGTAACACACAAGAGGCAGAATTTTTTTCCAATTTTGCGGGTAAGGGTGTAAGAAAGTTGTTACATCCATGCATTTCCAGGAATAGGAAGCTCTTGGTGCATGCTTTTCACAGTAGAGATGAGGGATATACACACACTGATGCAGCTGACCTCTAGGAGCCTCTTCTCCCTCCTGCTCTCACATAAAGACAAAAGGCTTCAGGGATTCTGAAAACTTGTTCCTTTCAAGGGCCTGCCCAGCTGGTGATGCTGTGCCTGATGCCCCCCAGGACATGCTTGTCCCTCCTGGCTGCCAGGGCACTGCTGACCCACATTCAGCTTTCTATTGACCAGGACCCCCAGGTCCCTTTCCCCAGCACTGCTTTCCAGCATCTCATTCCCCAGTCTGTCTGTACATCCAGGGCTGTCCCATCCCAGGTGCAGAATCCATCACTTTCCCTTGTTCAACTTCAAATGGTTGGTGATTGCCCAGCCCTCTGATTTGTCCAGGTCTCTCTGCAGGGCCTCCCTGCCTTCAAGGGAGTCAACAGCTCCTCCAAGTTTTGTATCTGCAAACGTGCTCAGTGTCTCCTCCAGTCCTGCACCCAGGTCATTTATGAAGGTGTTAAAGAGCACAGGGCCTAAGATGGAGCCCTGTGGAACCCCACCAGTGACAGGTCCCCAGTCTGATGTCACCCCATTCACTGTAACCCTTTGTGCCTGACCCCTGAGCCAGCAGCTCACCCATCACATGATGTGTTTATCCAGCTGTGTGCTGGATATTTTATCCAGAAGGATTCTGTGAGAGACAGCATTGAAAGCTTTACTGACATCCAGAAAGATCAACCGGCTCCCCGAGATGAACCAGGTGGGTTACCTTGTCATGAAAGGAAATCAGGTTTGACAAGCAGGACTTTCCCCTCATGGAGCTGTGCTGGCTGGGATCAAAGACTGCACTGTCTTTCAGGTGTATTTCAATACCTCCCAGAATAATCTTCTCCATGACTTTACCAGGCACTGAAGGGAGACTGACAGGGCTGCAGTGTCCAGGGTCCTTCTTCTTGCTGTTCTCAAAAACTTGGGCAAGGTTAGTCAGCTTCCAGTCAGCTCAGACCTCTCTGGATTCACAAGAGCACTCAGAAATCATCAAGAGAGGTTCTGTAATGATATCATCCAGCTCTTTGAGGATTCTCAAATAAATGCCACCAGACCAGATAGATTTGTGGAGATCCAGCTGGAGCAGCAGCTTCAGGATAGACAGGGAATAGATCATTCTTGCAGTCATGGTCCTCCAGGTCAGGGCACTGACACCCCCTTGTTTTGTCATTTGTGCTGAAGACAGAGATAAAGGATGAGTTAAACACCTCTGCTTTGTCTATGTTCCTGTTTTTGAGGTGACCATCCTCATCCCGTAATGGGCTGATGCTATTTTTATGCTGCCTTTTGCCATTAATATATTTTAAAATATTATTTTTATTATCCCACACATTTCTGGCCAGTTCTAACTACAGTTGAGCTCTGACCACATGAATTTTCTCCCTACAGTGGCAAGCAACATGTCTGTATTCCTCCCGTGTCCACTGGGCATACACCTTTCTTTTTTGCCTTATTTTCAAGAGAAGATTCCTGGTCTGCCTCTCCTGCTTCACTTCTGACATTTGGGAATTGCCTGCTCCCGTGTCCTTAGGAAGTGGTGTTTAAAAAGTGATCAGCACTGACAAAAAAACCTCAGAGTCTCTGCTTTGTCATGGAGCTTACAGAAACAGCAACAATATACCCCTCTTCACAGATAGAGCCATCCACCTCACCTACACAGATTTCACAGAATCTTCTGTGTTGGAGGGATCCACAAGGATCCTCGAGTCCAACCATTAAGTGAATGGTCCATAAGGGGGTCAAACCCACAGCTGTGTTGTTATTACCCTGCTCTAACCAACTGAGCTAACATTAGACCCAGACCACTCCTTACAATCCCCCCAAAACAGGGAAAGGGAAGACTGTAAGCTGGCTTTTCCACAGGAGAAGAGAGTATCACATGATTAGCGAGCTCTAAGAACATGTGTGGACATATCAGATAATAATTGCATATTTGAATATTTCCGTGAGAACATCTTGTCCCAGCTGATCCAGAATCCATCCTTCGGGGAATGAAATGTCCGAGCCCCCTACAGAATGAAAGAAAAGGAGCACTAAGGCAAAGCAGTGAATAGGTAAGCACATTTTTGTCAATCTACAACAAACTGAAAAAACCAGCTTTATTTTCTGTAGTGAATTTCATTTGGATAAGAAATTAAGGAAAAACAGAAGCCTCTTTAAAAAAATTAAATTGACCAAAGTGAAACCTTTAAGTGCTTCAGTTTATTATTTTTAAAACTTTCATAAATTGTGAGTTTTTCATAGCTGTTAATTCCCTGCATCCTGCTGCTCTTTACTTCCTGAGCTAGTTCTATTGCTGGGTGAAACAGAAAGATATCTTAGAAGCAACACTGCTTTGCACAGTGAGTCACAAGCTGGAGTAGCTAAAAAGAGCTCTACAATTTATTCTTGATCTTAAATGGGATCTGACTTGGACCCTTTTTGATCAAATTGCTGCTGGAAACCTCCTCTTGTGAGCCATCAGTAACACTTTTCGTCTTCTTATGTATTTTCTTTGACATTATTACAAGCAATAATCACTGGACTAGGGAATCAAATGCACATTTAAGGGATCAAGGACATTCAGAGTATTTCAGGGTGACTTTCACTGAGGGAATGAACTGATTCCATGTAACAGCAAAAATGTAATGTGATTTTAGATAGAGTTGGCAGTTCAAAGTGCAGTGTCTTCAGTTATAGGAGGTATAGTATGCAACATGTTGAGAATGGAGCAGAGTGATTCGGTGAGACACCCTTGGAAACAACAGAATTAATATAATTCCATCTGTCTAGATCACAGAATCATAGAATCATAAACAGTTTGGGTTGGAAGAGACCTTAAAATCACCCAGTTCCAACCCTCCTGTCATAGGCACAGCACCTTCCACTAGACCAGGTTGCTCAGCACCCCATCCAACCTGGTGCTAAACACTTCCAGGGAGGGGACTCCCACACATTCTCTGGGCAACCTGTTCCAGTTCCTCACCTCTCCACAGTAAAGAATTTCTTCCTAATACCTAATCTGAACCTACTATCTTTCAGTTTAAAGTCATTCCCCCCTTTCCTATCACCACATACCCTTTATAAAGGTACAGGAAGGTCAATATTCTCAGTCACAGAAGAGTGATTAGAGATGGGCATGCATTCATTAACCATTTGTTAGGACTTTTAAAGGGAAAAAAGCCCCTCAAAATTACCTGCCTAACAGCACCATTAAAATAATTCTGGGTTGTAGGATCGATGAAGCAGAGTTATAAATGTTGCAAAAACACCCAATACACTTACTAAAGTAGCTCTGAATACACAGCAAAGTATCAAGATGCATTAAAAACATCATCCTTTCAGGCTATGTGTTTCCTTATGTCACTAATTTCTTAAACCACTTTAAATCTACCCACTCACCGTCAGGTTGCAATACTTCTTCAGACATCTTCCCATTTATAAGATGATGTCCTGAGAGCTGACACCAATGGAAAATGCAAGCATTCAGTTCTTTGCCAGATTTAGCTGCACACTGCTCCACAGCCTCTTAGAAAACCTTTTTTTTTTCCGCTACAGTTACCCCACTCAGTAGATGGCATGTTTTATACTATAAAACTCCTAGAATGTCAGCTTCTAGTCATGGGATAAATTCTATATCCTAAGAAAGAAACAATGAAAAGTCAGCGACTGCAACCACTGAATAGTAAAAACTGAAGTGTGGATAAACTTTCTTATTTGATTTACATGAGAACTGAGTAAACTACCCGAATTAGAAGTGAGGAATAAACACTTCTAGAGTGGGTTCACCCTTAGTATAACCTTTGACTCCAAATATATAAACCCTTTAGTGTTTCCTGCAAGGAGTCCAACAAGTTTCCATGTAAACTCCTCTGGTGACCACACTTTTACCTCACGCTCTTTACCAGCTTTCAGAAAGTTTTAAAGATTCTTCAGCTATCCCCATTCACCAAACATCCTGCCTTCCACCTCTCAAAGATTATTTTATGTCCGTCTACACTTATTTTGTCAGGAAGCAGAATAAATGCACATTGCAGATGTGGTGTTCCTTATTTTAGCCAGGGCCTCCAGTGGGGATAAACGTGCGAACTGGAGCAGCGTCCCAGGAGATGAATGCTTGCAGTTTGCCAAGAAGGGCTGTGTGCAGCACGGATGATTCACCCTGCTGATGCCGACTGTTCCTCAGACTCGGGAGAGGAGTCAGAGATGCCATGGTGGAGGAGCAGTTAAAGATAATATTCTCCTCCTTGATACAATATTTTCATCTGTAACTGAATCACTCTCAGTTGTGAAGAGCTGAAATCTTTTGTTCAATCTCATTTTCTAAAGTGTTTTCTTAATTTTTTTCTCTTTCATTTTTTTTTTTTTTTTTTTTAGTTTTTACAAGGACCTGTTTCTCTCTTCTAAAAAGCTGAATAAACAGTGAAGTTGTCTAGCTCTGTGTCTAAATACCCAAAGACTCACAGCGAGAAAAGATTTCCTTTCATGTGCATGACTGCAGGCAGTCACCTCCAGTGTGGACTTGTGGTCCATTTGTGGCCACACCATGTTGCAACTGCCGAGAAAAGTCTTCTATATATAACCCTGAAGTCACCACCTCGAATGGTTAACCCTTCAATTGCATATAACATCCACTGAGAGGGCTCACCTGGAGCTTCACTGGTGCTTAAGCTTTATTTCTCTAGGTTCTAAATACTAGCTCCCAGTGAAGAGTGCAGGCCCCTGGATTCGTGTTACCTGAAGGGCAGTGCAAGTCTGGCCATGATCCCTGGTGACAGCTACATCCACTGAAACAGTGACACCATGAATCACAAGAATAAAACCTGTATGTGCAAGAAGCAGAGTTTTCTTGGCAGCTGACCCACTGAGCTAACACTCACCTCTGGAAGATGTCCAGAAAACTTGATTTCTTAGCAACAGTATAAAATAGCAACGATTATTCTGTCTTTCCTTCCTGAAACGCAGCCATTTGCAGTGCAGACTGAAAATGCAAAATCCACATCTAGGTTTACAAAGAAGTTTTCACTCACTATTAAAAGACCAAATTGTTAGGATACCTCAGCCCTGAGTTATGTAGATAACTCCATGCATTGCTTCACATGAAATACATGGAAAAATGTAGTCTCTAGACATATGATATCCCCAAATCTAGTAAGCTGGGCAGGTGGCACATGTCAGCCAGCAGAAACTGGTGAGATTTAGATCCCATCTCTAGCCCGTGCAGACTCCCCTAATCCCATATTGGTTTCTAACCACCAGACTTCACCTGGACATGAGTCCCTTCTGCCAGTCCTTCTAACTAAGTATGGCCTAAACAGTGGCTCTATTCCAACAGTGGAATTATTTGGCTATTTATGCAAAAAAGTACAACTAGAAAAGATTCATTCCTGTGCCACAGGAGTTTGAACCTACGTTTTCCTAGCCCAAATTACTTTGCCAATGGTACTCAGGTGGAAAAGATTCTTTTCAGTCACTGTTGTGGATGCTGTTTCCATCCTCATAGATGCATGAAATATTCACTGTGTCCTAGAAAAAAAGACATGAGTGAACACGTCGCTATAGCTCAGTATTTTCTTATGATTCTCAGCTGGGAGAAGAGAAGCATCTCACTTTCTGCACTCTCTTCCAATTCAAAATATAAATATTTGAAAAGAATTACTCTGTTCCATGAGAAGCCTAAGGCTTAGCCCCTTAATGTTCTCTTATTACTCTCCTTTCCTTCCTCTGACCCAATAAATATTTAATTATTCCCTGGAAAGTGGAAGTTAAGAGAATTCCACTCCAGCCTACTATCAGGTACTGTCTTAGAAAATGTACTGTGGGCCTTGTTCCCACTTCTGTGAAGCTGAAACCATTAAAGGTCATTAGGTCATACATCTGAGGTACTGCAGCTACCAGGAGCCTCTATATTTTGTGCAGGGCCTTTTTTAATAGATGTGGTCTGAACTGCATCTCAGTTGAGCAAGAAAGATAGAAAGAACTTCATCTGCAAAGCTTGAGTGAGCTGTGCATAATCTGTCTCCTTAGAATGGCATATTGCTAAAACTGAGGCATTTCCAATGTACTTCAAAGTAAAACTTCAGAGATTTTGCTAAGGAGCACCTAAGTGCCTGCAGACTTGGCCAAATCTAAAATAAGGCAAAGCAAAGTGTTGCATTTTGAATACTTAAGTAGCAAAACTTCTAAAGCCAAAACCCCAGATAAATTCTGTGCTTTTCAGACTGGGGGTCCTAAGCCTTTAACCTTTTTTAGGCTCAGCATTGCAGTGACTTGCCAGGGATTTTGTACAGATGACAAGGGAGGGCATTGCTGGTATCACCATTCCATGGAACTACCACAGACTGCTCTGCACCTGCAGGGTAAGGCACGTGTTGTGAGATAGGACAGATGTGTGGGGCTGTCCCTCCCTTGCTGTGTGAGGCAGCCTGGCAGGAGTCCCTGCAGACACCCCTCGACCTTGGCAATCTGTACCAGGAGGAGCCACTGTAGCCCAGTAACATCTGAGAAACACTGGCTCTTCCAAGAACCTTTCCCCACATGACTTGAGGAGTTTCACCAGCAGTTTTGTACCCTGTCATGATTGTAGTACAAGAGAAATTCTGAAAATAGCACTGCTTTTTTTGATCCTGCTGCCAAAGGAAGAGATGGGATATCTGGCAGCAGAAAGCTGCTGGTTTTGTCAACAGGAGCACAGCCAGAAGAAAGGGAAGAGTCAGCACTTGCACTGGACATTAGGGCTCTAAATTGCTGCTTTCTTTGGCTTTAACTCTGTTCAGAGTTGTTGCACGCAATTACAGAGGGACACTGAAAATTTGGCCCCAGAAATGCAACAATGAGAAGATTACTCAAATAACAGGAAGTTTACTGAATCCCTGTACACTCACAGTATAACAAACACGAAGTTTGTACAGCAAGAAAGAAATTTATGCAATGGGAAGCACAACAAGAAGAGATCCAGCTGGTGGTAAACTCAATCAGATTCATAGAGGAGCAGAAATACAGAACCTTGGAAGACCATGTGATTCAATTCTTTGGAATGAAGCTGGTCAATTGTCTGTACTAAGATCAGTCTGAGAGCTTTTTGTCTAACCCATCCTAAAAACCTCTGGTGAAGGATACTTCACAACTTCCATAGGAGAAAAATTTCAGTGCTTTAACAGCCAGTTGCACCCAGTGCTCTTACACCCAGTGAGATAATTTTGGTATAATTTAAGCCAATTTATGTTTGTTCTTATCCCATTGGCCCTGAAGAATTACTTACCATCATCTTCTTTACAACAACATTTTATAGGAACGGAAGGGAGAAAAATGTTTTTCATCTGACTGGGATCAAGTAGAAGGAATTATTACCTCCCACATCTCTGTCAGCTCCTGTGTGAATGCAGCCCAGAGTAAAATTTGCTTACTTGGCTATATTGTGAGATTTTTTCTTTACTCATTCTTAGTTTGTATGCATACTTTTTTTTTTTATTTATTTTTTTTTTATTTTTTTTTTATTTTTGTGGTATCCTGTAACTAAAATCTTGCCTTTCTCTGAATAACATCTTGGTACTGGTGGTATAATTTCATTGATTAGCCTGTAAATGAAAGTGTTAATAATTTATGCTAAGATCATTCTGAGAGCTAAGATCGTTGTTCTCTTATGAAAGTTGTGAAGTATTCTTCACCAGCGGTTTTTAGGATGGGTTAGACAAAAAGCTCTCAGAATGATCTTAGACCATTGAGCAGCTTCATTCCAAAGGGCTGGATCACATGGTCTTCCAAGGTTCTGTATTTCTGCAGTCCGTGGAAAAGTAGAAACTACTGTAAGTATGCAGGGATGTCCATGTGCTTAATCTTTCTTTCTAGAACAGAACTGCTCTTCTCTCTTAAGACCTTAAGTTCCCAATGTGCTGGGAATTAATCAGCATAAAGTGTTATAAAAATCAAGGGGTAACTGTTATTGTTGCAAAACTTTTATTTAAGGCTGAATGAATACTCGATGCTTCCAACTTTTTTATTTATAAAGGAATTTTATTCACTAATACCAGAGGCATCAGCTTCTCTCCTCCAACTTTCATTAAGCTTAAGAAATTTATTCTAATATATTTTCCCATGGGAGATCATTAGCCATCTTCACAAATGAAAACTTCTTAAAGAAAAAAAATGTTTTAGACTTTCACTGACTCAGAGATTTCAGATTTCAAGAAGAACCCATTTCTGCATCCAGAATCTGCAGTGGTACAGAATTAGTCACCATGAACATACAGCTGCGGTGATTTCAGTTGGAGGGAACTTCCAGTATTCAGTAGCAGCTTCAGTATTTCAATTTCAATATTTTATAGAACTTGTTTCATCTCCTTTAGTCCCCCATTTTCCTCACTTGCAGAGTAGTATTATAAAAAACACAGCAGAAAAGGGAAAATAAATCCAAGAATTAAAATGATAAGGTAGGATTCTATTCTTATGGGAAAGTGTTTTGGTTTTTGGGTTTTTTTAATTTACAAACTTAGAAAAGTCTCTCTGGTAATCTAGAAAAGCTAGGTAATCAAGAAGAGGAATGAAAGTGCACAGTCTTAAAATTGCCTCAATTACCTGTATTTTCTGGCAAAAACAAGGCGAAACAGAGAGGACAAAATAAGTAAAATCTTATGAAAAAATCCCATGTCTTCTATATGCTCAAGTGAGTTTTCATGCCTCCTTAATCATTTTGCTCTCAACCCAGTAAATAATGGCTATCTAGAAGTAGGATGACCCCATGGCAATTGAAAGTATAGTACACAGTTATCCCATTGTTATTTTTTTTACTTACTATTAAGAGCCAGGCTCTAGGGTTCATGAAGACACCTTGCTACTAACCAATGAATATGATGTATTTTAAAATCAAACCCATTATTCAGTTAAAAATCAACCTTTAAAAATTCTCCCTGAAAGTAGAAGGAATGTTTTGTAACCAGTTGTTCTGCAAGGTATTTTAACACGGTTTAGTAGATTTTCCCTAGCTCATGTGTACTGCAAGTCTAAAAATGTACTGTAGGCTTTAAAAATGGACTTTACCTTCTGGCAGAATTTTGTTTTGTGTGTATACATCATTATGATTTAATAAATTCCCCTTGATATACCCCTGTGGCATTCCTCACCACAATATAGTCTTTTTGTTACAGAAATGAAAAAACAGAATTAAAATAAAGCTTAGGAAGGCCCGAAAAATGTGTTGCTGCTGTGTGAAAAATGGTTTGTCCTCTGTGGCAGCCTGGTGTAACACATGGAGCTGACTGGTGTCTCACTCTTTACTTTCACAGACTAAAATTAATCAAGACAAACAAAAGCTTGTCATGAACATGACCCAGGATGTGAATTAATAGATAATTTAAAGAAAAAAGTGAAAGGTTTATTAACTGTTCTGTTCACGAGAATTTGGTTCTTTGCACGTTGTTCCCCCAATGGCCTGCACTGCTCTTACCACTCCTGCTCCAAACGAGTCCCAACAGAAGACGGGAGAAAGAAATACTGAATATAGTCCACAGACTTGAGTTCAGTGGTTGTGCCAGACAGACATCTGTCTATATCCAGGTGGCCATTTATACCTATGTCCAGATGACAACATTTATGATACATCAGAAACAGGAGGGTAGAAATGCAAGCATGGATGGCAGACTGAAACCCAAAATATGAAATGGGTCATATTTTGATCTCAGACTCGAAACAGGAAGGGTTGACTGCTCTGGAATGAGAAACAAACCCAGTGAAAAGATACTGAGCTGTGTTGTAAAAACTCTGGATTACATGACAACAGCCACGTGCAATATCTGATAGATAAAACTAATTATGGAAGCCCATTATATGTTCTGATTTATATTGGAGTAGTGTTTAATCTTTATGTAACTTCTTTATTCCTCAACTGTTAAAGAAAAGGGACAGGCTTACCCATGCGAGTAAAAATGTTACAAATCCTGAGTATCATTAAACATGATATTCCACACACAGAGCACTGAGCTTTAAGCAATTCTAGTAAACAACAGTACCTTCAGAGAAACTCCTGGGATCAGTACCTAATGATTTGACCTAGCTCAGCAGCTGATATGCAGTTGACTCATGTCCAGCCTGAATCAGATCACTCTGTAGCCCAAAGACAGAATATTAAAATAAAAGTCTTGGTTTGTGCCCATGGGATGTTTTTGATAGGCTGCATTTCTTTCAGTTCTGCTCAGCTAATGGGGAAACTTTGAAATATAGTAATATTTACTACATTCATTTCTCAGTAAGAAATCTGCCTTTCACTCATTTTCAGTATATTATCTTGGAATTCCATTGCTGCTTTGAAAAACCAAAGGTGTCAAGGAGAAAGTTAGGGGGAGGCTTTAAAGATTGAAGCATAGAATTGCCTATAGAAACCTTACTATTGCTGTTAAGAACATTATTCCCTTAGGAAACTTTTCATTTTTCCCAGAATCTGAATTTTCAAATTTTTTTGGTCAAAAACTTTAACCATCCAGGAAAGGCACTGCAATGCTGCTGCCTAAACAGCATAAACAGATTTAGAAGTTAACAGATTTAGTTTCTTTTCAAGCTGTCATTCTCAGTGACCCTGGTTTTCATTGGTTTTCATTTAATACTTGGCCTGAGTATGCTGTATTCCTGTGGCACATTTCAAATCACGGCAGAGACAAACAGCACAGAATGCAGAAAGGTTGTATAGGCCTAGTAAGGAAAACATTTGGGTAACTCTTTTTTGGCTCTGACACTAATGAAACCTCAAGATTTGCCAGCTACTGCTTCATAGAATTCTTGATCTGACTCAAACAAATGGATGGACATGTCTTCAAAATCCACAATCCTGCCTTTAAAGAGAAGAAAGTTTTTCAAGATACATTAAAATAAATTTTTAAAGAGCTGGGAAGAGAGTGTGAGCTAATCTGCTTAATGTGAGGATACACTCTAAGTCTCAGTTGGTTCACATGTTGTAGTCCTGAAAAAGATAGACCAGAAGTGAAGGGATAAACACAGAGTGGAATGGCTTTCTAGATAATTCCTCATGGCTTTTCACAGCACTCATTCCAATTTCATACAATTACATTTTCCACTAAATATTCAATTTCCTTTGAAAGTCCTTTCTCTTCCAGTGTGCATAGAAGTAGTAAAGCCATTCCTAACTATATGTACAGAGGCTTCTTTCCATTGTAATTCAACCCATATCTGTGTACAGCTATCAGGACAGCTGCTGACTTCATGCATAATTCAGTGAGGCACAGAATGCCCTAATGCAATAATGCCATTGCACACCACTGTAATATGGCTGAGGATGCAAACACAAGGAGCTTGAGATACATATCCTCCCGGAATTGTATCTAGCCATCAGTATAAATAATCAGACAGCATATAGTAAGGAGCAAATGTAAGGCTCTGTCACAGTTGCTGGAGCATTTCCTGCAGCTCCTCTGTTATAGGTGAGCAGTGAGCAGACACTGGGCACCTGAGGACTGGTTAGATGGAAACTGCCTTGGTTGATAAACAGAAGATTAAGATTCAGAAGGTCAAAGTTTAATGTTCAGATCTGCCATAGATTAGCTGATATATGAAGGATAATTCAGACAGCTATTTTATGTTCCATTTTCTTTGCATGCAAACTTAGAACAGTAATGCTGTGAGTAAAACACTCTGTTGGGTCACATAGGCACGAGGATTCATGACTGTGCATGCTCAGAGCAACAGAGAAAAGATGAGGAGTTGGAAGGTCTGTTGCATCCATGTTACTTTACTCTTTAACCTGGGAGTGCTTTCAGGGACTGTGTTTGCACCACACATTTGAGGAAAGATCCAGAAACAAACTAGACTGCATTGCAGTCTTCAAATTCCTTTTTCTGCCCTCCCAGTACAGAGCAGATGCCGTAAATTATATTTCTCCTTTCCATTCCCTACGCACAGCAGAAGTTATAATGCCATGTTTTTATTTACAGTATGTATATCCTTTTAAGCCTCTAACTACTGCAAAAGGGTACATCAGTAGTGATGGAAATCCTGAAAAAAAAAATCCTACAGAAGTTTACACTTGTAAATGTGAAAAAGTTGCAAATTTCCAAATATTCGAATTTCTATCGTGATCTATAAAAAACAAAACAACTCTCCCACGCACTGATGCTGACTCATGCACTGCAGCATTACTGAGGCATTGCATCCCCGGAGGAGTATTCAGTTACTCAGGGGAAACTGTAGGATAATTGTCCCTCCCTTTTCATGACCATTCATGAAAACACCTACTGAATATTTTGCTGCTGCTGGAGGCAAACTCTCTGAGCTCTGTTCTGGCAGGAAGGTACTCCTCCTCTTCTGTTTTAACCTTTTGATCTTCAGAAATGTAAATGGTCTGAGAAACTTACTGAGCTTTCTATCTGTCCAAAATCTAAGGAAAGACCATGCCTGTTGCTTTTGGCTGCTTCAGGCAGAATGCTGCAAAATAGTTACCACAAATTGCTTTTAATTTGCTGTAGACACATGCTGACTGTTGAGCTTCCAGTGTGCAAGTTTCAGCAATAGGAAGGCAGCAGTGAGAACAGCACCTTGCCTGTTGCAGATGTATGTCAGATATTAAACAGATATAATTAGGCTATTAATTACCATGAAATGAGTTTGCAATAAGTGTTTGTTTTTATTAAGGTTCTGCTTAGTCAACATGAAGAATTCAGACTTCATGAATTGCAAATTGATTGCTGAGGCTAATGGTAATTAGAGTGTTGAAAGAGAAGGGTAGCCCATTTCATTTAAGAAAAATGGAAAGGAACAAAAGGGTTGACTCCTGGAAATTGCTTCAGAAGTCAGTCTTCGAAACACACTATGAAATGCTCACCACCCTTATAGAATTAGACCTGAACCTCACCTCATCCTAGTTTTATTGTTGGTATATGTTAAGCACCCAACACCACAAGCAATTGTACACATCATTATCTTTCCATATGCAAATATATATTTACCAATCATGTTGTACAAAATTTTTTCTTTCTCTAAATCCTGAAGGATAAAGAACTGTCTCTATAACATAAAACTAACATTCAACTTCCCAGGTAAAACAGATTTTCATTGGTGCTTACTGGTATTTAATAAGTACATTAAAATAGTGCTGTCAATTTTACAGAAAAGTTTAAGAAAATACTATTTCTTATGGCAAAACTGTACTTTCTTCAGGCAACTGTTTCTTTAAACACACCGAGCTCAGGTGTGTTTCAAAACCCATGTGCATTAGACCTGAATGTTTGAACACTTTGAAGAAATCTCTTTGCTGTTTCTTGCCCCTGCATTCTGTACAAATCCAGCTAATTCCCACTCCCTGCCCCTGCTGTCGGGTGAGTGCTGTGGGCACAGTTTTCCTTTTTCCCTTGGTGCTGGAATGCAGCCAGCATCTTCCTTCCTGCCCCAAGACCTTGTCTGACATTCAGGCACCTCTGTTGCGAGCTGAGCTGCTGCCTCCCCTGCTCCTCACCGGTGCTGACTCCTCTGAAAACATTTCAGACACCCTGCTGATGATCCAGTTTGCCTCAGGCCCTTGTTCCACCAAGCAGAGAGGCACAGGGTGGATTTTAACTGAAATTTGTTATGTTCCAGCAGTTAATAGGTGTATTATTAAGTCACGAGGATCAGGCCTCAGTGAACATGCCCTCACTGGCCTGTGGTGTTACACTTACTGGGAACTGAAAATCGTTTTGAATCTGCAGTGTTATTTCTATTCTACTCACTTCCAAATGAACCAACTTTCACTACTTTTTGTGTTATTTCTACAGAAAAGCTATCGACTTCTCTCACGGAATCATTTTTAAAATGTCTTATTTTAAATATTAGTATTCTCTTGGAAAGGTATAAGTAGTAGTAATTCTGCCATGATATTAAGGGTATAAATAAAAATGCCTTAGCCAAAGACTCATTTTTGCACATAACTTCTTTTCATTGGAAAGCCATTTTTGATTTAAGAAAGTAATCTTCTGCATAATTTTTATCAATATCTAGTCAGCTTTCTCCTTTTCATTACTATAATGCTCAAAAGTCAGTGTTCTCCAGAGGAGAAAATGAGGGGCTGCTATTCCAGATGCCATCAGATCTCCTCCAGAAGACAATTAAATATTTATTCAAGATTATAGACCACTATAACAAAGTCAATAGGCCTTTGTCATTTATATCAGCTGGAACTGTAAAGTATGTGCTGCTCTTAAAGATTTGCATCCTTCCCTTTTCTTTAAGCTCTATAGTATTCCCAGGCCACTTTCCATTACAAAAGGATTTATTTTTGCTTTTAACCTGTTGTTTTGGAAGGCATATAGGACACCTATTTTTTCTGTTATTTCTGTCATATTAAAAATTGTAACTCTAAGAACTGTAGCATTACGGAAGAAAACACATCAGGATTCCCTAGGATTGTCCAAAATGAACTCTCATCTTCCTTGCTGCATTTTGCTTGGATGTGCACGCTGTTCTTGCCCTATTCTGTCACTTTTCTCCCATTTCCATTGTTTCTATCCTTATGGCATGGTAAGTATTCCAGAAGATTGCAGCTGACCAGACTAGAAGGTCACCCTTAAACTATTATAGCCTGTGAAAATTATAGAGAAGTTTTTTTGTGCAACAAATTAGAGAGAAAGACTGGAATTTTGATTTAAAGGGAGGCTACATTTGACTGTTCTTCACACCACACTTAAAATTCTGTCACATCTATAATTTTCCTCTGCTGAATAAACCATGTGCTGGATTTCAGCTCAGAGTTCAACTGAATCTAAACTTGCCTGTATCTTGAATTTTGGGTTTTTAATCTTTTGTCCTCCTCTAAAAGTTGTGCAGCATCAGCTGTGTTTGTGCTGTGATTGAAAGGTAAAGTCTTGGCTCTATGAAGCCAGTGGGGATTTTGCCACAGTCTTCATTGGGGTTAAGGTTTCACCCAATCTGTTTTACACATATCTCTTCTGTTTTGTTCCATCCTAAATGCATTCCCTGCCACTTTTAGATTTAGCTCTCCTTTTAGATTTACCTTCTTTATCAGATAAAACTGAATAGGTGCACTTTAAGCTATACAGTGTGATGCCTTTTAACTACTTGAAGAACAGCAAAGGACAAAGCAGAGGAAAAATCTGGGTTTGCTTATCTATTAAATTTTAATGCTAGGTATCAGGTTTATTTTCCAGGCAAAACTGTGTTATCACTGTAAAAGTAAACAGGATACTTTTAGAACTATATAAAGTATAGGTATTGGTTTTCTGAAGAATTGCATTATGCAGCTCTTGCCTGAAAAACTTTCTGGGTATATCATTGTGCAATGGTCTAGATTTTGTTCAAAGCCTTATTTGTTAATTTTTCTGATGAAAATATCAAATTTAGCACAAAATCAGCTCAGTATCTGTATAAGCTACTGTGCTCTGCCCTGTATTTAGAAATCAAATTAAATTGTTTTGCTTTGAGGCTTAAAGAAAAGTTGCTGTCTCCTTCTCAGACTGAAGAAGGAAAGCAAAAAAAAATCAGTCTACCCTTCCTAAAGGAGAAGGCCTACCATGCCTTGTAACAAGCAAAGAAAGTGCTTGGAAATGTGTTTTTCAGAAAGGCTGCTCAAAAATTTACAAAAATTGATGAAAAATACATAGAGAATAGTGTCTGCACTCTGATTTTTTTTTTTGGGGGGGGGAGGGGGGCAGGGTGCACAGAAAAGACACATTCCAATTATCTCAGCTGGAGAGCTGGATGTTAGTTCAATATCTCTTGGAAAACTTGTTTGAAAAGCAAGAACACATCACCTGCAGGAGCAGGGGCAAGGAGGGACCCAGCACCCATGCTGTGTCTGGGGAGCAATGTGAACCTTTCCTGGTGCAGTGGGGGCTTTGCTGATATCCACTGTGGGAAGGGGTCCTCATTGTGGCCTCTGCTTCTGTAGCTCACCCCTCTCAGACAAGGCTGGATGCTCCTGAACTGACTGTTAATTTCCTGGGTAAAAAGGAGCTTTACTCACCTTCTGTGCTTTAAAGAAGAGCTGTAGAGTGAAGAAATAGCTGGTGGCAGAGGAGTAAAGGTGTCATTCAAGAAGCAAAATGCAGCAGGTGAGTGTACCTTGCACATCTGTACATATTTTTGCCACTCTGCATTGTCATGAGATGCATGCAGCACTGTGGGAAGGCAGTGAGTCTTCCTTGGTTGTAAACGAACCTATTTGTGGGACTTTGCTGGTTTTTCTTTCATTAGGCCTTATTTTAGTCAGCAAGCTTTTAGTGTACTTTTTCCCCTGTAAGTAAGATCTTTTTCACCAGTCCTCCCTTGGTTTCACATTTCAAATGGGTAATACAGTGGCATTAGCATGTTATCTGATGACAGAAGGGATGTACTAACACACCTACCAGACAAAAGTGGTTGGTGTACAGGCAGACACAAGTCAAAAATATTCAAGTTGTAAGAAGACAGGAGAAAAAAAAGAGAATAGAAGAATTTACAGCATCCTCCATGCTACCATGTCTTTAGAAAAGCCTTAAAAAATTTAGTTGCACTATACAAGCAATTTTATTTTATTAGCTGTGCATATAGTACTCTTATGTCAGAGAAGGTGTGATAGCAACTCATGCATAATGTAAATGAAGTGTAGGTGTCCAGTATCTCTCATTGCATTCTTTTACTCAGTTTTTTTTTTAAACATTAACTTAGCATTTCATTTAGTTTCGTTTAATTTTCTACCAATTGAAGAATCTTACATTTTACAGTATTTATACACACAGGGCGAGGAGAGACATGCAAATATTTATAACATCAAAACTACACATAAAAATATTTACCTGGTTTCTTAGTTTGTGCACTCAGTGTCTGAATTTGACACCTATGGGTATCAACTCTGGGTTATTAGGCTCTATTTTTAGCTATTAAAAAAGGTAGAAAGAGCTTAGAGGCAGAAGAAATGACCATTCAACTCCCATCATAAAAAAAATATTCTGTAAAACAGACATTTTTCATACAACCTCAGAAAAAGCTCCTCTTCTTACTTATGCTCCAGTCTTCATCCTCTCTGCCAGCACTTTGAATAAACCTCACAACTACAAGAGGCTGTGGGGTTCAGGTTCATTCCTCATTGCTGGGTTTTCACTGGCCATGGGAGTGCTCAGAAACACACAGGAGAATGATGCTCACCTTGTGCAGCAGCTGTGGCCCTCTGCCTCCAGTCCTTCCTTTCTCTGCCAACACCATCCATTCCCTACCTCCCCTCAAACATCTCCTGTATGTACTTATCACTCCTTTCTTCTTGTGGCTGTGTGTGCAAACAGTGATTGTAGTGTAGTTGACATTCTGGCCCCAAAGTGGACAGGTTTGTGGGAATTTCCTTTTCCCTGTGCTGAATAGATGTGAGGAGGTAGTTGAGAAAATTCTGTTTTACACTTTCACATGTTACATGCTTAAGGTCAGTAGGCTTGGCATTTCTGGGGAACAGAACTGTTACAAATAAACCTCACAGAGACAGAGGAACAGTGCTCTTTGTGAAGTTGAGATTGAGTTAATGAAGGCCTTTGAAGATTAAGATGAAGGCCCTGAGTACAAAGCACCCTCAAAAAAAAGCTTTATTTCCTCTGGCTATGTGTTGGAAGGCTCATCCAAGTCACTGGGAGGTGTCTCAAAGTTTAGTGGGGATAACAATCCTATTTGGATGAACCCTACGTGTTTCTAATGCAAAAAGAATTCTAGCCCTGTTCTGGTAGTTATGGATGCTTTCTAGGAAATCAGGCTAAAAATACTAGCAGATCATATTACATCACTTCAAGACAAAGTCTTCAATCAAAACAAGTTATATCAAAGCTGATTGTTGGCAGCCCTGGTGAATATTTGGGGTTGGTTCTGTATCACTGAGATATTTTTGCTGACTTAGCTATGGAGGGGCAGGAGTCACTGACAGCACAGGGAGAGAAACACACATACCTGTAGAACAGGTTAGTGGTCTCTACCAAGACATTTGTGCACTCTCTACTTACAGCTGTGCAGACTGTGGAATGAAGTCCTACGTGTAGTATGCTCTATTTTCAAGGAGTCAGGACTTGCTGACTGAATAAATGCAATGCCAGTGTTTTAATGGGTTGGGTTGCATTAAAATTAGAGTGCAATTAATGTGCATAGTTCACTGAACCCTAGACACAAAGGTCTGAAATAAGGCTCAGAAACAACTTAAATTCAGTTGAAAGTAGTGTCTCAAGTACTTCATCACCAAGTGATTAACAGTTTCATGGCTATAAAAGAATAATTTCATAGGCATTTTTAGCAGTCTGACAATAACAGGATTTGGTGCTAGAGCTATATGAAAACTCCTCTTTGCTTGTCAGTACTATATTTCTTGCTTGTCAGGACAGCATTTCTCATGTTAGTGTGATCACAACAGGGAATATTTCCCAGGAAAGTGGTTTCTTTGATTGTTGTTCCTGTCTGTATTGTTTGTTCCGTCCAATAATCTGATTCTATTCAGTAATATTTTGTTTCATTTTTGTGGAATCCCTGTGAACAAATTTCATCTTAACTTCATTACTGGAATTTAGTAAGCAACAAAGAAAAGCCTTTTATGTTTCTTTCTTAGTGATACTCTGAACTGTCCCGTTTGGTGTACTGGGTACAGCAGAAGGACCCAGAAAACAGGATCCTGTCACAATAACACAGATCTGTGTTTTCTGATGAACTCACAGCAGGCTGCTTTGCTGAAAACTATTCCCTGAGTGCTTCATCTGATTAGTTTTAGAGAATTCTTATCTTGAACGAATAGTGTATACCCTTGAACTGGTGCTGCTGGAAGCTCATCCAAACACACAAGTACCTTCTCCATCCCACGCTGGGGCAAGTCTGATAGCCTGCAGTATTTTCTGGGCTCTTTCTGATCTCAAATGCTCTCTAGGGGAAAAATGAAACAGCACCTGCTATCTACTCTTGGTAATTAGTTTATGGCACATACGTTATAACCATCTGGAAATTCACTGTCTTTTTCATTGTTGCTGATGATAAATAGTGTGTATTACTCAGCTGAAGATTTTAATTTTCTTCCTGATTCTGCAGAACTGTAGAATTTCACTAATATGCAAGTGTTTAGTATCTTCCTTTTTCTTTTTTTCTTATTTTTTTTTCCCAGAGCACAGGCAAGCACTAATCACAGATTCTTGGATCCAGATGAAAGGAAACTCTTCCTTTAATTTCCTCTGCTGCAGCTGTCCTGTGCTGAAGTCATCAGCCATACCTAGAGATGAGTTCTTGCTGTGGGAGTGCTATCAGCTTTGTGCAAACCTCATGGAAGTTTCTGGTTAACATTGCAGAGATCACACCTACTGGTCCTTAAATTTAGACAGCCTCTCCCTTTCTGTTCCACTTCATCTTAGCTTAGTCTTTTGCAGAAAACTCATGAGATTCATAGGGTTTGTGAAACTAGGGGAGAGTTCACCATGGCTGCTGACTGATGCACTTTGAGATACAAATAAAGTATATTAAAAGAAAGCATTCCCATCCTGCACAGTGATAGTTTACCAAGCAGGGAAACAGCCCATTTTTATGGATAAATCAGAATAGAAACTCATTTTTCACAGATTTCCAAGGGTCATCTGTTCTTGGACAGAGCTGCAAGGGAGGGGTTTTTCCCCATTGAATACTGGCTGAGTGTAGTATTAGTTCCTCTGCTAATCTGGAAACAGACTGTGCTGTATGGCATGCAAAATGTTGGTAGAAAGCAAAAGAAAGGTTTTCTCCTCAGTGAGTTGAGGCTGTGCACCTGTACTGGGTGGACTGAGGTGGCTCAGCACCCTGTGTGACACTTCTGTGTGCCTGCAGTCAGGGAGTGAGTTTTGTTTCTTGGCCCTTGTGCCATTCCAATAAAAGATAGTGTTATGATGGCACATTCATATTTTAGAGCATTAGCTTGAAAGTAACATAACCTATACATGTATTGGGGGCCTCAGTGCTGTATGTGCTGTGACTGTTGTTACTCTACACTTCATTGCAGGCTGCCACTAGAGAACAATAATCACAATTTGGTTTTTGGGTTTTTTTTAATGTGGACAAGAAGTTGTGAACAAGCAGCGAATGTGCTGTAACCAAACTTAAGAGATGCAAGTAAAAATAAAAATTCCAGTGGTTCAAAATGTAAGTGCAGGGAAAAATATAACAAATCAGACATTACTTGGAAAACCTTGGTAGGAATGTTTTTCCTGGAGATCCCATCCTCTATTCCCAGGAAGAGGGCAGGCAAGATACCAGAGACCAGTGGATTCCTAAAAGTAATTTTCATTTTAAGAGTCTTGAATGCCTGTCATGCTACACAGACCATGTCAAAAGAAAGGCATCATGTTTCCTTGTGGATCAGACACACTTCTAGCTGTAAAATGGGGGAGAGTTGCACAGCCTCCTCGAAAACTGTCTTTTCACATCCACTTTGGGGTTTTAAATTCATAAAAGCAGCAGGGCTAATAATGAAATTAATGAAGCTTAGGATTCATACTGTTTACAGTGCAAAAATGCCCAAAGCACAGTCAGTGATGGGAAACTGAAACTGAAACTTGGAGTTCTCCATACGGCCAAATTACACATTTTTCATGGGGGGAGTGATGTAATTAAATTCACTGACATGCAGGACACTATTCACAGGCTAGAGGTCTACTTGTTCTGCCACCAACCAAAATTCCCACATTTAGCTTGTGTTAGGTGTGGACAATTCCTGCTAAGGTTAATTTTTACTGCCTGGAGACTGTGATGCGTATTTATGACACTCTAAAATGTCATAAATGGTGGTTTTCCAGGAATGGGGTGAAAGGGAATTATTTAGGTGTAAAAGAAGAAGGAATTCAGCTTGCCATTTCCTGATAGTATGCAAATGCTAACATCACAGGAATCTACTCTCAGACTGTATTTCTTTCTGTGTAATTCTACATGTGTACCTCATGGATGAGCAGATATATGTATGTACATATATACAGGTGTATATGCATGTGTAAATGCCTGTAAGCAGTACATGCACATATGCACATGTGTGTGTTTAAGGTAAGGCTGAGACATGTTTCCTGAGCCACAGCAAAGCTCTTCAAATTGCAATATGCAAACTCGTGCTTAAAGCGTTGGCCACCTGAGTCATACCTTGCACAATTACTACTCAGAAAACCACTGCTATTTTGGCTTCTTTTGTTGTTCAGAGGCTGGATCAGATTTCTACCTGGCATTACACTTCCATTGCTGGAGGTTTTTGACAGTGTTGCAGCATGAGCAATTTATCTGCTATCTGATGGGAGAGAGCTTAGAGCTGTGTAGACCCTATCTTGAAATATTTTTGGGCTAGGCTGGAGAAGGAGGACACTCATTCATACACTACCATAATATCTTATCATTATAAACAAGATTTGAAGGATATTGAAAGTCTCATGAAGCATTTGTAGGAAGCTAACAGTGTAAGAAGCAAGTGTTTTACCCATGTATCTATTAGAATTACAGATCTAAGGCAGCCTCCTGCTCAAAGCAGAAAGAAATCTGAAGTCAGACTGTGTTGTTCAGGGCCATGACCAGTCATGACTTGGAAATTTCCAAGACTGCCCAGGCTGTTCCACAGCCTCTTTGAACAAGCCTATTCCCATTATTCCTTCACAGCATGCAAAGATGTTTTTCTTTATATTTAGCCAGAATTTGTCTTGCTGCAGCCTGTAATTGTTTTGCCTCCTCCTTTCCCTGAGCACCTCTGGGGACTCTGTTTTTTCTTTCTTCTGGGTAACTTCCCACTAGTCATCAAAGACAACTACATCTCCCCTTAGACTTCTCTGCATTGAACAAGTCCAGATCTCCTAATTTCTCCTTTTATGTCTTTATGCCAGTCACCTAATCTTAGTGGATCTGTGCCATTTGCAGTTTATCCATTTCTCTCTTGTACTGACTGGCAAGCCCGGAACGTAACACAGTTTTCACTAGAGTTGAAACACTGACATTTCATTAACCACCCAGATTATATAAAGGCAGAATTAATTGCCATGCAAATCAAATATCAAGTGGAAGGTGTAGCAGGGGTTAGCAGTTTCCAGTAGGGACTCAGCATTTGCCTAAGAATCTAGTTCAGTAAGAAGGCCGAGATCGCACGAGAGGTCAACATCCAAATAATATGAAAGAGAAATTTTAATAACAGATACTCCTCTTTCTCTGTTGGTGGTTTGTGCTAAGCTATTTTTGTTCCTTGCAAGATGACTGTTTCATACCTTGGTGATTTCAAACAAAGGGCTATTTAAAATTGAAGTGTCAGCTTAACTGGAAAAAAATTATACAGAAATCACTAAAAGGAAAAGCCTGCGACAGATTATTTTTTCCCAGCCTTGCCTAGAATGTTGATTCTCTTTTTAAATTCTGTGTAGCTTGGTGGTATATGCAAAAGGCACCCAGGGGGCATGTAGACAATTTCAAGAAAGGAACTCAAGTTTGACACATCAGGGTCTATATTTTAGTGTAACTCCCTGGACAATTATTAAGATATGAACAATTTCATGCTGTAAACTTCCCTGGTGTTCTTCTTGTCTTTCAGCTGCTGGCCTAATATGTGCTACTATGATGTGGAAACAGCAGTGCACTCACCCTTGATAAGCACATTGACAGTTGACTTAAAATTCGGTCCCTAGCTGGAGCAAAGATTTACCTTTCAAGTAGCAATCCTTGTCTCAAGTACAGCCAGAAGGTCAATACAATCTTTAAAAAAATAGCTGTCCCCCATAACTTCAAAAGAATAAGTCAACCATTCAAAATTAAATTTTAAAAATGTTATTCTGACACCTATTCAGCATTCCATTCTTACCCGATTCTGACAAAGAAAAATGCTGATGTTGATTTTGGTTTGACTGTTTGTTAGATAGGACATTGGTGCCACTAAGCCACACATGCACACATGCACGTTCTGCAGTGCTGCTTTGGAATATTTCACATTGTGATATCGATAGAAAACTCATCTCTTCATGTCTGAAATTGTATTTGTAAGGTTCTGTGCCTGAGGCCAGGCTGTCTGGGTGGTAACCAACATAGCCGATGGGGGCAAGGACTGTCCTCCTCCTTTACTCAGGAACACAGTTGCAATCTCCTTGGTCTCTGGAGAGAAGAAGTCAACTAAAGGAAGAAAGATAAGTGATGGGACTGCAGCACATTTCTAAGGTTTGTTTTTCCCTACTTTGTTCCAGGAGATTATTGTCACAGGAAATGGAGCAGTCTCTGCAGTCAGGAAGATATGGACACACCATTATGACTGGCTTGCTCTGGGAAGAACTCCTGATACACAGAGTCCAGTCATGGCTGGACCCTTCTAAACTCCTCATTTTTGTAGGAGTCCTAAATAGAAGGGCATGTCAGTCAGTGATACTGTCCCCTCTGTGTCACAATAAAAAATGAAGAAAACATGAGGAAGAAATAATCTTTGGTGTGTTTGCAATCCATTTTGAAAGGTCCTATAAGGTTATAAGCATTATCTGGAAAGCCAGCTGTGCCCTTCACTCCTCCCTGTTCTCGATAAGTCCCTTACTCAAATGGAGCACAGGTTGGACGTCGTTTACTGACGTTTTGAACTTTATCTGCTGGTCCTTATCTCTTCTGCCACGCAAAATATGTACATGAGAACCTTAATTTCTGCACGTTAGCAGCAAAAAGAGTAAAAAGAAGAAACAAGTCCTTCATTCAGCTGTTCTCAGACCTGAATGCTAATGAGTGATTACGGTCCAGAATATCAGAGAAGAATATCAGTGTAGAGCACACTCCCCTTCCTTCAGCAGAATTAAAGACCTGGTTGCTGCTGCATTTTTCTCAGGTACATGGTGCAGGGTGTCTCCTGTGCCACTCAATGCTACACATCCAGTACCAGGACACTGCTGTTATTGCTGCTGATGTGGCAGCAACCCAAGTAATGAGTGAGGCTCTGTCACGGTAGGCACTTCACACAGACAGGCAGTTGTCAGCCTCAGAAAAATTACACTCTGTACCAACAAAGCAGGTTAAAGCTGAGGGGGTAAACAATGCACAAGGAATAGAAGACCCATGAAGCTGTCTCTCCTTGCAGGGTCATGACCCTGCTGGAAAAACTCCCTCTCTCCTGCTTCAACCTACACTTTGTGACCATATGGTGAGCCCAGGCAGGAAAGGGCAGCTGGAGCCCACAGTGGAAAAGAACTCACATCCATCAGTTCACCAGGCATGCTGCCCTGGCCCTTCCCTCACAGCCATGGCTGTTAACAAGCTCATGTGCTCATGGCTGGAGGAGAGCTTCCAATGGTTTGTGGAGCTCAGCTTTGCTACAAGAGCAAAAAGGAGCCATCATGCTTGTGACACCTGTCTCACTTGTACCGATGTGTCTACTTTCTTATCAGATATATAATAAAATTAATAAGTGTTTTTTCCTTAATAATGAATGCAAGTAAGATAAACATATGGTCATGTTTTTTACCTAGTGTTAATTTTTAAATATTTCGGATTTGCTTTCTTGATGCAGTGTGTCATCACGGTGTGATGCTCTTACAGACATGAAATACTCTAGATCCATGGAAAAACAGAACTTTTATTCAGAACACATACACTGGGATCAGTGACACTTGCAGCTGAATAGGAAATGTAGTGTCTAATTTTTAGTGCTTAACATGAGGCATAACATTATGTTAAGGACTGTAACAATCCATCACAGTCAGTGCATGACAGAACTTCTAATGTTATGCTTTAAGCAAGAAAGCCACACTTTCCAAAACTTTTGAAATGTTCCACAGCTTAAAACTATCTTAGGTACCAGAAACACAGCATCTTATGGAATATTGTTGGGAGAAGACATTTTCAGTTCTGCAACAGCATTGATGAAGCCACTAGTCTGACAGATGAGAGCATTACCATTATTTGAAATAATACTCTGCATAACATCACACAGACTACAAAATACTCAAACATGTGTTAAAAAAAACCCCTTCTTATGCTGGCAAATCTACAGTTGAAAGAGCCACAGGAGATAAGTTCACTATTTTGCCACTGAAAGAAATGGTGGTGTATATAGCATTATTGATAACTGCAATATTTTGGAAAAGATTTGACATTACAAAGCTTGAAAAGAGCATACTGTATTTAGTGGAAGTGAATCTTTCATGCTGATAGATATTGTGTTTCTTTTGGAGACAGACAAATATTTAGACTGACCATTATTTGGAGAGAGGATATCCTCTTAACCAGATACCCTGATATTTATAAACAAAACTATTAAGAAAATGTAGTTTCTGTGGCAAATGTTGGTATTCCAATGTCAATATCAAACTGACATTGCCCTTTATTGTTAAAAGGGCAGTCAGATACAGGGATTTGCTTGCTGGTCATTGTAGAGGTTTGGTTGCATAAATTGCCTGCATCTTTTGTTACTAACATCACCATAAAAATCTGATTCAGTCCTACTTCTTTTAAAATGTGCATTTTTAAAAATCCAATTAATTTTACCAACATGAAAGAATCATTATTTTACCCTGTAACATTTGCAGCCAGGTCTTTTGTTACAGTATCTAAATTTCTTCTGGTAGTTAAGAAATTTTGATAGCAATTTAGAGGCACAGTGAAAGGGATGGGACTCATCATCTTAATAAAATTCAGGTTCAGTAATTAAATCCTAGTAACTAGAGGGAAAGGTATACTTTACAAATTCTCCTTCAAGGCCTATGGTTCTGTAATTGCTGTGGGGTTTAAACCCATTACAAATTCTCAGGCATTGGCCATTCGAAGATTTTACTCCACATTGCCTGGCCCTTCATGAGCTGTGTTGTGTACTACAACAAACATGGTAGAGGTAGCACTGAAAATACCAGCGTTCAGTGAGGCTCCTACATGTCTCTCAGGCCACTGCAATAAGTTACTGCTGCCTCACACTGAGACCTTTGCTTTGGCAGGCTCCACTTAATGGCAAATTGCCTGGGTAGAGACAGCTGTGAGATGGAATTTCTTTACATTTCAAGTCAAGTGGCACTTATCTGTGCACAAAGAGCAGTGCTGTAGTATTGAAGAGACGAAAAAGAAATAAGAAGCCATTTGTTAATTCTAAGAGCTTTTTCTATAACCAAATGAATTATTCTATGTGCATGAGTTCATAGCTCTGAGCACAGGATGTGCTGCGTTGGATAACTGGATATTATCCATTCTGCTGATCAATAGCACTGAACACTGGGTGATGTATTATGTGGTTTATTCCTTCTTTCAGTCAAGGTCAGGTCAGTTAATTTGGCAAGCATTTGAATGATATTTAATTAAAGTCAATTCAACAAAAAACAGTTTCCTCATACCTTTTACCATTACCAAAAGTATTTTGCTAAAAATGGTTCTTGGTTGGTTAAAAGCTGATATTCTTTAACTTAATTTCTGCTCTGAGGAGATCCCTTTTGTAGAAACTCCATCTCAGTAGTTTCGAGTTTGTGCCTTATGGAATGTTTTGTAATTACAGAGGATTTAGCTGCATTATTGTAGTTGCTCATATGTTAGGTATTTTTCAGTTGCAGACCCTGGTGTAGAGGACTAGAGCTTATGGAAAGGATTGTTAAAAATCATGTTATATGTAATGTATAAATGGAGATTGTTCTACATGAGAGTTCAGGGCAAAGTAACAAGCTCTACCCTTACTTAGGTGCAAGCTCAGAGAAAAATACATAAAAAGTGTTTTAAATTTGCAAGTTTTCTCATAGCAGTGGGAGAATTAAGTAAAAAAAAAAGAGTATTTTTGAAAATGCCAGGAGAAAGTAAAATTAGAGTGGTATTTAAAATACTGAATTTCATAATTCTCTTAGAAGGACTGTCATACTTTGAACCTCAGGATATTAAGTTTTCATGCAACCACATGTGTGCACATGCTGCATCTAGTGTGGGCCATAGAGTTATAAAGCATATTTAACATCCTATTGTGGAAACTTTACTCTTTTTTGCAACACCATGGCTCCCTCATTTCTTCTGACGAGTTATTTCTGTGCTACTGCACATCTATGATAATGCAGGCTTCTGGGGCTAGACTCTACTGTTTTATCATGCTGAGGCCAAAAGGCCTATCCTGCCCTAACACACAAATATTTTATTTATAGGCCAGTAGGACAGAAGCCTTCCCATTCTTTATCTTTTATAACACTCCACATAATGTGATATCAGGTAGGGAAGAACTTGAAGTTAATTTCAGCTCCACAGATAACCTTTGGCATGAGCACTTAAATATAAAGACAGGGCAGAAACAAACAGCAGGATGCTGTAAGAGTGGAACAAACCCTCCTGACAACATCTCTGAAGCAGCTGCCTCTCTAAAGTCAGAATAAGTTGGCATTCATTAAGTTGGTTACTGCTATTTCCTCAGCGAGACTTCAGTATAAATGACCTGAAACATTCAGGGTGTCTCCCATCCTCACAAAAATCCAGGGTGTCCTTACAGTCAGGCAAAGAAAAAGTGTGAGGGTCATGATTTCCACATTTCTACATGGCTTTTAGTGACTCCACATAAGGAATTAGTGCAGCTGAGAGAAATAACCAGAAATTCATTTTAATTTTACACTCTGCTATCCTACCCTCCTGGTGATGCTACCAAAATGCACAGGCTTATTTCCACTCTTGTGTAGCACTGAGCACTGCAGACAACAGGTACTGGAGGGAGGGCACTTGGACATGTGGTGGTCCTGCCCCTGCCTCACAGAGAAACCCAGGATTGCCCCAGTGTTGTTCCCAAACTGGGCCTCTGCTAAGGAAAGAAGGTCAAGAAGATCCCCTAATAGCTGGTCTAATCCTTGCTGAAGAAAAATAAAAAGTCCTATTGGCTTAATTTGATTTTTGACTTGGGTCGTCCTGCAGGCAGCCCATAGTAAAAGTCTTGAGATTGTTTAGTTGTTTTTGCCAGCTGAACCACTCTGATGTTTCTTGTGTGGCACCAGTATATGTACCTGTGTGAAAAGAGGTGGTCTGAAACTCCCAGATACAGCACTTTATATTTCCTCTTTCTGTCCCAGAGGTAGCAGCTTAATCCTGAGGAAGCAGAGACCTCACACAGGTTATGCTTTCCCCTACTAGACATGGAATTAAATCCTAGAAATGAAAAAAACCAAACCAACCAAACCAAACTGCCAGAAGCAAGTAAAAATATAATTAAGAGCTGACACATTAATTTTTGCTGTTTCAACATGAAATAGAATAGGTTTTGGTTGAGATGAGGCATTCATGCTAAATCATGCCCTTGCCTGCTTAAATATAAGGGAAAAAAAAACTTTTTTAAGCCTTCTGACCTTGCTTTTTTAGAAGATGGTATTAATATTGCCTGAATCAATGTTCTGTCTCCATGAATAGCTAGTTCACACATTTTACAGAGAACCAGCATTTATATTTCTAGAAGGATTAACCACCTATCTCAGAACTTTAGAAATGACAGATTAAAAGAAAGTTTTCAAGGTTGCTCACTGTTTTTCAGGACTCAATTCTTTTACAGCATGCATTTTTCATTTATCAAAAACATAACTGACAGTGCCACAGAAAACAGTGATGACTGATAACTGTATTTTTTCACTCAGGTTTCGTTCATTTTCTAAGTCATCTCTGTGATTTCAGCTGCAGATTTTCTCTCCTGCAACTTTACACTACTCATATTTTATTGGGGATCTTGGTGAAAATCCTCAGGCTCAAAGCTAGCAACACACTCCTGGAAAATCCTTTTCCTACAGTCTCAGATTATAAAGTTGCCTCAGGTTTTGGGGTCACACACTGTTTGTGCAGATCACAGGGTACCAGCAGCCGTGGCCACTCCTGTAGTGGAAAAATTGTATCCCAGCAAAATAAAAATGCCAGTCACTGAGGAATGTGACTAGCAGCAATGCACATGGAAATGGAGACAGCAAATAAAGGACCCAGAGGGCATCCCTGAATAACCACCAGGCAATGAACATGTGCAGGAAGAAGGGAAATTTTCTGTAATATATCTGCCACTAATGGTATTCACGTCATATAACAAAATATCCTGGGAAGTTACAGAACCACACAGTTAAATGTTGTTGTGGGTACTAACAAAGTACTCTGAAAAATGTGTGTTTCTCAGTCACAGTTTAAAATTTTCTCTTTTAAATAGATTAATCTTTTAAATAATGAACAAACAAGGCTGGTTTTCTGAGCTGTTATATAACACTACAGTATCTTAATTTGCAATTTTTCTGCCTTTTGCTTGTATTTGTTATTCAGTAGATTGTTGCTTAACACTACAAAGTAGAAATTTCTCTTCAGAGCGCATTGTAGAAAAAGTGAGGAAAATAAAATCATAAAATCTCCATGAGAAGGGTCTAAGGGTATTTTGCACAGCAAAGAACCTCTTGTTTCTGCATCTAAAATCTCACCATAGGCAGTAAAAATGTCACCCTAAAAGCTCTTTAAAGCATTCAGTGACAGATCAGAGCATGCACCAACAGATCCATGACCTGCTTCCTGGCAGGAGCAGACAGCGATGAGGCTTAGACAGAAAATGAGGTGACTGGATTGAGACCACTTTCCTGCAGGAATACAAGGTGGGCGTGTATGTTTTTCTGTCACACACTTAGAACTAAGTCCTACAGCAACTCCTGCTTTTGTGGTGTGAAGAATTGCAGTGGGTAGTCCAAAAAAATCATGGAGTCAAATATTTTCACAGGTATAACTGTGAGGTGTGTACAGCTCAGCAAGGCTAAGCTTTAAAAGCAAGCCCAGGCAGCACAGTCTTGCTGGGCTTTCAAGCTCAGCACAGAAGCAGTATCCTTAAAATGGACAAACCTTGCAGAAAGCCTGATGCTCTGCTATCCCAGGCAGCCACAGCTATAAGTGAGCTTAAAGCAGCCCAGACAGCAGCAGTTTGCATTCCTTGAATGCAAGATGAAGCTCAATGGAAAGATAGACTGGGTTGGCTGCCTCAGATATTCGACAGCGTAGCACATACAGCATAGAACACCACAGCTCCATAATTATGTATAACAAGGTGCAGTGTCTGATTTCTAACAGATTAGCAGCTCCTACTGCTTGTTATTCACTTGCTGTAGGAGTCTTGTCTGATCTAACTGGATTTTGCAATAGCAACAACAGATTGAGGGTCTGAGCTTTAGGGATCTGTGTTAATAAAACAGGATTATGATCTTCATGAATCTTGGTCAAAAGCTGAGGATTATTACTTCAAATATAAACAGCATGCACAGATGAACTGTTCAAAAGCAACATTTCTTTTGGTAATTGCTTCTAGTAATGAAAGAAAAGGAGAAGAGAATTATGTGACATAGGTGCCAAGGTGTCCACAAGCAGAATGTTTCTCCCAGGTGTCACCAGCCAAAGTTGTGTAGGTACTTCATCCTAGAAAGACCAATACAAATAATTTGTGTATGAAACCACAGCTAAAACTGAGGAGTTCACCTGTTCTTTCCCAGCTCACTGCTAGTGGCAAGCAGCTAGAATTTCACCTCTCGGATGAGGCCTCCAACAGGGTCCCCAGCCCCTTGCTCAGTGCAGATGTGCTCTGAGGCAGAGCAGGCAGGACAGGAGTCACTCCTTTCCCTGTGCCATGCCCCCAGTAGTATCCTTCCTGAGGTAATTCAGCTAAATTAGAGAATGAACTGATGCCAGGTTCAGAAGTATCAAACCCACAAGAAAGCCGTGGGAGTCCAGGGGCTGGGTATTTGGCCAGAATTTTGTGCCTAAGGGATGAAAGGGGGTTCAGATAGATTCTCTACAACTCTCAACATGCCTGAACTCATCAGCCTCTTGGTCTGCAAGCTCCTCACACTGCCAGCTCTCCTCGCTGACTGCTGCAAGGGCAGACAGGGCATGTTCTGCTGACACCCTGCAACACCTCGGGAGGGCCAGAGGTTTAGAGTTTCCCTCGGGACCTTGTCCTGTGTAATTTGACTTTGGTGATTCAGATAAAGTGGGGTATTGTATCCAGAAAAGGAGAAGCTAGTGATTTGGGGATTCTCCAGTTCGAGACCTGAAAGTCAGTAATCAATGATCACAAGGTGAGCATTTATCATGAAGAACTGCTTTTGAAAATTTGTCTCACTCTTTGTTTTTTTCTCCCCTTATGACTCATTCTCCATCCTGCCTTCTTTTCTTAATTTTAAAACAAAGAAAGAGTAACCCACTGATTGCCATTAAAAAGTCTGAATTTATCCTAAAGGACAACTTTTTTATAATTGCACGCTGTTGCCATATATTGTAGCAGATAAATTATAACAAGAATTCATTCATCAGCATGCTCCAAACTAAGTAAACAAAAAATATCCTGTCTTGATGTAAATTTATTTATTTGCTGAGTAAAACCAAGACAAGACAGAGATGAGTTTCTCTGATGCTCTCTGCCCAGAAGGACAGTGGAAATTTTTCTGAAGAGAGACTTCTATGTCTGAAGAGTGCAATGGGTGAGATGAAGGCAGAAAGTAGCAATTCTAAAAATATATGTTCAAAATAAAAACCACAAACAAGATGGCCTTTTCTATCAGGACTGTAAAAATCCATGGGAAAGAACAAATTTTTCCCTTGATCCTCATCAAATGCCATTAGTGGTTGCTGCACTTAACAGAAGTAGGTTTCCTCTGTATAAGGAGAAGCTGTGTGTGGGAAGCAGTGCAAAAGCCTGAGGTACTTCTTTCTGAGTGCTTTCGCAAGTAGCTCAGTCAAGCTCACAAATATCCTTTTAAACTCTTTTAGCTCTGAAAAATCAACAGGAGAATCTTAATACCACAAAAAAAAAAAAAAAGTATTTAGAGCTACTGAACCAAATTTTTTTGAATGAAGGATTGGAAGCACATGACCACATGGAATTTTAAATTGCTTTAAAAATGTTTTACGTAACTGTCCTTCCTGTCATGTTTTCAGACCTTGAGCATTGTTTCAGAGAAATAGTCCTGCAGAGCGGGTAATAATACATCACATGACCCTGTTCCCATAGATCAGAAATTTCTTAGCTTAATCTTCACCCAAACAAATATTCCCTTAAAAAAAATAGAATAATATTCATAGTGTCATGTGCTGAGTCTTTTGAGTCACTTGGAAGAGTAAACAGAGCCCCCCTGCCTGTTCCTGCTTCCTTTGACTCCTACTTCCTTTCCCACGTGCTTTATTTCTCTGACCATTTGACCCATGCCTGGGCCTTACAGGTTCCATTGTCCTGTCTTGGCTCCAAGAGCTAATGAGCCACCAAAATGAGTTCTGCCACTGGGAAACCATAGCTGAAACTTTTCTGCTTTGTGGGAAATATTTCCATGTGGGTGTCAGAAGCACTGGATCCTTTCCACAGAACAGCACAGTCTTCTCTTATCTTGACCTTTCTGCCTCTTCTTTTATTTTTGAGCTACTTGATTCTTGGTTAGTTTTGCTGTTTGCTACAGATTATTCATCTCTTAAGGTTTAGGTTGTTTTAACTGAAGTATTCTGAGGAAACAAATGTTTATTTCAGTCAAGATAAGAGCTAGACTAAAAGAAAAATGCTCCTTTTTATTCACATCCCTCCAATGCCTAAATCCAGATTCCGTTCCTGAAAGCAGTTTTTCAAGAGGAAGTGAGTTAAAAATATGATAGCTCAGAAAATGCTTCTCAGTTTGATTGCTGCTTAAACAACATGTAAAATAAGTATGTGACAAGACAACAATGCCACACTTAGAGGAACTTTTCTACTTTGGGGTTACATGTGGCTGGTCCCTGTTTGCATGTCACTGATTACAGAGCAGAATAACATCTATACTTCTTTTCTCCTTTCTCCCACTCATTTACCAAAAAATATTATTATACTCAGTGCTCTCTACCTACTGTGTACACACTTTCACCATTACATACTTTTGCCAAAGACTTATGGTGAATCATAAACTGTAGAATGTTAAATTAATATTAAATATTGAATGGTGAGTGTTAAACAACAGTTCAAGAATGATGCAGAAAGAAATGTCTTGTTGGTAATAACAATATAACCAATATAATTGGTCATAACAATATGGCAAAAATCACGAACAGTGATGACACTTATGCACCTTAATATACATTATTAAACAGGTCTTCAGAAATTCCAAAACCCGTGGGTGATATTTTGTGATTTTATACATGTATTGGCCATGATACCAACTACATCATCCAACAAGGCTGCTTTGTGAGAATACACCAAATTTTGCTCTGAGATTTTACTGGGGCAGAAAACCCACAAATTGGATCCCATTAGTAGCCATATTTTAGCAGCTTCCCTTTTGACATTTTGCAAATTCTTTTGATCTGTGAACTCCTACGTAGTTGTGATTAATAAAGGTATGTTTCTCCCAGAAGTATTTGTACACCTGCCACAGCATATAGAAATTTTATTTTCTTGTCTTTTAAAGGCCTCTTATGAAATAATCCACAGATCTCAAGGATTTGCAGACAGAAAAGATGAAAAACCATTGCCCTAAGATATAATCTTTGGGGAATTATATGCATTTCACAAAGCAGGGATGATTATTTCAAGCCTGAAATAGAAATTAATACCTAGAATGGGGATGACGAAAAAGGCAGAAATGGCAATAAAAGCCCACCCAGTTGATCAGAAACTAAGAGGTTACAGTCCTCTATGTAGAGAATGAATATCTAGCTCTGCTGAGTCTCAGGATTCACAGCAAAAGTTTAATTTATCTTACCTAATAATTTCAAGATTAAGAACAAATTTCTGTGGAGATATCTAGGCTTCACAGAAACCTAGGGAAATTTGCATTTGATCAGGAAGTCTCTATCTGAAACCTGAATTGTGCTTTTTGGTCTTTATGGGTGGGATGATGACTCACATTTATAGAATAACCAGGGTCAGCATGAGACACCGTGTTAACATTAACAATGGATAGTTAACATGTGACTGGAAAATCTTATTTATAGCCACTGTATGAAACACTCTGAGTTGGTGTCTGTCCATGGCAAAAGAAAGTCCTACACAAAATTTTATATCTCACATTTGATTAGGCCTTTTCAGCAGAAGAGTAAAGAAGAAACACAGTTCCTTTGAATATTGCAGTTGGCCAGCAGCATCACCTACAGACATGATTACCTGCTCGTCTCTTGTTGGCTCAATAATTGGTGCAACTAAGATCAGGAAACTAAAAGAAAAGTTCAGTTTTGCAATAATGGCATACTGCAACAAATTTCACAGGTGGATACTGGACAAAGAAGGAAGGGACCCCGTCATGTGCTTCTTTTAAGACCTCAGTGAATTAGAAAGAGTGTTTGTCCCTCTCAACAAATAGCTTCTAGTTTTGGTGGTCAGAGAGGAGCAGGTGAAGAGCAATTTAAAACATGCTTGATTATGTCATAATTCTTGCTTAATTTTCTGCAGGTACCTGTTTAGGGGCAGAGAGTAACAGAAATGTTTAACTAAGCACAAGAAACCAAGTTACGTTTCTGAAAAGAAATGTCAGCATGAAATTATTTTGGCACATTTCTAGGTAACCATCCACGTCTGTACACACCTGTTATTAACCATTGGAGTTTCTTAAAAGATGTTGATCTTGATTCACAGCACTGAAAAGAAGTGGATGCACTTAATGGAATAAATGCTAGCAGTTCATCAGCCATCACTGAGAAATATGGTGGTGAACAAGCATCAGCAGCAAAGACCTAGCAGAGATGAAGGCCTCTGCACTATGGAGAGGAAGAGAAAGCCCCCTCTGAGAGCTGATACCATCAGTTAGGTAGACAAGTCACTTCCTGAGTGGAAGCTGAAATCAGATATAATTCTAACAATGTCCACCAGGAAATCACAAAAATGTGTAGGATTTGTTGGTTTAAAAAAAAAAAAAAAAGGATGTTTCTCTAAATCTCAAACATTAATGTACATGGTGTTTGTTTTCAGCAAGTTCAACAAGGAGTATGACAAAGATCCTGTTGCCTCCAAATTTAATCATGTTTCTTTATAAATTGCTACCTGATGAGCCATTTATATAACTGTGTCCCAAGTTATTTCCTCTGCTGTCTCTCCACCAACAATGTCTAATCTGACTTTGCTTCCTATGATTCTTATCCAGTGCTGCATTGAATGTCAACATCCAGTCCAAAAATCAAAGTGAACAAAAACCCCCCAAATGTTGCCTAATATTTTTATTAATTGCTATAATGTCCATAGTTTTGAATATAAACCTGGCTATGATATCTCCCTTTCTGAGACATTTTATTCTTTCTTGTTCACCATATCCAATTTTTGGTCCTTATTAGCCGTATTTTGCACCCTTTTTGTACCTCCCACTTAGACTATCAAGTAATTCTTTCTCTTGATCCCCTCTACTGCCTCGTTTCCTACTTACATATCAACCAGGGAATACTGTCATTTGGAGATCTTGAATGAATGTCCATATCACTTCAAGTACCTCAAAGTTTCCATTGTACTCAGATTGATCACTCCCTGACAAGATTGGGTAGAAACTGCAAGTGCTTTTAGTACCACTAATTTTCATATAATCCTAACTTGTCTAATATCTAAATTAATCTCTTTTCCATTTCATGCAATGCTCTAATATCAGTAAATTGTTGGTACAATCATAATAGCTACTCCCAGTCCTGCACTCTGGTGAAAAAAAAGACATAATAGTAACTATGGTCCCATTCCCAGATATTATTTCTATTTACTTAATCATTGATAAGTGAAAAGCAAATGTGGGAGGGGAGACACTTATTTAGGAGGCTTAGTGAGTCACTCTGTAAATCTGGACTAGCTACTTGGAAACACTGCTTTCCACCATGTATCCATTTTGGGGCAAGGGCACACTGTGCTAAGGATCATATTAGCAATCTGAATATCGGCTTGGGAGCTGCACTGAATTCTCACAGTGAGGAAAAGGGTGCAGGAGTGCCTGCCTCAAGAAAAAGATGATGCTGAAGTGAAAAGGAGACTGAACTTAATTGGCCAAGTTAACCCCTTAGTCTCTTTCAACAGTCACTGTAAGCAGTGGAAAGTCTCCTTAATGCCTTCTCCCCTCCCTCTGTTATGCCAATAGCTGCCACTGACAGTTTTGCTTTTGACAGATTTGGAAATTGAAATAATTCAAATAGTTCTCTAATCAAAAGATAGATCTTTTTTTTTTTTTTGAGGCCACAAGTTACAGGAACTCTCCTGACGTGTTCAGCTGAATTTCTATTTTCTAATAGAAGTCTTCTTCTGGAACAACATGGTCCACACCTTTTCACAGAAACATTTGTACTTCCTAATATATTTTTATTTCCTATAATAAAAATTTATTGTTTATATGCTGTCATAAAACTTAGTGTTCTCATCACGTTTCGCTGATAGCATATGCAGCAGTCACAGAGTTCAGTGATCCATAAGTGACCATAGGTGTAATGACCCCAAATGCCTGCACATCAAGGGGCTCAAACATACAAAGACTGGATTTGCATCCAAATGGGTGTTTGGAAAAATACTTTATAGGCCATAATGAAGCTATATTGTTGTGTAACCACTGTTAATGTGCCTTAGTAATTAGTTTTGAAACTGTATTTGAGTATTTCAGAATCAATTACTCGAAAGAATTTAAAATGTTTAGAAATGTGCAACCCACATCTAATGTCTAATTTAAGGTCTCTGAAGAATAGGTGAAGCACTTGCCAGTCCCTTCTAACAGATCTTTGTACAAGGTGCTGTTTTTTAGGTTTTGGAGAAACTTATATATACCTGTTTTATATGCAAGCACACCTTTTGATATGAAACTGAGGTAATAATTTCCATAAGATAATTTCATTTTGTTTTAAATTTGGAATTCAGAAGGCATTACAACATTGTTTTTTTCCTGGATTTAGTAGGGTAATAATTCTGAATGTCTGTTCTGAAACGCTACCCTCTGAAAATGCTTTCCACATGGTAATTTTCCTGAAATTAAATATTTTTGCAAGGCTTCAGTTGTGGCAGTAGAAATACCAATCACATAGGCATACACTATTTTTCTCCTTTGTTCTCAGTAGAGCTGCTTTTGGAGCTGAAATTGCACCTGTGTGTACTATGGAGAAGAGTAAATGTCAGTAAATGATAGACACATCATATATTTGAAACCTAAAAATTTGAGCTGTAAAGGGTTTCTTGTGTTTTGTCTTCTGTGTTATCTACTGAATGTCTGACAAGCAGAAATAGAAACTTCCTAGGAAAAGGGTCTTCTGCATCATGGAAAGAATTCAAATGTGTTAAGTTCTGGATCTGTTAAATTTAATACTGCTCAACTGCAACAATTAATTCCAATAAAAAAGTGACTCAGGTCTATGCCTTCACATTTTACTTAAAGTTACCTTATGATATCCACTATAATAAATTTAAACAAACTGGTTTTAGATTTGTACTATCCTATGCTCAACAGTGAAATTTGTTTCTACATAAAATTGGCTTTGACCTTTAAAAGTTTGCTGTTAACTAATTGTACTTTTGTAACAAAATTTGTGATAAAATTTATCAGATTATCACCAGTTTTCATAGAAATACTAGGGAAATTCATGAGTAACTGGCGTGTGACACTAAAGGAGATCACATAGGGATTAAGGAAAGCAGCAATTGTGTTTGGTTTCTGTCAGCACTGCCATAACAGAAGCAAGAAATATACATGCTCACATAGATCACAGCCTAAGATCTTATTAATTTATGATGTAAGGCTTGCATGAGAAATGTACTAATATGAGTGGTGAGACTGACTGAAGGCTGCAAGGCTAAGTACAAGCTAAGTACTGTCTACCCTCTATCCTCTTCTAAAGGTGATGCTCTGTCTCCAGCATTAGTATTGGCTGTTTCTACCCAGAGTGTTGCTCAGTTGTGTTGCTTCCTGCAGCTGCCTGAGCTGTCTCCATAGACTGTCTGGATGTGTGTGAGTACAGGCTTGTATTTGTATCACACTGGGCTGTGTTAACTTATCCAGCTTTAAGGAAAAAGCTGTTATATCCTTTGGTGGAGTCTCGAATGAAATTAATTCAGCTTCTGGAATAGTACTTAAAAGGTGCTTTTCTGTGAGCTTGTTTAATGAACAGCTGCTTCCTATTAAGGGAAGGGTAGATCCCCTTTTTACATTTTACAAAGGAAACTTAAGATTAATTAAATTAATTATTCTATGCAGTAATTAGTGGCCCTTGGAATTTTCCACATCCCACATTCCTTTCAAGTTTGAAAGTCAGTTATCATGCTTGCATACATAAGCTCTCTCTGCTTTCCTTGTCATGCAAAGGTAAATGCATTCTTATCACCCACTCAGCAAACAGAAGGATACACAAAAGAGTAAGTGAAAAAATCACATTAACGTGTATAGTCTTGCATAAAATGAGACCGTCTCACTCTCAGAGTCATACTTTACTCAGACCGGGGCTTTAAAGTTATGAAAGAAGTAATAGACTAGTGCCTGAAGAGCTGAACTGATACTTCCTTTCCTTGTAATGCCTCTGTGAAGTCCTTGTGAGAAGCAAAACTTTGTTGTGTTTTGAGCTGACTAAGCAGGCCTTTAGGTTTGCATCTACTTTACATTTAGCTGTCCTTTACAAATGAGATAATTTTTAATAAATCATCTCCAGTAATTGTGAAAGACTAATACATTTGGTTGTGTTTTTTTTTTCTTTTTTTTTTTTTTAATTAGGTGTCCCAATACAGCTAATCGGAACAATTGTTGCTGTAATACTTATACTTTCTTCGTATGTATTTATACTACATTTGCTTTCTTTCATTTTGTCACTCTTAACTCCTACTGATAACTTGGTCAGAAAGCTTCCAGTGTGTCCATTTTAAAAGGACAAATACAGAGGATTACTTCTAGAAAAGCTGGGAAAGAAGCACCTTCTTCCTCAGAGCTTCAGCAGGTCAAGTTTTAATCAAGTAGAAGTTGAGCTCAGTGTGGTGTCTGTTGAGTAAAAAGCTGTAGATGGCATTATAATATAATATCTAATAGTTATTTCTAGCTTTAAAAAGCTGTACAACCATGCAGTGCTCCTTCCCTTGAAACAAGTGTGAATTTTAGGTGCTGTTCTCATGAACAGAAGATGCAATCTTCATCAAAATCTGAATAAGCTCCTGTGTTTAAAGACCCAAAAGCCTTATGAAAGATCATTCTTCAGTATCAGTGGCATAATCTCCTTAAATATTTTAAATAGTAAGTGTGATAATCCATATTAATACTCTTGAGGCTGAAATGAAATACCTTTGGGTTTCAAATCCTGCAGGTGCAGGTGCCATTTGGACAGCTTGAAATGTAGTGGAGTGGGGACTTTGGAGACAGAAGATCTCATGAGGTCCTATTCAAGCTTCAGGCCATAGTAAGGCCAAAGGCATTGTTAGAACCAAACTTCAGGCCCTAGAGGGACAATAAGTATTGCTATGTGTGTAAAAATAAAACATAAAAGTAATAAATAATAAAATGAAATATAATAGCATAATAATAAAAAAGAGAGTAATGGACTAAAATATATAACTCCTCCAATGCACCTTTGTACTCTTCTTCTTTCAGGGGTATGAGTGGGAAGAGGGGAATTGCAAAGTGTTCACATTATTTGACCCCGTGCTCAACGGTATCACAACTCAGTGTTTAATCAGAAAAATTGTAGCTTCTCAGTCTCCCTGTAAAATGTTATTTACAAACCCTGTAAGACTATGGGTTTGAGCAGTGGGATTGGCTCCATCTCCTGGGCAGGTCTCACAGGTTCTTTTGGAGCTAGAGACTGTCCTGGGGAATACTGAGAAGGCAAGTGCTGAAGGGAGGATAGCTGTCAATACAACTGTCTTTTACAGGACCTTGCTTGAAAATGAGAATTTTTTTGAGAGATCATCTTGTTTCTGTGGGCTCAGCAGTAGCAGTTCTTTCCCTCCCCACCACCAAAACAAGTGAGAAGTTATAAAAACTCCAGTTTGACAAAGAGGTTTGATCTGAACTGCATTCAGATTTCAAACTGAATCTGTCCTTGACCTTCAAATACACTATTAAGTTTTAGAGATTCATTTAAAGATCCACTGATATTGTGGCTTTTTAAGAAAAACTTCCCGTCTTTGTTTTCTATGGAGAAAGTCCCCACAGGAAATCAGCAGTCCTTAGCAGATCACTACTTAGCTTTCCTCTGGACAAATAAAATTAATCTGGAAGGGGGGCAGGGAAGTTGCTCTCTATTTCAAAGGATTCTCCTTCTTTCCTTTCTATTGTTCTGTGTGATTCCTTTGTTCTCTGTAATGCCATTTCCTTAAAGTCAACCTATTGTTATTCTGGAGTGTGATTGAGATACCAGGCTGAGTCATGCGATGTTTGCCAACTCCACACCTTTCAGCATTCTGACACAGAGTGAAGGTAAAATAGATGTTTGTGATTATTACTGCTTCCTAGATAAAGGCTGTTTCTTTAAAAGAAAATGAATGAGAAAATGAGCTGTAAAGAAAATTTATTTTCAATGCATTTTTTTAGCGTTTTCATAAGCCTTAATGAAACTGCAGCTGTTCAAGGCCAGCAGCATTCATAAATAATACCACGGTATCACAGGCATGTAAGTTTAAGAGAGAGAACAAGAAGGAAGTCAACAAAGAAACATATATTAAACTCACCGAAGATGCAGAATAAGAATCAATTTTAAAAAAGGGTTTAAAAATTCTGAGATTACAGAAAATCTGTCTTTCATTTCAGAAATAAAATTTTACACTAACATCATGAAAAACCCCACACCAACTCCTTAGCCAGAGAAGAAAAAGACTACATAAAGCCTAGCTTGTGGGAATCATATCTACTGTCAGCCATTATTTGAGACACTAACCCTAATTTTCTTTGTAGCAAACTTGTATCCCAAATTATTTTGCATTTCCTTTAAACAATTTCTACTACATGAAACACCTGTATTGCAGCCCAAATGCCCAAAAGGGGCATCCTGAGATAGTTGCATATGTGGTGGTGAGGTACTTGTTGATTCAAAATTTTTCCACTTGACTGACATTAAGAAACTTGTAGAAAATATATTTCTGATAAGGAAAAATGCTGCAGATCTACAAACTAAAGCTCTGGCTAGATACATAAGCATGTGTTTACTTTTGTTACCTTAGGTCTACAAAGCAAATTTTGATAACTGAATCCAAACAGAATACCATTTTTCTTTTTCCTTCCCTTTCAGATTTGCCCTTGTGCTCATTGCCCAAAATTCCCTCCCCCACTCCCTGACATATCACAGGTGCCAGAGATGCAGCTTTCAGGCTATCCGTGCCTTGGGGTTTTAGGTGAGGTTTGTAAGCACTCCTTTGTTGGGGAGGGGAACAGCAGGAGTAATTGTACTTAATAGTGACTGTTTTCAAACTGGGTAATTTCTGGTATCATGAGAGGAAAAACATTGATCTAAATCTTCAGTCTGCATTTCTGTCATCTTGAGCCTTTGGTAAATCTGAGAAATATTCTTTTGAAATAGTTAGGTTCAGACTACCTGCCTTCCTGTTTCTATGAAAAGATTACTATAACTAAAGATTTGCCCAAATGGTCAGTTTGGCCCTGCTGGGCCATGTGTTATTGCCATGGTGATGCTGTTGTGGGTGTTGCCTGATGAGGAGGAGGAAGTGGATGAGGCCTTCTGGGGCAGCCTCAAAGTCACCGGAGCCGGTTCTTGTGGGGCACTTTAACTACCCTGACATCTGCTGGAGAAGAAACACAGCAAAACACAAATAGCCCAGGAAGTTCCTGGAAAGCACTGATGACAAATTCCTGTCACAGGTAGTCGAGGATCCCAGAAAGAATGGTTTGCTGCTCAACCTCATCTTAACAAACAGGACAGGCCTTGTTGGAGGTGTGAAGTTTGGGTAGCAGCCTTGGCTGAAATGACCATGAGATTGTGAAGTTCAGTATCAGGCAAGGAGGAAGCAGGACATCACATAGAGATTGCAACCATGAACTTCAGGTTACCTAACTCAAACCTCTTCAGGGATCTTCTTGGAAGAGTCCCATGGCAACAGGTCCTGCAGAGATGAGGGATCCAAGAGAGCTGGATGATTGTTAAGGATCACTTCCTCCAAGCTCATAAAAGATGCATCTTGATGAGCAAGAGATAGGGTAAAGGAGGAAAGAGGCCTGTGTGGATGAATAAAGATCTTCTGTCATTATTCAGGAGTAAGCAGGAAACACACAGAGGATGGAAGCAGGGTCAGGCAACTTGGGATGAATATAAAGAGGTTGTCAGAGTAAGTAGAAATGAGACAACGAAGGCCAAGGCCCATCTGGAGTTCAGTCTGGCCAAGCATGTCAAGGACAAGAAGGAGGGCTTTCTCAAACACATCAATAACAAAAGGAGAAGTAAGGACAATGTGGGCCCATTACTAAATGGAGGGGAGTACCCTGGTAACAGAGAGTGCAGAGAAGGAAGAGTTACTAAATGCCTTTGTTGCATTGGTCTTCACTGGCAAGACCAGCTCTCAGGAATCTCTGATCCAAGAGATCAGGGTAAAGGAATGCTGGAAGAAAGACCTTGGTCAAAGAGGATTGGGTTAGAGAGCACATAAGCAAAATTGAAATCCACAGGTCCGTGATCCCTGACAGGATCCATCCATGAGTGCTGGTAGACACCCACAGCGAGGTAGCTCACGATCATCTTTGAAAGGTTGTGGAAATCAGGAGAGATGCTTGAGGGCTGGAAGAAAGCAAATGTCTTCAAAAAGGGCATGAATCAGGGACCCAGGGAAATACTGATCAGTCAGCCTCACCTCAACCCCCAGAAATGTGATGTAATGCCTTTCTGGAGGCAATCTCTATCCACATGGATGAAAAAGTGATCAGGAGCAGTCAGCATGGATTTACTAAGGGTAAATCATGCTTGGCCAACGTGATTGAATTCTGTGATGAAGCAAGTCCCAGGATGGATGAGGAGAGAGCAGGGGCTATTGTCTAACTCAACTTCAAGACTTTTGTCACTGTCTCTCACAACATCCTCACAGGCAAACTCAGGAAGTGTGGACTGGGTGGTTTGAGAGCTGGCTGAACAGCAGATCCCAGAGGGTTGTAAGCAGTGGCACAGGGTCTAGCTGGAGGACTGCCACTGGTGGTGTCCCCCAAGGTTCAGTGTTGGTCCCAGTATTGTTTAACTTTTCATCGATGCCTTGGATGAAGGGGCTGAGGCCTCCTCAGCAAGTTCCCCAACAACACAAAGCTGGGAGGAGTGGCTGATACCTCAGAGTGATGTGAGCCCTTCAGAAGGACCTCGACAGGCTGGAGAGATGGGCAGAGAAGAACTGCCTGAAACTCAACAAAGGCAAGGGCAGGGTCCTGCACCTGGGGAGGAATAACCCCAGGCACCAGCACAGGCTGGGGGTGACCTGCTGGAAAACAGCTCTGTGGAGAAGGACCTGGGGGTCCTGGTGAAGAACAAGCTGCCCATGAGCCAGCACTGTGTCCTTGTGGCCAAGAAGGCCAGTGTTATCCTGGGGTGCATTAGGAAGAGCACTGCCAGCAGGGCAAGGGAGGTGATCCTGCCCTTTTACTCAGCCCTAGTGAGGCACATCTGGAGTGCTGTGTCCAGTTCTGGGCTCATCAGTACAAGAGAGACATGGAGCTCCTGGAGCAGGTCCAGTGGAGGGCTAAAAAGATAATGAGGAGCCTGGAGCACCTCTCTTATGAGGAAAGGCCTAGGGAGTTGAGCCCGTTCAGCCTAGGGAGTTGAGCCTGTTCAGCCTTGAGAAGAGACAACCAAGAGGTGGCCTCACCTATGTCCACAAATATCTGAAGGGTGAGAGTCAAGGGGATGTTTCCAGGCTCTTCTTGGTGGCACCAAGCAATAGAACCAGAGGCAATGGGCAGAAACTGATGTACAGGAAATTCCACCTGTATGTGAGGAAGAACTTTACTGTCCGGGTGAGCGTGCTCTGTAACAGGTCGCCCAGAGGGGTTGTGGAGTCTCCATCACTGGAGATATTCAAGAATTGTCAATGTGGTCACGAGCCAGAGTTATTTACTTCTCTTTGAAAACCTGTATTATCTGAGTATCCTCAATCTCCCACCATGTGCCTATTTCCTAAATCGTAGCCACTCCTTGTGGGTTCTCTCTGAACCATGTTTTACCCTTGAAGCCCACTACAAAAAAAATTCTCCAGTTTTCTTTCCTACAGGGGGTAAAAATAGGCACATGATCTTGCTTTCACTGAGAAATGTTATGTGACTGGTAATGGGAAATCTCTGTATTTTTCAGAGTTTGAAAGATGATTCATAAATCACACTGATTTAAACAGAAGTGTCCATTGAGGTGCCTTCAAGAGTTCCCTCTGATTTATTTCCTGACATATTAATTGCTTCAGTGACTTCTATCTACCAAACCTGCCTCATTGCCATTAATGATCTCTGTAGACTACAGGGGTTTGCTCTGAACAAGTTAAGAGTAATTAAGTTTGTATGAGGTTATCTTGAAGAAATCTCTTCTGACTACAGAGTGGAATTTCTATCCTAAACCAGGAAAGATTAATAACAATTTTTTTTTCCAGATAAAATACTCTTTTCACAACAGGAAATTAAATTCAACATTTCAGTTCCTTGTATAGCTCAAATAAAGTGCAATACCTTAAGATGCATTCCACCAGCTAAGCTATAGCTAGATGGAAAACTTCTCAGGATGTGGTGGGAGTTGATCACACAGTGTCATCTCACTTCAGTCAGTACTATGAGTATTTGCTTACTAATACACTGTGATGCTCTTAATACTTGAGGATCTTAAAAATCCCATTGTTCTCTACATAAGAATAATCTTTGAAAGAGAAAATAATGAGACTTGACCCTGGGAAATTAAAATTTCCATGGAATTTCTGTGTGCTGAAAAAATCTCCAAAGTCCCATTGTAAACCATTGTGTATTGTTGGATGTTAATGAAAATTTGTCAGGTTCCTTCTCCATAAGCAGTTGCATTTCAGTGGTGATGTACTGTGTGTTTGAGGGTAAGCAAAATATTTGGGAGTTCTGTGTTACTTGCTTGGTTTTTGTTATTGTAGCAGCTGTGAAGTTTCTAAGGTTTGCTAATAAAAAAACGCACATACATAAGAATGAAAAGACTTGAAGAGTGAAGTAAAGTCAGTTCTTGTACAATGGCTGGAGACCAACTACCTTAATATTTGTTCCTACATTTTTCCCAGATATTTTTTTCTCTTTTCTGTGTTCTATTAAAAGATTCTATTCTGTTACTACCATATAATCTATGTGAGAAGTTTGGTTGTCTATTTACAACTACGCCCTCAGTTACCCCCAGACTCCATATGAATATACCTGTTACCTGAACAGGTTGTCTAACAATGGTGCTATGGTTGTTCATATCATATGGAATTGTAATTCTATATCTGCATCTTTTTAGGATATTGTGGTATTAAAAAAAGAGAAAAAAAGTATGAAATACCTACTGTGGAACAGATACTGTAAAGAAGATGCTATGAATATTCATTTTAATTCTGAAAGATTTTAATTTCTAATTTCCACCACTTTCATATGTTTTTCCAAAAAATGTGATCTATTAAGAAAAAAAAGCTGTTGAAGTTGAATTTCATGGGTTTGTTCTGGGAAGGTTCACACTGAAGTAGATGTATTATCTATCATTCAGTGCTGTACTCTGCAAAAAATTTCAATGACTGCATTATGAATATTCATGATATGAAATAAAAAACATCATGGTTGTCAAAACATGTCCCTAATTTCACACAATCAAATAAATAAGGAGAATTAATTATAAATGCCTTGATTTTGCAAGTATATGATAAATATGATAAATATATGAACAAGTTTGTGCAAGACCTCACTTTCAGGTCAGCATCACATTCTATTCACATCAATAAGTTCTTGTCAAGGAAAGTAAATGTTTCACAAACTGGCTCAAACACTGGTTAATAAGTTATTTTAGAATCAATCTCTATTTATCCAGGTTAATACACATTATGTCCACATTTAACTCCACTACATTTGTATGTGGGTTTACCATTAAATATTAAAAAAAATGTAGAGTGGTAAATGCTCCATCTGAGAAAACAAACAGAATGGAAGGAAAAAGAAAATGCAATAGCTCTGGAAAGCTCATTTGACATTTATGAGTTATTTGAATTTGAATATCTGAATTTGCCAGACCACAAAGGAAGAAAGTAGGAGACAGCAAGTGCAGAAGTTTCCTGTGGTTCTTCTTTTGTAATGAGCCTCAGAGGAAGGAACTCTGTATTACAGCAGGCTTTGTAAAGCTGTTTAGTCCATGCCTACATCAGGACTGCATGTTGATGCAGCTTGGGAAAGCTTTCTGGACATTAACTGTCCTTGCTCTCCTATCTGTTTACACATCCACACCATAAGGACCACGTCCATTTGCCTGCAGCTTCAAAAAACCAGGAAGGTTTTGGTATGCTGTATGTTCAAATAAGTTCAAGATCTTTTCTTGTTGGAGGCAGAGTTTGACGGTGTTTTCCATTAGTTGCTGTTGGAGGTAGATACATATAATGTATCCAAGGCACTTTTGCACAAACCAGGAGTTCTCCATTACCTCAGTGTGGATCCCATCCAAACAGAGGGACTCCCTTTGAGTTTCAAGTACTACGGGACAAAAAACAACCCTACAACAGCATTTTTTTTTTTACAAGGAGTTTTGCTATCTTTTCATTTGAATAATATAAGTCCAGGCAATAATACTTAGGACAAGGCAATCCAACAGACAGTTTTCTCCTGAAGTGCTGACTAAAATGTGAATTGTTCATGGTCTGTGGACCATGAATCATTGCATCCTTCATAAAAATAGAACTTGGAAACCTACATACCCTTAATACAATTGGTACATGCAAATCAGGACTGTGTGTAGGGTCAGAAGGCAGAAGGATACAGACAGCTTTCAGAAAGAATTACTGAGTTCACGGAAGTTTTGTGACTCAGGGAGTGGGATGCTGTTTTATTCAAGAGCATGTGTACACTCCTGTGACAGTCATAGACCAGGGAGAGCACTGCTTTTTGAAAGACATGATAATATGCTTTTACTTATTGGGTGCTAGGAGTTTTCTGAAGGCAGAAAAATGTGAGAATAAATCTGCTTATCAAAACTGGGGAAGCAACTTTAGGGAGGAACTAGGCAGCTGAAAAGGGCAGATTTGAAGAGGCAGGAGATTACCTCCATGGAATTGTCAAGCTTGAGCTAGATGCTGAAATGAATAAGTATGAAAGCATTAGTTTGCTGCTAAAAACCCTGTTGTGTCTTTTGCTGGCTCTGCTCCAGCAAAAAAAGCATAGAAACATGTCAGAGAAGACAGGTTGCCTCTGTCACCTCTTAGTTATAAAGCTGAAAAAACCAGACATTGCTGGTTCTCAAACAGGATAAGGAGCAGGGATGGAAAGACTTGTGATAGCACAATGCTGCTTCTTGACTGTGCAATGTCAGTTATTCAGAGGTTCCCCAGGTTAGTTTAACTTTCTCTAACAAATAAACTTCCCTAGTAGAGGATGAAAGGCAATTGTTATAGTTCATGACTGAGGACATGGGGGAGCTTTGGCAGAAAATAAAGAAGTGAGCAGCAGGGTTTTGAATTTGGAACAAATCCAATTTCAGTGAAGTGATACCTGGAAGGCTGGTGATATTCATGCTTTATGCAATGTATTAATTCAAAGAAAGCCACTAGCAGCCTGAGGCTGGAAGAGATGCTTTTAACGTAAGTAAATTAATTCATTTAATTAACAAATGTGAGGCTAAAACAATAGAGCTGAGAGGAAATGAAGACTTGATTATGAGGGTCAGCATAGTGTTAGCTAAGATTAAGCCCAAAGCAGATGGCTTTTTAGGGAATACTGGCTGAACAATTACTGATATGGGGAATTCAGTAGTACTTGAATTCAAATTCATATTGTGTTTCCACTGCCTTGACCTTTTCTTGAGCAATCAAAATTTGGCAGAGATTTTTAACAGCATTCATAGGTACCTGCTATGTTTTTAATGACCTTACTAAAAAGTGTTTCTACTATGCCTATTAAAATTTTGCATAGTTATATCTCTCCCATCAGAAAAGTTTCTACATGACCAGGCACTGTCCCAGCTTCTGTCACAGCAATTCTGATCCACTAGTTGCTCAAGTGAATGAAGAGTATCTCCAAATCAAGAGGTACCATTGATATTTCTAGGGATTTTTTTAAAGCTCTGTAAGAAAGGTTGAATTCTTCTGTTAAAGGAGAAATTCAGATGAGAACTGGAAAATGTACTGCTGGTAGTATTGGGGATTTTAATGCTACTACATTCAAATTGGTAATTTGTTAAAGGAGTTTGCATATCAGGCCACCTTGTTTTCATGGAAGACTTCGAAACAACTTTTCAACAATCTGAGCAGTAAGATCAGCCTCATATCGTATGATGTGGGAATAGAAAATCATAAGCTTGATGAGGAAAATGCAGAGCTGCTGCACAATTAACCTTTTCTTCTTTTATATTTTGTGCATTTATCTGAAAATGACTGGTTGTAAATTCCACTACTTCTCCTGCAAAACTAAAGCTAAGTTTAATCTGCATCATATTTGTTTCTGGATTCCATCACATTAATTTTTGATATACCTCTCTGTGTCTTAGGAGACTCACTCACCTTTACAAAAATATATGTTTTTGAAAATCAGTCTATAACCTTCCAAACTGGGGTACAAAAGAAAGAGAAATCAGAACTAAGACAGGGCAGGTGTTGGAGAGAAGAGGGAATTCTCTGAGACACTGTAAATTTCATTTTACCAATATCTAGATTCATGTTGGTAATCCACATGGCTGATGAATCATAGGTTCATTTTACAAGTAGCCTATAGGACCTGCTAATACTTCACGGGTGTAAAATAATTGTAATAAAACCTAAATTAATCACAGGTTTTTCAAATCTTCTGGTCCTGGAGGTGAGTGGTGCAGAATCTGCAGACAAAAGCAGTACCATCCAAAATATCTTTTCTTTTGAGTCTGTGGAGATCCATGTGATATACTGGTGATGGTTTTCCATGTCTAGTATTAATCAAGTCCATAAATAAACATGCCAGGAGTTATTTTTTTTTCCCATGTTCCTTTTGGGAGACGGTAAGTGAAGTTTCTCTTTGTAACCTATGAGTGATTAATATTTGAGGCATATTCACCTTGCCCAAGATCTCACTTGCTTCTTTCCAATACAACTGGTACTTCAGGGGTTTGAACTGTAAGCCAAAAGCTTATGAAAAGAAGTTGATATGATTTTGTGATTTATGAGAGGTAGCAACAGGTTTTAAAATGCTCTTCAGAACATATTTGGTCACCTGTGACCAGAGCAGACCTATTCTAGTGATTATTTTTGTCCCTCCCAGTCCTCTCATCTATTTTTGTCCTGTGCTTGCAAACGCTAGAGGCTGTGAGAAGCTGGTGTGTGCTGTCTTTAGAGAAATCATACTCGATTTGCAGACATCTGTGCTGCACCACTGATGACGTTAATTTACAAAGATGGATGACACTGAGGGCTATTGGTGCATCTACTGATCATGTGCATCTGGGGATTAAGAGAACAGGATGGACAGAAGCAGTTTTCCATTTCCACCAGTGTGACTCAGTCCTGAATATGTGGAATTTTTGCTTCATAGCTCACCATCTGTGCTGATTGATGGATCTGAAGGCAGTAAAAGCAGTTAAAAGCCAGCAAGAAATCTCCCAGCAGCTTCAAGAGCAAAAAGAGCAAAATGTATGGAACTACCACGCAACATTCTCCCTATTCAGGGTTAAACAACAGTCAGAAAGAAGCAACTACCCTTGCCCTTTTCCAACCCCGTGCTGGGAGTTTTGTCTCCTGATCTTTTAACCTAGTTTCTATCAGTACATCCTTTCACTGAATAAAAACCAAACCACAGACAAATATATATCAGATGTGGCAATATACTGAAATGGACAGAAGAAAAAGATGCCATCTCTAGCCGCCCCTATATCAGCATTTGTCATTCTGAGAAATAGAGGTGAAAAGTTTTTAAAAAATCACTGCATTTTGACTTTGCCATTCCTAGAATTATTCTTTCTGCCTTGCAGGGTAAACACATAAAGCAATGAACAGACAAGAAGCACTCCCAGCAAAAGAGGATTTACAGATCATCAAACAATGCTGAATGTGAGTGGGTAGATCATGACAAAACATTCACACATCTTCATCAAATCTAACTAGCTTGCCACTACATATTCATGCTAAAAACTGTGAACTGGAGATCCTCTGGGAGAATAGTCCATATGAAATGGCAGGAAGGAAATGACAATTGCTTTTGCAGGTATGGAATAGGACAGGATTTGCTGGTTGCCGATTCTGTTTATTTAATTGAAAAAAAAAAATCTTTAAGAATCCATTTCTGTAATGGAATCCTATTTTAGTCAGAGAATTAGTTGCAGCTGTTCTGGACATACATTCAGTGAAATAATGCCTTTTATCTTTGCCACTGTTAAAATGGAATAATTCTGCCTGTCTCAGTTACAGATTGTGAGGCTTAAACTGTAGGTGTATTAAAGTGTGAGTACTAGTACCCACAGTGGTTGGTACTAGTTCAAGAATGGTGTATTTCATGATCTTTAGACAGAAGCATCCTCAGAAACAATTTTTTGTTAGAAGCAGAAGTTGCTTCTTGTGCTGACAATAAACTAATTTACAGTCACAGTAGTGCAAAACTTTCAAGATTTCCCAGTCCAGCAAGTGCAGGACTTCAAAGTGGAAAGCATATACACTTTATTTACAAATCACTATTTAATATTTACATAGACAAATCTATCAAGAATTTTTCATGGAATTTACTGTTTTGCACTAATCATGCAGAAAAATGCTGACTGTTTAAGAATACAGTTATTGATTGTTATGATACAATACTTTGTAAACTGTCAGCCTGATACATTTAAGATATTTTTGTCAAGATAAATTTGAAACCCAAGAGGTGATTTTGAATGTGAATTTATCAACACAGTGGATCAGCCAGAAGTTTAATCCTTTACTTATGTTAGTTTCTTAAAAGTCAGCACATGTTGGGCCCCAAGACAGGAAAGGAAGTTGAGCAGATGATCCCCAAACTATCTGGGGCTGCAGCACTTGCCCTTTGAGGAGACCCTGCAGGAGCAGGGCTTATTCAGCCTGGAGCAGAGATGGTTTGGATGGGGGCTCACCAACACCAGCAGCCCTCAACACTTGAAGGGAAGAATCCAAGGAGCTGGAGTCAGGCTCTTCACAGCAGTGTGTGGTGGGAGGAGATGAAACTATGGGTAGAACTTGAAAGAAGAGAGATTCTGACTGGGGATAAGGAGATCCTTTTTCCCGTGGGACAGCTGAGCCAGGCTGTGGGTTGCCCTGGGAGGGTTGTGCTATCTCCATCCTTGAAAGTTTCCAAATCCTGACAGGGCACAGCCTTGAGCAGCCTGGTCTGAGCTCAGAGCTGCTCCTACCTAAATGGGAGGCTGTGTTGGAGACCTCCTGACCTCCCTTCCCACCTGGGTTTCCTGTGATCCATGTTGGCAAGTGTCAGAAGCAGACTGGCCACCCATACAGATGTGCAGGGCAATGAGCCAAACCACACATCCAGATCCTGCTTTTCACTGATACCAGGGGAGCCCAAGGGAAGTTCTAACATTGCCTAGGTCAAAAGCAAAATTACCAATCGTTTTCCCAGGACACCACCCCTTGTATTTTGTCTTTAAATAAGAAGAAGGAATACTAGAGTTTGGCCATCACCTTCAGGGAGGTCATGTCATACCAAGGGTGTCCAGTCCTGCATTGACCAGGAAGTCTGAGCCAGCTGGAATCTGCCTTCAGTTCTTAGCTAAGCAAACATAGATGGATGGAGACCAGGCATGAGAGTAAAACTGGCATTGAATATCTGTGGGGGTTTTCTTTTTTGGCTTGTTTTGGTTTTTTTTTTTTTTGGTTTGGTTTCATTTGGTTTGGGTTCAGTTTGGGTTTTGGAGTTTTTTGGGGTGTTTTTGGTTTATTTTTTGGGGGTTTAGAATTTGGGGTTTTTGTTGTTTTGTTGGTTTTTGTTGTTGCTTTGTTTTGTTTTCATTTTGTTTTGGGCTTTTCTTTTGGGGAGGGGGTTGTTTTGTT
>VXAC01002800.1:392318-541261 GCA_013399225.1 Rhipidura dahli | reverse complement strand
TTGTGTGCCTGCTTTGCTGTCTCCTAATGGTTTATCTCACAGAAAAGAAATCAGGGAACAGTGCATAAATTGACCATAAAACCACTACACTAAATTGGTGTTTCCACCTATTATGCAAAAGAAACCCACTACACTATCCTGTTTCTTCTTTAAAGCACACACAAACTTAAATAAAAGGAGTATCCTGCTGTCTCCAGTATCCATTCTTTTATTTTCTTCCTCCAGTTTTGTCCCATGTCTCTGGGCTTTCATCTGTAACTTTGTTTTAGTATTTCTGAGAAAATATATCAGAAGCATTTTTGAAAATTCATTATGACATTGCATCACTTTTCTTTATTATTTTATTTACTTTATCAAAGAGCTGCAAAAAAGTAAGGAACAATTGCTCTTTCACTAGTTTTATGTACTGTAACTATGTGATTTTAAGTTTTATGTATATTTTACAATTAACATTAATGATCTTGCAAGACTAATTTGTAGCTCTGGCCTATTATTTCCAGATTAGTTTGGTGTGAACATTACTTCAGTTCACTTTACGTTTTTTTGTAAATTTGGAAATTAAAAAAGCAAAAGAAATTAAAATCAGTAGCCCTGAAGTTGTCAGCTGTTCATGCTTAAAATCAGATTAATACCTAACAAGTTTATGCTAAACATCTACCTGCTTCCATTCAGAAACTTTTTGTCAACAGAGAAGAAAAAATCCAGACATTCACAGAGGTTCCAGCAGCCCAGGTGCAATGGTACCAGTGTGTATCAGGGTGTTTGTTCAAAAGAATGCAACAGGTGGCACAAGCAGCCTGCAGCCAAATCATCCACTAGACCTTGCCTTTCTTTTCACAGGGAACAAGACACCACATTGCAGGATAGCAAGGAGGCTGAACAGATACAGGGCAGATCAAAGACATCTGATTGCCACTGATGCAAGGCCTATAGAGGACCCTGCTTAAATGGACAAAATTTGAAAGGCTAACAGTCAGGGGTGAGGAAGCTGTGAGAACTAATTTGCCAAACTGGTTCATCTGTCTCTGTTTCAGCAAGCACAACCTAGAAACATAGCCCTCAAAACTATCTTTTTTTCTAGAGTTCAGAAGTTCTTTCTACAGTCCTTGGTAACAATGACCTGTATAACATGAACAAACTAACCTTGGATATGAAGCTAAAGAAAAAAGATGTACTTCCATAGAGAATTAAGCTTTGGTTTTGGAGATAAATTCACGAATGTAAAAAGAAGATCCAAGGGTTTGCTGTTGTGTTTTGTTGCAGTTTTTCTTTAAGTAAACCAACAGAACGCATAGGCACATGTGGAAATTCCTGAAAATGAAAATTTCATGGACAAAGCTCTTGAGAGAAGAGTGAAACTCACATGAAATGCTTCTAAAGCCCTATACAATCTGTTCCATTTTATATTTAACTAAATGTTGCTTAGGATACAGAAACCATTAGGATCTCCAGTGTGGCATTCTGAATTGATTCTACACAAACTGATTCTACACGAGGCAGAACCACTAGATGGCTGCTTCCTCACATGAACTAAGTCATTCTAACTTGTCTTGAATGTGGAAACTGCTGTTGCTCATGACACCAGTAATATCAAGGTCTTCAAACAACCTGTAGTAATCTATTCAGAAAAACACAAGGCAGCAACAAATTTGTATTCAGCATCCTTGAAGATTTTGTACTGCTAACAATCAGTGATACAATTAGACTAGTGAGCAAGTTACTGTGCTCTCTTACTAGCATAGCAAAGCCTGTATTTTGAAGTATGACTTGTCCATTGTGAATTATATTTAGGCTAGTATGATACAAGGCATGATTCAAATCAAAGGGATAAAAACTGCAGTGGAAAGATATACAAATGATTTGAATTACACCATGTAGTCATGAGATATTAACCCTATTTAGCTAAACCTGTGAGTCCAAAGGGAAACATCTACTCACAGCTGGCTAAGTGGGTAAACGAATTGTACTACGTGGGTGTGCATTTCTTATGTGTGTACTGTGTGTGTTAAAAACTCATCTAACTGATAGCATCTCCAGCATACTTTTCAAGCAACAACAGATAATGACATCATAAAAGGGAAACACATGGGGAGAGATTGTTCCCAGAGACATCATTTGATGGCCACAATCTCTTATGACCAAGAAGAGTTGCTTAAGGTTATTAACAAGGTGGGTCTGATGAAGTCTGACATGAGTTATAGTGGAAAGAACTGCAGAGATACAACAGGTTCCATTATATGCATATAAATTACTCAGAAAAGACATAGCTTGAGAAGAACTAAATTAATGAGGATGCACAATCCCTGTGTAGGGACTCAAAAGGAGTCCAAAATTCAAGGCCAGTATTAGTGTGTAAAGCAGAGGACACGGAAGGTCTATTAAAAAAAATTGCTAAAAGCTTTGTAGTAATGCTTATGCACAATACAGGTGTAAAATGGCTGAACCTCAACAGCATTCAAAAGAAATTTTCTGTACTTGGAGAATTCTATTTGATCTCCAAAATGTAGAGGATATAATTTTATTTGTCTTTGCATGTCATCACATTATAGAGTTTTAAAAGTAGAGTGTTTGTGGTCTGTCCAGCAATAAGAAACCAAACACAATGGGAAAGTAATGTGTTTCTAATGCACTGACAAGTCATCCTTTCTTTTTCATTTTCCTCTGTCTCCTTGGAACTGCACCTTTTAATGTTTTATTTTATGTTCCTCTTGTGACCTTGAAGCCTGTGTCACTTTTGACTCTTCTTCAGGGAAGCCAGGATTTCAGTAGCATGGCATGTTTTCTGCAAAGGATTTAATGTTTTCAAATGACAAATCAATTACAAGACAAACACATAAAGTGGACTCACTTTTTTGTACACTGACTTTGTATCATGTGAGAAGAAAAACCAGTAGGCGTCTGTTTTAGGCATCATACCATGTGAGAGGCAGTCTACAACCTTCCAGACCCACTAGGAATACTATGAATCATTTCTGTTTTGATAGTCCTTGAACTTTTACAAAGTCTTTAGCACAGCCAAGCATTTCTCACTAACAGAATCTTAGCACTAGTAGACTCCACCTGAACTCTTGTTCAAGTTTAGAAATAGAGTGCATCTAGTACCTAAGTATGGATATTGAAGGAAGAAAATGTTCACTGTTCCTCAGTTCTGTATTTCCTCGGTTTCTGTATTGTCTGTGAGAGCTGGACTTAACGGAGGCTCCTTTTTTCCCTCTGAAATTCTTTTTGTTTTGTAAAAAATAAGACCATCCTATATACTATTGTATACATCTCCATATCAAACATGTAAATTGCAAGAATGGAAGCTGACTAGTATGTTATCATTGAAACATCTCAGCCTAAAGTGGTCAATAAAATGCAGTAAAACACTCTTTGCAGCTTTTGCCTTGGTTGCAAAATTAAAGCAAGGTCTATATGCAGAAAATTTTCTTACCTATATACATATTCTGCTAACTCTGTCTTTTGTATAATAATAGTTTATCATAGCTAACACAATTGTATCCTGACTTATTTTAAATCTACACCAAAAAACAAAGTATTCATCAGAAAGGAGCCATGCAGAGTTGTACAGCAAACATTCAAGCTTTCTGGTTTGAATTTAAAACAATTCTGTCCAGTTTATTACAATCTTGTAAATTATCCAAGTCACACAAGATTTTGATGTGAAAGGCTATGTAAATATTTATTTGACCTATTTAAAATTGCTCCACCCCCTCAGACATCACACTTTGCATTTCAGAAGAGTGGGTCAACATCATAAATACACAATGACAAAGGAAAGGAGCCAAGAATTGAAACTTGGAGGACTTCAACAGGTCAAAAAATGTTCTTTGAACAGTTTTCTGTAAGCACTTACATCACGTGTTAAGATCAAGTCTATAAAAATATTTTCATTGGATTTCTTCCCATCTTCTTACACTTATCTCTAAATAAACTTCTCACAGATTGTATAATTTCCACTGGTTTTTTATTAGACACAAAGGACAGACACCCCACCTTTTGTCTTTTGATGAAGTCAAAACAAAAAGTTCAGAATACACAAATACTTCTTCTGGTTTCTCAGTAACTCTGAAGTCCAAATAAAGGTCCCTACATTTATCTCCAAAGTTCTGAAGCCATTGGGTGTTAAAGAGCTCCTAATTTGCATTCTTTTCTTTACTGTTACAGGCATTTATTGTGCTTTCAAAAAACAAATGCCAGCCTCCACATCAAAGTCTTCATTTCTCCCAGAGCTGTTTTTGACTTTTAGCAATGAAAGACTTAGGTCCAGGAATGCACTGCTGTAACTGAGAAGGTGGAGCCTAAGAATAACATACCTGTGCTCATTTTTACAGAAATTCTAAAACTGAGAATGAAGAGAGAATGAAAATAAATGTTCAGTAGAACTACTGCCAAGCATAAGCAAACTCATGAAGGTAAACACTTGTAAGTTCAGGTACTGGAACCAGGTAACATTGGCTGTCTATTGTAGTATGTATTTATGAAAATTTTCGCAGCTGGGATTTTTAAACTATTGCAGAAAGAATTACCTCATAATTTCATTACTTTCAGAGAGTAAGCAGTACAGGAAATTTCATCACAATAAGGAAATACAAACAAAAATCCTAATTTCTATTAAGCTACATAGCTACATATATTTAAAAAAAAACCAAACCACAGAATGCTTGCACATTTTTACAAGATAAGTAGCCATTGGGGTTTATTGATTCTTTTAGTCCCTTTTTAAATCCTCTTCAGAGATAGCTGGCTGCCTAAAAACCATATAAGTTTTGTCAGTCTTTGTTTGAAATCAAAGTGCAGTTGTTTCTTTTCCTATCAAGACTTCACTTCCACCTCCCTGGGGACTGAGAACAGTCTCTAAAATACCGAGTCTTCAGTGTGGCATACTACTGCACTACTTAATATTCAATAATTTATTTCAGAAGGATCTGACTGTTTACAGCTATTTTACAATACCTTAATTGTAAAGTGAGTTCATAAGGGTAGGCCTTTGACCTACAATTCACTTTGCTTCCTGTTTTTAAATCTTCATCACCCTTCATTCACACTTAACTTACAAAACAGAATGTTGCTCAAAGGGCTTTTAGAATCCTGTTTCAGGGTGGTAGCAGCCGAGGTACAGATACCAGACTGCAAGGCATTTTTAGTTGCCAGACAGAATGTTCATCAGGAGATTATGGGAAAGCAAATTCACTGTAAAATTTAAAAGCCATAGAAATACTCAAAACCTCTGATAACCAACCAGGTTTCACCTTCTGCAGTTACAAGTAGTCCCAGACTCTACCTCCTTAAATTATTATGATTATAGCAATATGATATTTTAGTTCTCAGGTAGCTAAGCATTCAAGCACATAAAACCACAAGTGCCAAAACTTGTTGAAGCACTAAAATGATTGTTAAAAATTCCAAAAACCCACTAAGACTTTACTCACCTTAAAAAGATTGATCATTGAGTATGAAAAATATATTAAGTTTCAAAAAAACCTCTTTGACTGCTCTTCTCCATCAGCTGTGCATGAGAAAGAATCAGAATATCCACAGAGTATGATCAGAGACACTTGCACATTTCAAGAGCTTAGTAGCATTTAGAAAATATCAGAAACATTTAAAAAACCCCACAGAAATATATGAGATGCATGCCCTGATAAGCACAGTTAAAGAATTTTACATTATTGATGCTAGATATGCATAGATATAAACACATTTATTCCTACACAGGAAAGCTTAAAATCCTACAAAAAAAACACCTTTGAGATTCAAAATTTTATCTCTGCCTAATGTTATGCTCTGTGATGCAGCAAACTGATTTTGTACCTTGGATGTCTCTGTATCACACAGTATTTCAAATCATGGATATATCCAACATTTTATGCTGAAGCAAACACTAGGATTAACAATAGCATACATGTACTCACTCAAGTAGTTTTCCTGTGCTAGTGCACATCAATGGATCAACTTATTTGGAATCTTATCCTGCCCACATATCCATTTTAGCATACCCTTCATTCTGCACAGGAACTAATAAAAAACTAAGGACATTTTTGGAAATGTGTATGACAAACACACAAGCTTCACAGCTAAAATAAATACACTGTAGTAACCCAGCACAGGACTATAATAGATCTGTAAAGCACAGAAAAGTTAAATTTCATTTGGTGTTACGGAGCAAAGTTTTTCTAAAACCCTTAGGAAGAAACATTACTAGTTGTATGTGTATGGGAGGGATTTGCCTATTCTTCAGGCAATTATTTCTCTAGGTTTGTAAAATAATGGCTTTACAAGAACAGTCCCAGTGTCAGACTGAAGGCCAAATCTCAGTATCATATTTCTTGCCCAGAGTATGCCCCCAAAGGCCGACCTGGTCTGAGCTAGTCACATATCAGAAGGATGTGTTCTCTGTGTCACATCTCTGCTCTGTGGATTATTTCCAGCATCCTCCATGTCATTTTTACTCTTGCAGCAAAAGCTAGCATTTCCACTCATAGACTTCTTTTAACTGAAACAGATGTCCATATTCTGTAAGTTATGCAGGTTCTCAACACAATTGCATCAGATATGCTCAGCCTTACTGTCATCTTACTTTGATTCAATATACTGACATGTCAAAAAGATTTTGAAAGTACATACTCTCCTCCCCTCAAGCAGACAGTGTGCAACACTTAGAAAAACCAAGCAATTATAATTTTGATTCCACTTCAGGTAAAGAAAGGAAGGTTATACTTGATACTTCAAAAGTAACTTTAAAAAGGCATAATGTAATTATTGAAGTTGGAATCTAGCCAAGGACAATAGAACACATAAACCTATTCTTACAAAATATACCATGAAATGGCCAAAAGTTATCATGAACACAGCTAAAAGGTAGAAAGCACCCTGCAATTCTAAGCTAGAGTACTTGAGTCAGTATTAACTAATCGAGAAGTATATCATTCTCTGCACCACAAATCAGCAAATCTTTCTACCTTTGTATTAATTGAAGGACTCTCATACAATAGTAACTAATATAATTTTAAAGAAATAACCCAAAACACTTTATTTTTAGGATTTCACTATAAAAGAGTTAGAGAGAGATATACCCTGAAATTACGCAATTAGGTGAGTGTAGGTCACATCTCCATTTTTATTCTTCTTATCGTACCCAACAAGCACTCAAAAATTTGTAAGTTTACAGGCAAAATTGTGTGTTTACACACAAATTTTCTGGAAAAAATAGATGCTAAATCTACTCAGTTACAGGATTGTTATTTTCTTCACTTTCTGGTACACGGAAAGAGCATTGCTTTAACAATTATTTCTTACATTTCAGTTTATTAATTGTTAATTAGCCATATTAGAAAATAATAACTTCTATCTTTGATCAAGGTCATCATAGAGGGCAACATAATCATAAACCTGTGAATTGTTTAATACTGCAGGTAGATTATTATATGTTTAAGCAAATGCACAGAGTGAAATATACAGAAAATAATTTTAACCAAATCACAGTGGGTATTCCATGGATTTTGAAGACTGACAGCATCACTGTTGTTAAACTGGAAGCCATATATTTTCCCTATCACCTGTTTAATTTTTTCACTTTTTAATTTTTTTGCGGGCCACAGTTGCATAATAAATTCAGTGGAAGAATTTACCACCAATATCAGTCCCCAAGCCATCTCAGAAGAGACTGTTTCTTATATTAATTAATTGAAGTACTTCTATGACCTTACTGGAAATTTTAGTTTCTAAAAACAATCACAAGAAAGTTCTGAATTACAATATTCATTCTGTTTAATAATATTAAACAAGATGGGAAGATTAAGCATTTCCTTACCAAGGCAGTATGTAACCTTGAAGCAATGAAATAAGAACTAAAATGATTAAGCATGTTCTGTTCCCTTGTTAGGGCTCTGTTGCTCACTACCTTTATACTGTACCTCATGTATTTATTTGATCTTTCTTTATCCAGTCCAGGGTATACAAAATTTTATTAAAATTTTAAGCTTTATCTTGTCTTCTAGTGCTCTCGAGCAAGAATGTGCTGAAGGACACTGGACTGTCACCCGGCCTTCTCATACACCAGAAGCTCCTTTACAAAGCAGCACTCAGAATACAGCCACAGTTATATGATAAGAAATGCATTTCTCTTACCATTGCACAAAGAGTCATGGGAAAATGTATTTATTTCACCTTTATATTATTAGACACAAAGCTACATTTTCAGGGAAATAAGCCAGAAACACGAAGGTAATTACAGGGTTTGTGGGGGTTTTTAATTGCAGGGGGGATGGGATCCTCACATTATACAGTGAATATGAGCTAATTACTCTAGTGAAATTAGGTACTGACAGAATTCTTGGAGATGCCATACTAAGCTTTTTCTATAAATTGGCCTATTGGAACTGTTCAACAACAATCTCAGCTTTATATTTATTAATTTTTAAATTGCATTTTTCTTCTGTTTTTCAGGTTTTCCAAGAAAATAAATAACAATAATAAAAAAATAGCCAGCAAGAAAACATTTTTTGGGTTTACAATTTCTAAATCAATTTCACTGTTTCAGGCAGCCAACTCCACTCATGATTTTTGGGAATATTTTGAATGACTAATTTGTGATTCACTTCTTTGGTAACACTGGCAGCTTTTGACTGGTGTATTAAGCACTGTTACTGAAACAGGAGGCGAAAGGGAAGTTTTAAAAAAATAAATATATCCACATTTTTATGCATACAGATAGGATATATCAAAATTTGGTTTTAGTTTATTCAGGAATTGGCTCTTCATCACTGCCAGTGCCTAATTTAAATGGAAAACTGAGTTTGTAGATGGTATCACCTGTGCTCAGCTAAGTGCTGACTAATTTCTTTGCTAAGTCATTTCTGCCTCCTTGCCATCCATGACTCAATGTTACTAGGATGAAAAAAATTCACAAGATATTTTATGATGAGTGACACCTGCATCCTCTAAACACAACATTTAAGACCACCAGAAATGCCTTACACTAATTCACAGCAGTCAGGATTCAAATACACTTAAATTGGTTAAGACCTACAGCATGGAAGAAAAAATGAAAACATCTTGCCCTAAAAAAGAGCAGTGACTTCTAATTATGTTTTTTTTTCAGTGAGCATAACATGATAACAGAGCATTTGATTATGAGCTAAGCTGTGTGAATTAATAAATCATATGAAGTGAAGCTGTATTTCATTTTACAGGAAACATTTGTTTCCCCTTGATCAAATCAGGTCTTTTGCCCAGCTTCAGCAGCTAAAACCAGAACCCTGAGGAAACACATAACACTGCCTCCTTCTGGCACTTAGGAGTTTTTGTTTACATATTCCCCCAGTCTGCAAGACAATACCCTACATAATAATTACAATCAGTGAGAATGGAAAATTGGTTAGGAATATTTGTTTTGCATTTAATTTCTTGTCACTTCAGGAAATTCAGTAATCTGAAAAATTGTATTTGGCTCTGGGGACACCATATGAAATCTTTTTATTTTAATTTTATAATCATACTTCTGCTTCATGCTCTATCTGACTCATTGTTTAAATCATATAACTGAAAAAATGTGAGAATAGTTATTGTCTCTAAAGTGCCTTAACATTTTCATGTCAGCTCTAGTCAGCTGACTTATTTTTTAATCTCTTCAAGAACAAATCTAAGAGTTTTCTCTTTACATCAAGATAATGGAAGGAGATAAAAGAGTGTATGTTTTCATCCCCTGGTTTTTTACATTTTCAGAAATAATAAAATACAATATTATTTTTTTTCTGTTTTATCCCTTATAGATTCACATTATAATCCTCCTCAGGGCTTGATGCAGAGGACTTCGTCTTATACAGGAAAACAGTAATTATAGCTTTTTCACAGATTATTCAAATGTGTCATTTCCCACAAATATTGTACCAGGATAGATTTAAATAGGCTTAATTGTTTTTTTTACTTCTATCAAATACTAATAGGCTGTCTACTAGATCCTGATCTAGTGATACCTAGATCTAACATTAGTTTTCATTTAATTTTATAGGAGTGCAAAGGAATACAGTTACTAAAAATTTTTTACAATGCTAAGTATTTAATATATTTGCAATTATGTTTTTCTCTGTTTGAATTTGCAAAGCATAGTATTGGAGAAGGGAGCACTTTGTTTATATTTTTCATGAGCAAAATTTTAAGAGCTGAATTTACACTAGCCACCAGATTTCAGTTCCTAGTCTGCATGAGTCTAATAGTACTAAATAGCTGGGCCCCTGCAACAATCTCTGTTCACATCAGCTCTGCAGGCTACAGATTCCAACTCGGTGAAAGGTAGTTTGGCCTCCCAGCCACTTCTGGACCTTGAACTTTACTGACACCTCCTGGGCTTTTTTCAAGGTAAATCTTGTGGTGATCTCCACCCACTTCCATGCTGCAGGAAGACAGCTGTCAAAGAAACCTGTTCCCATTAAAATACAAGAATTTCCATCTTCTGAACAGAGTTTCCTAGAGTATACCATATGGAAGTTTAAAAGGCTTTATGTATTTTACCTTCAAGAAGGTAAAATACATAAATATTCCTAGCAAGATCGTGTTAAGAACAGATCTTTTCACATAGTGAAAGAGATAGAAAAGATAAAAATACAAAAAGTTGGCTAAATATTTTATTTAATCTGATTGAAATTTGAGATTGAAATCTGATCAAATTTGAGGAGCTGCAGTTCTTTTACTTTGATTCATTGTAACTTCAAGAGAGTTTTTAAATATCTTGTCTTGGGAGTTGTACTCAATCTAATTATACTCTGAATATTGCTCTTTGTCACTAGGCTGCTGCTTACCCATTATAGACCTCATTTTCATGATGAATTAGAATTGGCCAAAACAGTAATATAAGTGCAATGTATGTTCTACCCTCCCTCTTTATGATTAATTCTACTAGTGGTACAAATTTGCATGAATGAATGTCAGTGTGTTTTCTGCCCTGAACATTTCCTGCTGGCTTCAATTCAGCCATGCTGACATTTATTACAAATAATAGCTAAATATTCTTGATTTAATGGCTGTGGTAGGCCCACATCTGAAGGTGATGTCTGCAATAAAAGCAGACAAGACTAGCTTATAAAAAATACTAATCAGATTGGTTTTGCACATACAGTGGAGAAGCCCCACAGAGATAGCAGCAAAATGGAATGACAGCTTTTAAATGCAGCTGCTGAAAGTCAAGAGTTCAAGAATATATCGCGTGCATTATTTTTTGTCCCTCTCCGTTCTTTTACCATCTTTCTGAAGCACCTGTGACAACAATAAGATCATAGTCAAGTCAAAAGGGTCAAAGTTTCCATTTTAACCGTCTTTCCACAAATGCCAATAAATACTATAAATCACAGTGTAGTCCCACCTAGTGTCATTGTTAATTCTTCTACCAGAAAAGCATGAGAAATTAGAGGGATTTGTCACAACTGAGTCAGAGCTAGATCTTCAGAGTCACATTTATCTTAGATTAATATGAGTCATATTAAAAACCTCAATTCTCCCCACCATGTCTCCCAAATGCAAAAATGTTTTAGTCTTTATAAAGGGGAAAAAATATGTTGCTTGCCAAAAGCACAGAGCAGACAAGAAAATAGCTGAAGAAGTTTTGCAAGATGTTCACATATACATCATATAGAAAGACTGGAGAAAATATAAAAAGAAGGATACTATACAGCTTTACGAATGAGGACACAAAGAATTTTCCCCTTGGCCTGTGAATGAGCAGCTGCTATGCAGCAGGGATGACAAAGGTTAACAAGGTCATTTTAGGTTTTAATCAGGCAGTGCTACCATCTTCTCCAGAATATTCTAGAAAGGATCCTAGAGCATTCAAATTAAAATTGGTAAGGACACTGCCTGTAAGGCTCTGATGGGGGTGATGGGGAAATAAATCATACTAATCATGTTGTTTAGAGGTGCCTCATAGCACTATATCTTTGCTTCCACTTAGTATTATCACCATGCAAACAGTTTAAGAAATTCTCTTCTTCACCTTCTCAAGGACTGGAGGTGCAGGACTGGCCTGTAGCCCTTCTGCACTCATCCTCCCCAAGAATGTATCCCATGGGATTCTTCTAGGCATATCCCTGAAGAGGCGAACACAGACCTGTTGTTTGGTTTTGTGCCTTTCTTCCCCTTTTAAGATCATGAACCCACAACCTTATGGTCCCTGTAGCCAAAGCTGCCCCCGACTTTCACATCCATGACCATTTCTTCCTTGCTCATAAATTGCAGACCCTCTTGGCTCCTCAATCACCCATCATCCACATGCTCTAGAAAATCTGCAAGACTGATTGAACCCTTTTGTTTTGTCCCTCCAAAAGATATCAGGGTGGTTGAAGTCTCCCACAATGACCAGGGCCCGTAAATGTGATGTTTCTTCCAGTCATCTGAAGAAGGCCTCAGCTACTACTTCTTCCTGCTAAGGAGATCTGTAGCAGATACCCACTGCAGCAGCAACCACAATGGTCTACCTGCTGACCTTCTCCATCCACAAGCTCCATCTGGCTCTTTACCCATTCCTGTACCTTGCTCCATGCACTCCAGATGCTCTCTCACATAAAAGGCAAATCATTCTCCTCAATTTCCTCATCTCATTCCTAAGGAGCCTGTATCACTCCTGAAACAAGCTTCCTTGATCCTTTTCTAGAGCCACATCAATGACACTCCTTAACCTTTTAATGAGACTACCCTCTTCTATTAATGATATAATTTTTTTTTACAGAAAGATCCATACCCAGGTTTTAGTCCTGCCATGTTCTGGGTATCAATAACAAACTTTTTATCACCATTTACCAGTAACAAACAGAACTTAAAACAAAGCATATCTTTACAACAAATTGACAAAAAATTAAACAGTTTTGTTTAAAAGCTCCTTTTTTCCTTTTATTTTATAGTGAGGACATTTAAGAATCTATAAGCATCCATTTCTATAAGCATAAATAACATGAATCTATGCATATTTAGAATATTTTTATATACATACAACTGATGTATCTAGGTATCAGACATGTACAACCTCTAGTATTACCTAACAGCTTTTTCTCTTCTACTGTTCATGTCAAAATAGTATGTATCCTGTATCCTGTTTTTTCTTCCCTTACCAACTTGTGAATTCACAGCAATACTTTGTTCTTAATTCATTTACCAGGAAAGAATTGTGGACCAATAATTCCTCTTGCAGATAAGAACTTCTAGGATCAGGGCTTGCTTTTTCTATATTTATGTCTGTCTAATGCAACTCTGTTTTGTTTTTTCTGACAGGCACCAAATAAGGAATGTCCACATCAGAGATTTTAATCGCTTGAAATCTTTTTTTTATTGATCACAGGCAGCAAAGCAGCTCTTGTGTTAACCTTTTAAAATGTCAATTTAAGTTATGAATACAGTAATCTTTTTTAGCTCTAGTGCTACAGATGATACATATTGCATTATATTACTGTTACAAAAAGTGTTTTAATTTTATACCAAAAATGTGCTTAGGAATTGCCATTACTTATGAGAGGAGCTGATTGACTGTTTAAAGTCAGTCTAAGCAGATTGGGACATAGGCTTAGACATTTTGCTGGGGCAGTGCATATTGTATTTGTTTGGGTTTTTATGCCAGCCCCTCTCATTCAGATTCTGAATGGACCTCACATTTTTATGTAGCAGAGGCCAGAATGAAAGACAGTGGCTGCATATATAAAAACATGTGTGATGAATGGTGTTTAGACAGAATACAAACATCTCATGTGGCTAACATGAAATTTAACAAATTCCTTCCTTCAGATCAGGAAGATACAAGCAGTGTTCTGCTACGTCTGTAAAGGGCTTCACATCATTCCCACTTCATCAGGGAGGAGTGACCTGTACCTCACTGGACATGCAGTAGTTTGACATTACATAATTCGTTTACATGGCATAGTAAAGAGGAAGCAGAGATTGTGAATTGTTATGTCCTCGGAGTTTTGATAGCTCACAGTCAGTGACTGCTAATAAGAAGCTTCAGAACATACGTTCTTTTGACAACAAAGTGCCTGCAGCTTTTCTCTCAGGATTTACAAAAATGGTGGATTCGTGACAACATTCTGAAACATTTCTACAGAAAGCAGTGCCACTGATGTGCTCACTGTGCTGGTTTGGCCAAATTTGGAGGAAAATATCATCTGCTAGAAAGCAGATTACAACCACCCCTCCCCCACCAGGTTTGGGAAAAAAGAAATTTTCCTCAGAGGAAAGTGAAAGAGATTAAAAAACCTTATTTATTTAACAAACACACAGGAAAAGATAATAATGCTACATAATAAAATCTCTCGCTTTGGAGAGAAACCTGTGAAGATTTCAGAGTCCTTCTGTAGGTGTGGTCTCTCTTCTCCTCCTCGGAGCCGGGTCGGTGTGGGCCAGCCTCCGGGCCTTGGAAAAAAATTATCCCGGTGTGTTCTGATGTTGTTGAAACAGTCCAGAAGAGAAGAAGGGGAAAAAATCCAAAACTCCCAAGAAAGCAAAGTTCAACTCTCCATCTCCCTCTGGAGAAAAGGAGCCTAAAGCTGGCTGAAAAGCAAGAAGGGTGCTGCCACCGCTCTTGCTACGGCAGCAGCAGCAGAACGCAGAGCAGTGTGTGTTTGTGTCCTTGAACAGCTGCTTTGAAAAGTTTGCCAGGTTTTTTTTCCTCTCCCCTCTTTCAAGCTCAGTTTAAAGGCACAGAAGGGCACAAAGTTAATTTCTGGGCATAGAGCAAGATAGGGGATACACAGCATAAAGTCACCCCAAGACACTCATATAGTACATAAGAGCTGGCAAATGTAAAAAAAATTGGCAACTTGACATGTTGGTTTTTTTTTAATTGTTCAAGCAACATACATTTTCCAGATTTTAAATCAAGTTCAAATCAAAGGAGAGAAAGATTACCTTCTGGCTACTGGCCCACTGACCTATCCTGAACACCATTTTTCCTCCTATGTGTTTCCTCATCAAAAGCAGAACAGATTGGGTTTATTCTCCATGGAATTTCCATGATAAACAATCAAATTTATAGTAATTTGGATGACCTGTGATATTATTCATGTTCTTAAGGTTTTGCAGGATTAAGGCTTAATTCTATATTACTTCAAGGTTTTATAAGTTCCATAACTAATTTCATTAGCACTTTAATGAAGGATTTAATTTTTTATTCTCTCTTTTCTATTTTTCTTGTATTTTGTAGAACATTTCTGCAACTGTGCAGTTGAAATCTGAAAGAAACATTTCTATAGAAGTCTTTAGAAAGTCAAAGTCAAATAAAGAATGCTAAATTCTTTAGCGAAATCCGCAAAGGAAAAGAAAAATCAAAACCAAAAAATGCCAACATTTTCTTTAAACGAAAATATTGACGTTGTTATTTAAACTAAACACAAGTGCACATTAAGAACATTTTCTATTTTTTCTTGGACTGGAAATTAAATGTCTACATTCTTCTTCATAACACTGACAGAAGCAAATCAGTTACTAACAAATAAAACCTTGTGATACGTTCTTAAGTAGCATCTCATCACATCTCTTGTTTATATTAGGTACAACATAATGCCTGTGTGCTCATTAAGTCCCCATTTTACAATATGGCACATATGTTATTTCTCTCCAAAAATCTGCATGCCAGGTGGGAAAAGTCAATAGCTTTCATGACATTGAGCATTCTTACCACAATCTGCCAGCTTTGTGTTTTGCATTGTCTGCATATTATGCAGAAAATCAAATTGCCAAAATATCCTTTTGCCTAAAGCTGTAAACACATAGAAGATCACAGCAAACACTATCTCTGTCACCAGTGATGCACACGTAGCAGGTGACTACAAATGTCTTCTTAAGATTTTTATTTTGAAAGGTCCTTCAAATAAAAACAGGCATGTATATAAATTGGAGTCATTGCTTGCCAAGGTCAGCAAATGTATGCCACCCCTGAGGGAATAAGACTTTTTCCCATTGTGCTGACTCTGTCTAGTTCTTCTCTGATATATTTCAGACCATTTACCTACAAAAATGATGGAAGCAGTGGAAAGGAGGGCACTTCTGCCAACTCATTTGCTCAATTTAAGTATCAGAGTATGTAAAATTTGCAGTACAGATCACAGTTCAAAATTTCTGCAAATATCTCTCCCAGACCAGGTCCAGAGGGCTGGTACCACTGAATCTAAATGAATCAATTATCTGTAATACATCTGAAGGTGGCAAACTTGAGCATAAGGTAAGACTTGGAAATAAGCTAACTAGTATAACTAGAGAGCATCAGGTGTCAAGCATTTAATTACAAGAAAATATTTCCTAGTGAAATTCTGAAAGCCTAAAGATGAGAGAAGCTCTGTGAGATTTTTTTTCCAAGGTTTGCTAGTCTATGTGTTTAAAAGTAATACCAGGAAAAGTTTTTTCTGTTGAGACTGACAATTTTGAAGGACAAAAATATCACAGCAAGAAGTGACTCTCCATCACTATTTCCACCTATGAAATCAGATGTCACAGAAGGTTATTTTAAAATCAATGGATGGAGGGAAGAGACGAATTAGAGAACTGGCATTTAAAATATACATTCTAGAAGTAAAACTTGTGTTTTCATCTCAGCAAGGTGGTGTCAGATATGCAGTAAGGTGTGTCAGTTTTTACACAATAAAACTCTCGGAGACAAAAAATTTATGAACAGAGAAAAAATGTGTCATTCTTGAAAGTTTATTCTACTCCAAATGCATTTAATACAGAAACCACAAGTGTGATATCACATATGCACACACAATTTCAGGTTAGTCAGTTCACTATTGGTCTCTATTTAAGAGAGTAAAAGCCATCATTCTCAGGAAGGAATATATCCAGTCTTAATCTGCACTGTTCATGCCAGTAGCAATGCAATTCACTTCAGTCCCTTTTAATTTATATTTACCATTATTGATATGAAGACTGGTAGTTCTTTTTTAAGTCAGTGCCACATTAGCCTAGTGTTACCTCAGTCCATAGCTCAACAGCTATACACCAGCCAACAGCTATGCAACACAGTTTCCTTGCCAGCAAAACCAGTGAAAGTGCAAATGTGTGAGGGCTCCCACTTAAACAGCATAAGTAGAATTAAGCAGATATAAATCACAGACTTTCTGTTAACTTCCTGTTAATAAAGAAACAGCTACAGTGTCACAATAAAACACACTGCAAATCATTCTAAATGTCCTTGGGCAAATTCTCCAATAATGCCATTAGCAGTTCAGAGCCATTCAAAACAGCCATCAAATAAGAAACAAAATTCCCACAAATCCTAAATACAATTACCCTCTAATATCACTTAGCTATGGCCATTGCTGTCATTCTTTAAAATGCTTTAAAAACCAGAGCAGAAAAGCAAAAACTCCTTTAAAAGCAAAGCTCTATGATGTAAAGCAATGTTAACCGAAATTTTCCTGTAAATCTAGATGGAGGTTCTCTCGGATGAAACAATTCCATTCTGTTTCTCTGGATCTTCAACAGCTGAGTAAGAAACATATTCACAGAAAACCCAGACAATAAAATATACCTGCACCTAACAATCAGCTGATTTTTAGCTGATAGAATCTAATGCTTAATGAAAGCGAAGTTCCCAGTTCAGTGTTCCAGTGGCTAAACTGCATAGGCTGCTTCACAATAAAAAGCATGTCATGTTTTTTGGTGATCAGGCTTCCACTTTAAAGCTAAGCAGCTGTAATAAAAAGCTGGTAAGGACTCAAAGAATGAGGACACTGAAGACTGAGAGGCTAAGCTTTTTTCTGCCTTTTTCTTTTTACCATATTCCTATCTTACCTTTTGAGGCATTTTTCCTGAATGGGCATGCAACCCATATACAGAATTTTGGGAAAATTGAGTAAATAGAATACCTATAACTGTTTTCTTTCATCACTGTGGCACAATAACTTATTGTATTGAATTGCTGTATATATTCAATGGTATTAGTGGCTCTATAAAGATACTGCAATAGTTAATGAAAATATTATTCTTATTTAAGGAGATTATAGTAAGGTTAGTAGTTTTCTAAAATCTGAATGAATTTTCCTCTTTATTAGCAGAAGGTAACTAACAAGAACCTTTACGTTCTACACATCAAAATCCACTGGGAGGGCTTGGTGTTGATTTCTTATCCTAATACAGCTATTTATTTCCATAGCAGCTTTTTAGAAATTAACATGCTGTACAGTTCAGCCAATATTTTAAGAAATAACATCTTTCAATGACAACACATTGTACATTAATCATTCCATCTCCCACATTTGCTGCATTTGTGATCGATCTATTTTGCATCAATTACCTCAATTCAAAAACGTTCAGCAACAGGCTGATTGTACCTTTAAGTCAGTCAAAAGAACTTACTGGTTTTCCTCACTAAGTGACAAATCTAGTTCCATTATTAGTTTACTCACAGTCTTCAGTATATATTGATAGTTTCTTGGCCTTATCAGCAGCATCCAGTTAACATGGCAGCATACATTAATACAATTTTAAATCATCAAATTACTATCAGCTAAGTAAGTGGTGGCAAAATGTAGCTATTGTAGAATTTTGTGCCATTAGATAGTGTCTGTTTACAGAGGGCCGTGTACCTAATAAATCATGCACTATGTGGGAATTTGTGATGCAGCATATTGTTAAGAATAACTGCTCTACTCCCCAATACAATTTTTAATTCACTTCAGCTGACAAAATTATAATTCCAGAATGCCTAAGCACATTGTTTAGCATAGGTACCACTGTTGAGTTTAACAACTAAATCCAGCAGCAGAAAACTAACCACAACCCAGGTAATGGCAAGATAATAACAAGACAGAGACAGCCTAAGTCCTTTGGTTAAGAATGACATCATGTTTGCTGTCTTGTTCTCACTCTCTCTGTCCTTCCCATCCACCATATCTTCAAACAAATTGAAGCATCTTCACCTATAAATCTGAGTCTCACTCCATTGCTTTCAAACACTGAATTGGCAATAACAGTAAACACTCACTGTGAAGCTGTGATATGCTTCTCTTTCCATGTTTGAGCACAAAAAGACTGAATCCAGAATTCTCAGTTCAGCCTCTGGAACTTACCATTCCATATTCTTGAAACTACATTGGTATTGATTCTCATATTATACATTCTTTTTCAAAATCCTTCTAAGTTTAATGTCTTTCTGATTAGTCATTCCAGAAAGAAATGACATTCAAATATACCTCCGTTGTGCTAGGCCAATTTACCTCAGGTAACTGAGGAAAACTACTGTACTATTATATATTATATGTACTATTATATATGTGTACTGTACTATTAGATATTATACGTACTAAACTACTGTACTGTACTGTACTATTTATATACAGTTCACATATAGGTTTTACAGTAGTTCTGCTGGGGAAAAAAAAAAGAAGAAGAAAAGAGTATTTAAAAATACTGCAAGTTGTTAGATACTACTCAATGTTCTTCACTCAGAGAATATAAAGCACAGGTCTTTTTCAATAGAAATATTTCAAATTCCTTCTTTGAAGGGGTGTTTTTCTGTCATCATTACAGGAATGCAGTTTACAGTACTTACAGGTAGAAAGGAAGCATTTTCTTTCATAAGGAGGAAAAAATATAGCATAGGGCTCAGTAGTTCATATGGCTCCTGGACACTGCATAGTACCATTTTCCACCAAGAACTGAACACATAAAAAACCAAATCTTGTGTCAGAGGCTTTGACAACTTTTATTTGAACTGATGATAGTATGATCTGACATAGCTTGATGTAGTGTGCTATGCTTACAGTATGTTGAGGTTCAGCTGGGCTACACCACACAAGGACAACAACATTCAGTTAACATATGGATATGTGGTGGTCCACTAAACTGAAGCACTGGAACATTTGCTGCAGCCACATGCCACTGAGGAAGATTCCCATCATGGGAAGAATCTGGGCATAATGCAGCAGTGGCACTTGTCAACACTGCAGAAAAGCAACCTGCTGCTTACCCACATACGTGTAGAAAACACTGGTGATGCAACTGCGAGAATTGAGCAGAGGAATTTTTACCTTTTTTTCTTTAACAGTGACAGCATAAGGACAGCTGTCTACAAGCCAGTTTTAGCATCACAGAAGTGGTTAACACATAGGCCACCAGCAGAAGCTAAGCACAAGGAGGTTAGCTCATCAATAACCTGTTTCCATCCATAGCTATGATTCTTCCAGTATGACAGATACGCAGCCTTGCATTGCCTGAGAAATCACCAGGCAGTTTTGTAGTGGTGGTTTTCTGAGAAGCAGGAGAGAATACCCTTGGGAGACTTGCATGCTGTGGGAAAACAGCTTGCACTTGGCCAGCTGCACAAATAAGAACAAGTGGAACAGAAAAGTGAAGATTCATTATGGTGTGATAGGTTGGTTACTCTAAAATCCTTAGTTATATTCAGTACTAAAGGCTGAAATTAATATCTTAAGAAAAATGTCAATTTTCATTACATGTGTATAGCTACTCAGATACACAGGCACACAAAAAAGACCATTACATCCTACAACAGGCATAAACAGCAAGGTTTTGGTACTGGCGGGGGTGGTACTGCAGAGGTAGCCTCTGTGAGAAGAGGCTGGGGCTGCTCTGTACTGGACACAGCCAACTCCAGCTGGCTGCAATAGACTCACTGTAGGGACAGAGGAGGCAGCTCAGCAAAAGTGTATTTAATGCAGAGGACAAAGATCATGGACAGGTAGACAGAGGAAAAAGCTAGAAACAGAGTGTAAGAGAAGAACAAAAGGGAGGAGATAGTTTGTGACAAAGATGAGATTTTCCTACAACTCATGGAGCAGAGAGTGGTAGAATAGATTCGTTTCCCAAGTAACTCACCTCGGGGCAGGAGAAATGTATGAGGAGCAGCAGCAGAGAGAAACTGCCAAGTACAGAATACAGCCCCCTTCTCATCCTCAACCCCCCCTCCTGGGCCCTGAGAGGTGCTGGGAGTGAAAGAGTGAAGTTGAATGTGCAAAAATGGGGATGTAATACATTAAAATTTGTCTTCTTGTTTCCCACTACCTGAATCTATTTAATTGGAAATAATTACTTCAGTGTACTCACAAGTCAAGCCTGGTTTGCCTGTGCCAATAATTGTTAAATGATCTCTCTGTCTTTATCTCAATTTGTAATTTTTCTCCTCCCATCTCACAGAGCAGAAAGTGAGAGAGAGGGTAGGTGCATGGCCCTTAGCCAGAGCTAACTCTCCCTGTAACCATAGACTGAAACACAGGCTGAGGTTTGGGCTCTTGTCATGTGTGTGAGACAGTAAGTCTGGGCAAAGACCTAGTAGAAACTGGTACTTGACTGAAAGACAATGAATTACTAGCTGCATTTTAAGCTAACTTTGAAAAAGAAGCCTCTGAGTCTTTCTTTATTGGTAATCCTGATAATTTCTAGATTTTTAGTTATTATGACAACATTAGCACTTACCCTCTTGATACTTAGTTCTAGTACATGTGTGCATAATGGCCGCATTTTTCCTTTATTTGTCTTTCTCTGCTAAATTCATTAACAGTGCACTAGGATAGATCTACTTTATTGACAGACACACTCTTGCACTTTACCTTATGCTGACTATTGAAATTCAAGGTATTAATAAGAATATGTTTACAATATTAAGGGTTGAGGGAACTAATCCAAGAAGAGGGGAGAAGTACTGAGAGTCAGAATATACTTCTGACATACGCAGGAGAAGCTTCATTTCTTGCTGTAGTAGTTTCACTCTACTTACAGTAGCTGGTAATTTCCTTGGGCTTTTCCAACTACCTTCACAGCCAGAAAGTATCTCATCATGTTAGGGATTCATCTTATATCTCTCTGGTCACTGACACCCAAAATTTGTTGTTTCAGAAAGAGTACATGAGTAGGATACACTAACATGGGTAGGATTCAATAAGATATGACATCTTTTGCACTGCAAATAAATTTATGACATTTGTTAATGGCTCACTGAAGTTCCAGGGTTTTCCCTTTTCTTTTGTTTAATTCCCTGAAGTTGGAATGTCCCTGAGAAGTCTAAACAGTTCAGGGTGGACATTCTGGTGAATATCAGAAAGAATGCCATCCTCTTCCCTATGATATAAATATTGATGATGAAGAGTTCAGAGGTGGGAAAAGTCTCACTTTGTGACAGGTAACAAAATAACTGCAGTAAAAAAGACAATGTGTGATGTTGAGGTGAAAATATTCACACACTGAACAAAAGGATATCCACTTGATGATGGAAAGTTGCAAGAAAGTAACAGAAATTCAGCAGAATTTTACCCTAGAGCAACCCACCCTGAGCACTTTCAAACCTTCAAACACAAGATGCCAAGAAGACTAAACACATAGATGCATCTCAGCAGACATTTTCAAGGTAATCAAACCACATACTTATCTGAAAGACTGCATTACCTTCCCTGCTATTTTAACAATAAAAAGAATCTAATATAATTCCTGAAGCTCACTGAGGTCTGTGTAACTCCTTCAGGAATTAATGGCTCTGAAGGTTCACAGGTTTTGAAAGAGAAGAATTTTCACTGCCAAAACGAAGTACCTGGAGATGACAATGAAATTCTCAAAATTAGTTTGCCATTTTATCTATGGGCATGCTTTCAAATATGCTACATATAATTGATTATATCAGCTAAAAGGAATGTTTCCTTATATTTCACCACAGCTTCTCACTGAAGTAAGCAGAAGAATTCCAAGTGAACCAGCAATACAGCTGACAGATAAGCTGAAAGTGGTATAGAGAAAGCAAGTAGGAGAGGATTTCACTAGTGTTTGCTTTTTCACAGATCATAGTAGGGGAAAATAATTAATTGCCATTTGCATCAGGGAACACTCCACTCAAAATCACAGTATTAAGACTACATTAACAAAGGGTATCCCACAACTTCATCATTGTGGCATCTTTCTATCTGACCCTTACAGATTTATCCTTACAGATTTTCTATTGTTAGAAAAAAAAATCCCATTTTTAAGTCTTCTAATAAAGTCTTAATTCCTGCTGTTCAATCTTATCAAAAAGAAGAAAGCATTACTCCTTGACATTCACCACTCTACTCATCTCTAAGCTAAACATCTTCAAGTTGTTCAGTCTTTTCCTGATAGTTGAGGTTTCTTCTTGACCCCTTTGAGGGAAGAGTTCCGTGTTTCAGAATGACTTTGAATTTCGCTTCATATTCCAATGTGCTTGTAGCCACTCCTAAACTAATGACATTGGCAAATTCAGTAGACACACTCTTCATCATCTTTTAGACCAGTTTGCAGATTTATCTCCTAACCCCTGTATTGGGATTCAATTCTGTTAGTATAGACAGACACACTGTAAGACTTCTCGTCTTTGAGAAAGCAATTTGGGCTCCAAAGACTAAAAAATGACAAATATTTGTAGGAAAAAGATAAGTAGTAATGGATAACCCCCTAGAAACTGTAATTTTACTTGGAACATACATAGATGTTAGCTATACTGTGAATAGGTGCCCCCATAAACTCATGTGCTAAATTTATAAGTGTGTATTCACATATTAAACTTCCTAAATTATATTTTGGGGTAAAACATAAATCTGTTACCATCTATTAAATATTTAAAGAAATCTGGCCAGGATATTAATACCCATTCCCTGATTTTTAATATATAAAAACTACCAGCACTTAACCATAAAATCATAGAATGGTTTGGGTTGAAAGGAACCTTTAAGATCTAGTCCCAATCTCCCAGCCACTAGAGCAGGATGCTCAATGCACCATCCAGCCAGGCCTGGAACACTTCCAAGGATGGGGTATACACAGCTTCTCCAGGCAATCTGTTACAGTGCCTCACCATCCTTGGTCACCTTAACCTCATTACTTCTATTCCAGTTTAAACACTATCACAACTAATTATTCAGCTATTTACTAGCTTGAGCACAGATCCTCATTTTTAGTTGTATTATCTATGAAACTTACGTCTTTATCATTAATTAAGCCAAATAATACAATTGTCTTAATTCATCGATTGCTTTATCTAAATATGGTCACAACTTTAAAAATCACTGATTTATGGATTTATACAGTTTGGATTATTGAATGAAAAAATTACTGGTTTTTAAACCACTGGGGATCCAGTGGTTTAAAATTAAGCAGTCTACTACAAATATGCATGTGGAAAGTTTAGGTAGAAATTGTTTGCTCAATAAGTATTACCTACTGCGAACAAAATTAAATTCACAGAGAAATGTAAAGCCCTGTCTACTGCCAGCTAGAATATAATTTAAATGTTAATAATTAATTTTACACTTCATATTTAATGATAGTAGGACAATCCCCTCCTTGGCCCAGCTGGTGATGCTTTCCCTGATGGTCCCCAGGACAAGGTTGGCCCTCCTGGCTGCCAGGGCACTGCTGACTCATGTTCAACTTGCCACTGACCAGGACCCCAGGTTCTTTTCTGTGGCACTGCTTTCCAGCATCTCATTCCCCAGTCTGTCCATACATCCAGGGCTGCCTCATCCCAGGTGCAGAATGAGGAATTTTCACTTATTAAATATTAAACTTCATACACTTAGCGATTGCCCAGTTCCCTGATTTGTTAAGGTGCCTCTGCAGGGCCTCTCTGCCCTTCAGAGTGTCAACAGCTCCTCTAAATATAGCAAATTTACTTACTATGTTTTAATGCCATAAGTATTATGAAATTAATGCTAATTCATTTTCGTTTATGACATTCAGTGACATTTTTGTAAAGACCTACTACTTTAAATCTCTGATCAACAATGCTGTTAAATCCTCTGTATTACCATTAGGACCAAGCAAGATGAAAGAAAGCAACATTGACTCAATCGACAAAAAAGTTTCCTGAGCAATATTTCTTCCTTTGAAGAAACTAAAGGAAGAGTGTGTACTTCTTAAATAGAAAAAAAAAAAATGGTTGGCAATTTGTTCTATGTTACTGTGAACCAAACAACCTGCAGGCTGTTTGACTGTCTTTTGATCCAAATCTACTCTGTAGACTAGAAAGAAGTTCACAAGATAGAAGCCCTTATTTGACACAAGCCACTGTCTCTGGGCGAGGACCAGTGCTGCACCTTCCCCGACAGTCCACCGCAGATCTGGAGGCCTCTGGAGTCCCTGTCTGCAGTTGGAGACCCTCAGGAGGGGCTGCAGAGCCACCACATGAGCTCTCACTGTCCCAGAGCGATGACAGGCTCAAAGGCAAGCAGCTGTATCCAGGCATACACACCGAAGATGAAGAGACAGAGAGGGGTCTTTTGTATGAGTTCTGAAGGGTTCGTTCCAACAGAGTGTCCAGGGACAAAAGACATTAACAGGAGAGGGTGCAGGGGTTTTATAGGGGTGTAATTAACCAATCAGATTTAGGCAAAGGGGAGGGGAGAGTACAAATGGACCAATCCTTTGTGTTGTCCTCCACAAGGTGGGAGGGACCAGTGAGGGGGGACCAATGGGGTATCAAATAGCAGAGAACTTTCTAGAACTCATACATATTCATCAGAGTGATGACTATTCATGAGGTCATGCATAGAACTGGGTGGGGAAATGATTAGCCACTCGTAACTACGCCGTTAGCACAAAGGTCTGTGGTCACCTTAACCACCATCAAACCTCTGAGCTGGCCCACCACGAGTTTAATGCTGTGGTTTGGCTCAGTGGCTAGCCAGCAACGTGGGCAGCAGCAGCTACCACTGCAACACTTATTTTTCTTTGCCTCAGAGTTCTTTTTGGTTGAATTCATACTTCATTTCATCAGTTTTCTGAAGTCCAAAATTAAGCTATGATTCTGCGTCTCGCCATCATTCCCCCTTCAGCATACAATCTGCTTCTGACTTGCTAGTCCCAAACACACCACTGTAACCCCTCCCAATAAACTGTTTAAAAAAACTATATCAAATGGAGTCCCTAGTCTGTCTCTTACCTTCCAGCAGCACATTCATCTATGTTGAATTAGTGGCAAACACTGGGTCTCAGTTCCTGCCCTGACATCTATAACCCCCTACATGACAGGGGAACTATAACCAACTTAACCAACAAAGAACCACAAAAGAACTTCCAGTGGTAGGTACAAGGGACAGACACCACCATCCCAATGCCACAATGGTCATCACAGTCTTCTGCACCCTGCAAAGTTACAAAGACTTTGGGTGAGTTCTTTTATGAGAAACATAAACAACAGCACAGAGACCTTTACAATGCAGTCCATCAGTGAGGTTGACCTCAAATACAGAAAAAGAATGAGGAACCCATGCCTGAGAGCTGTAAATTATACAAAGAAAGAATGGTCACTAGGACCTATTAATGTGGAACAGCCCATATATACTCTCCTGAACTTCCTTGCTCTCAAAACAACAAATCCAGTTGCCAATACCCTATGATAAATATGCCTCAGTCTTTTTACTCAATAAAACCAATTAATTAAGCCCCTATCCCCTCAGTGACACAGACAAAGGCCAGAATTTATGGGTTAACAATTTACTGAAAACAGCAAACAGAAAAGAAACCATAGCATCAACAATACTACTAACAACAATATATAAAAGAGAATGATCATATGCAAAATGCTCACTGAGTCTGAACTGATGTGACAGGACCACAGCTGAGACCTCCACACCACTCTATTCATCATTTGCTCCTTCGGAAAAGAAACTAAATGCCCCCAGATCAACTGTGCAGCACTTTTTCTTCCACTTGAAGCCATGCCCCCTTCTTCTCAGAGGAGAGACTCCTCTTCCACTTCCTATTTCCATGCCTAATAAATGATGTAAGTGGTACAGAAAAACAACTTAGACATGCCACAGAGCTCCAGGGTCCAGCCCCTCTCAGCTCCAGTAAAAAGTTAATCCTGTCCTTGGATTAAACTAGGACACTCAGACACACATCTCTTCAGCACCACATATGTGTCAAACTCCCCACAGCGTTGCATAAAAGCCATACATCAGTATCCACTACATGCAAATAATAATGTGCCCTATACCATGCCTTATCAAGGTTTGTCACCTCTGTTGGGTACACAGTATCAAATACTGCTGCTATACATCAAAAATGTAACTTTTCCAAGGCCTTCTTGCTCCTGATTTTCAACTAGATGCCTTGTGTTCTCAAGCCTCTTTTAGTATCCTCTTTAATAGGAAAACCCCTTCATATCCAGCCAGGAGATGGGGCCCTCCTGTGGACGATTTCTGAAAGAAATTCTCTTATCTGATGCTGTCAACAATGCAAAAGTCCCCAAGGGAGACTCTGTTAAGGCTCTGTTTAAAGCTCTGTTAACAGCCTCTCCCTCCCATAAATCACAATCTGTAGTGTTGGCTGTTCCAGAAACTCAGATAATGTCTCCATTGATCAGATCCCAAAATAGAGCTCCTTAAGAGTAAAGAACACAGTTTTTCCTCTGAGTGAAAGAGACAGACTGTGCCACAAGGATACATGACATCAATGATAAAAGCAGAAGAAAGGATAAGGTCCCCTCTCAGGTTCTATACTCTGGCCTGTAGTCCTCTGGAGGAGAAAACATCCTAAACTATGCCCCATGTCAGTGTCTGGGAATGTCTCCCAGTTGAAGATCCCAACCCTTCAAAAAGGTGCAAGCAAATGTGTAGCCTGCCCTTACTGAGAGTGTGGAAGTGTCTGATCATCAGTCTTGAAAAGGGAGGCAAGCCAGTGTTGGCATAGGCAGTGATGAATGAAGAAGAAAGATCTAGCCTGACCTAAACTCCATTTCTCACTCAGGTTCTTGCAGATTGTAAAGAGGGTGGCCATCTCCCAGCCTCCTCAGTAGTACAGCTCTGCTTTTTGCTTTGCAACCATGAAAAATCTTCAAATTATATCACAACCCTTCATAAGAATGGTGTTTGTAGAGCATGATGCCAAAGGTGCATCTGGCAGGCCCTGGGGAATGGCAGAAGGCCTGCTGGAATGATTGTAGAGCCATTCCAGAAGGATCATGCCAAAGCAGCACAGCCTTATCTATACCAGTAATTGAGAGCATTTTAACTGCCAGCCCATACCCAGGGAGGGCACTAGGGAGGGCTTTGGATGACACAGGCCTAATTCATTCCAAGAAGCATTCTGCTTCTGTATTAGTCCACAAGCCAACACCAGGAAACATTAATGGCACGCTCAGAGCCACTTGCATAAACACAACCATGACACACAAATAACTTCAGCCTACTCCCATCCATCTTGTCTCGTACCCTCATTTGAAGTCACATGCTTCATGTTTCAGACTTTCTCTCCAGGCTCTTATTTCTTTGGTTCATTACATACAAAGATCCCAGAATTTTTACTGATAACATTTATCTAATTAAACTGCTTACCTAAGACTTCTCCTCTTCTTCATGACTTTGTATATTGATTTCTTCTGGCAGAGACTCTGAATTTGCAAGTCTTACTCTGATATAAGGATGTATGTAACATTTATGTTTTTTCTCCCATTGTAGGAACAAATTTTTTAAAAACTGAAGATGCAAATATATGTTTCTGGGTTGGTTTTTTTTTTTTTAAGTGAAGAAGTTAAAGGTGCAGATGGAAGGTGTAGGTAATTGATTGTTTTTGCAAATTACACTAATGGCCTAGAATTTGCAATTTTATTTGCTTAGAAGTAGAAGAAAACCCACATCATGAAAATCAGTGCTTTGTAATTCCAAGCAACTGCATGTTAGGTAATGCACAAATTGTTCAGGTTTTACCAGAAAGCTGACTAAAACTTTGAATTCACTTATTTCTCAGAATCTGAAGCCTTGTCAATCCTATCTCCAGTGATTAAAAACTGTTCTCTTATCTTAATTCGATGGACAGTTGATAATTTGCATTCTCAGAGACACATTTCCAAGGCTGAAATTACAAAAAAGTCAGTACTCCATAACAACCTTGTTGGGTTTTTCAACTCCTGAAAAGACTTCAGGGAAGCTAGTACAATGGACACTGATTGTATACCTATTCGTAAACCTGTTATTTAGAGGAAAGAATTTCAACCCTATTCCCATGAATGGTACCTGAATTCAGACAAATTCTGTTTCTATCTACAACTAATTTATTTTAAGAAACAACAAAAGATACTGAAAATCTTAGTACCTCTATGTTAATTAACTTTATAGATTCATATAGCAACACAGAGGGTATCAAAAAGTTCAAAGTGATTAGTAACATAGCTCCAAAACTGTAAAATAAAAGCTGGACTTTTGAGATTAGAGACTTTGAATAAATCAATGACACATTAAAATATTAGACATCTTATTCTAGGTGGCAGAAAATAATGTTTTTCTGCCACTTGAATGCATTACAATATTTTCTTCTGTATGCACCCATTAGATTTGGGACCTTTTTATTAGCCAAAATGAACCATTTCATTCAGTTTTAAAAGTGTGTGAAATGCATATATAGCTGATAGAACACAAAGAGGCTTTTTTTCCCCCTCCAACCATTACACTATCCAGACTAAATATGTATTTTCAAAATATGATCTAAATCCTTATTTACCCAGTTGACCACCAAGTAGTCCTAGCAGTTCAAGGTTTTTGTGTTGCTTTTCCAAGTGACCCCTAGTACAATGCTTTCCAAATGAAAGAAAACTCAAAAATAAGAAATCATGCCTACAGTATGTGAGGCAGAAAAACACAGTCTGTTATTTACAGGGTTTGGGTTGGGGTTTTTTCAGTGCTTAGGCTGAAGTGTAATATAAGAATGTCACTCCTAATGTCATATATTTACACTTTTTTCTTTCTTGAACTTATTCAGAGTTACATACAAAGTTCCTATGTTATGTTTTGTATAGCTGTCAAAGCAGCCTAGAATTTTTAGTGATATATCATGAAATTCTACCAACATCCTCAGATCCTCGTGTCACTTAACCTCTGCACCACAATCACAGAGTCTGTATTTTCTCTTTTTCCTTGTTCTTTTGCACAGTTCTAACTGTTCTTTCCTTTAAACTGCACAAACTTCTTAACTTATTTACACTCGTAAAGATGGGTACCTACAGTATCATCTGGGACATTACTGAGTTTTTGCATAAGTCTTGCATTATCTACTACCATATTTTGCTGTTTGTTTTCAGACACAAATGGTGTAGAAAGCAAAGCAAACATTTAGAAATATGCCTTGTCACTGGTGGAAAAATACACCCAGGAAAAAAATCTTCCAGTTTCAAGTGTGAAAGGCAGACTGGTTATTCTTGTCCCAACATACTTGGCAAGCATGTGTCAAAAAGCTCAGTAACTCATGTTCATGCAATAATGGCAATCATCCACTATGGTATTTTCTCTACTGTTTTTAGCACAAACCAACTTCAAAAGTCCCAGAACCATTCACAATAACATAATGAAAAACACAGGGAATTGCAAAAATATAGAAGGATCTACATGTCCCTGTCTGTAAATTTCAGGAATTACTGGTAACAGTTCAAGTCATACCCAAAATCCATGCTACTTTACCTTGCACATCTGAGTATTTCCTCACCTCTTGGACCATTGTCTCCAAGGCTACCAGTCCATTTTCCTCTTCTGCCTGGGCAGCAATTATTCACAATATCTACATCTTTTCTGAGCAAAAGGTTTGTTATACTGAGAAGCTAACAAGGCACATTATAAATAGTTTCCATAAATGCACAAGCCTCTCACAGGCCCAGCACTTATAGCTGTTACTTTCATACACACTACTACAAAGCAGCACTCTGAAGATGTCCCTGAAACTGGAACTTACCTTCTCAGAGGCATGGAATTAATATTAAGCCTCTCCTTCCCCACTAAGCAGAAAGAACTGATCATTCCAATTTAAACAAGTACACCTCTATAAAAAAATAATGAACACAAAAACTAATTCAAACATATCCATTCTTCTTCTGTCTAGAAAAACTGCAAGTTAACAAGAATTATATTTTCTTTTATCATCAGAGTTTGTAATTCCATAGAACTGTAATATTTTACAGTAAGTTTTAGTTGTACTTACATTTCATCACATGGTACAAGCACTTCAAAATTCCTCAGGTATTGTGCTAGTTTGCATATGTCAATGAAAAAGTTTTTATACATTGTGGTGTCTCTTTCAAAATAATTCTGTCTGGACACATTCTACTTCAAGTTCTTATTTCTGCCCTTGCTAGCTGTCCTAGGTTAAAAATAGATGTATTTAAGCATTCTATTACCACCAGCTGTGGGCCATTGGCTGTTATCACCTGCTAACGACCCACCCCTGATAACAGACAATGGGCCATCAAGAAACCACCACATGACTCATGGACTTATCTCGCCCTATTGTGAGATGCTCCACCCAGGAGGGGGGAGCCGGGCATTCCCACCTGGATATAAGCTGCCCTTAGAACTGCCTAAGGGGAGCCCTGTCTGCTGGGTAACCAGACGACAAGAGCCACCACGGACCTTCAGCTGGAGACCGGACCTTCCATCGGATCACTGCTTCAACTGGATCACTTCATTTGGACTGCTGCACCACCCTAATAGGGTATCAGGTTGTATCTGACTTTGTCTGTGCTTTTTCCTTATATTATTTTGCTTGTTTCTAATTTTTTCTATTAATTTCAATCTTGACTTGTGATCTCCCACTGGTTTGTTTTCAAACCAATATACTTGCACATCTGTTACCTCAGTCTTCACTTTGTGTAAAAGACAGAAGAAAAATCCTCTAAGATGCACTCCTGTCTTTAACTAAGATGGAAGATAAATATGTGTACCCATTCATATAAATGTAAGAAATCAAAAACTTCTATAAAGAAGACAGCAGAAGTGAGCTTCAGTTTTCAATGACTGACTGGATTTATAAAATGAAGATATAAAAGCACGTCACATAAAAACATGAGAATTATGTAAAATTACTTGTCTTATTACACTACTGCAATCTTCAATGTTCCTTTCATGTTCTGGATATTGGTCACCATTCCAAAAAACAAAATAGAGCTTACAATGCTCCTGGTGCAGTTTGCAAGAGAAGACAGAGACACTATTATCTCCACCTCTTTCTTTTCCTATGTAGTTTTAGCAATTAAGATGCATATTACACTCTAACAGTACTGTAGCTCTCCTTATCTATGACTTCTTATCTAAACATTTTACTCCTTTTCATAGTGTTGTGCAATCTTCTCAAATACCTCAAAAATCCTCATCTTTCAATGAATTTTAATATAAGGACTATGTTAAAAAAAAAAACAAGCAAAACAAAAGGAAACCCAGCCCAAGATACATCCAACATATTAGGCAAATCATGTAAAAATTTATTTACATGTGTAATTTCTGCAACCATCAATGATGATGCAAAACATATCTGCAAGTTTTATATCTACACTCCTAGTTTCACTTTTTAAATTAAACCCCAGCCACTGCTGGAAGGAAAAACTGAAACTGCAAAAGCTACAGACTGCATGTTCAACACACAGATTATTTTCTTTACCTCATTTTCATTAGCCTCTCTGCTTTTGTACGTGAAATCTAGGTCTTCAGCTTGGCAGTTGGATATAAGTTTCTCTTCTTGTTGGTGGATTGCTGGAGGTTTTCTGAGGCTTGGAGTGAATTTCTACTGTATTTGTTCAAGTAAGGAATTTAAAGCAGTGGCTAAAGATGCCAGATATGGTTCTAGCAGATGCTATACAAACTTCCCTGCAGAGCTTTGTGAATGCATTTCAGTCCTAATCTATAACACCCCTACTATTCTTGATCTGGACCTCTCCTGTGCAGGGCCTGACAGAAGTTATCTGGTATTGTAGCTCTGTGGTTTGGGCAAATAGCCTCTAAGGACTAGACAGATACCCCAAAAGTCATCTTCACTTGTTTGATAAGCCAGTTTTATGATGAGATCTAGTTTATGCAGAAGTTAGTAGGTATTGTCATGAGTCAGTAAATATGAAATTGTTTTTCAGCATCTGGATACAGCAAAGCAGTAGAAACATGGTTACTCACAAAAACACAGGAAAAAAAAAATAAACCTGGAGTTAAGGGATACAAAACCAGTATTTTTTTTCTTACAACTATATGGTGTCCTTTAATTCTACACATAAAATTCCCAGTGGAGAGTTTCAGCTTGTGCTTACAAGTGACTCATCCCAAGGAGCTGCTGTTGTAATAGAGCTGTTCACTCAATGTGTGAATTATAAAACATTTCAGATTATTTCTCAGTGATAGTAAAAAAAAACATTAAAAAAAAAGTTTGAAGTGCTAGAAGCTATACATAATGGTTATTTAATGAGAAAGCATTTCTAAAATAGAATTCTGCCAGGAGTGCTAGTTTGAAGTGAGTTGGAAGGCTTAGCATTTCCTCTCCATTCTCTGTGAGACGGTGGAAAACATCAGGAAAAATACAGCAAATATGTAAAACAGAGCAGCAGCATTACCTCACTACTACAAGCTTTCACAGATCTCAGTGTCAGAGACATGACAGTTTTCAGCTGCTGAAGATCTGTCCCTGGGGCAGTAAGAAAACCATAGACCCAGTCAGGGGTAAAAAGAATTAATTCCAGATGCTTGTTTGTAACTGCATGTTGATATTATTTCTTGAAATGCAAGCTAAGCATGTTTAACATTTTTTTTTCTGGTATCTTCTTAATATGGCACAGTTTTGCATCTTAACATTTAAATTTTTAATAATGATTTATCAGGCTTCAAAATCTTTAATTAATATGTTGCCCTTTTCTTGGGAAAAATATTTTATTACTACATTCAAGATAAGACTACTAAATTTCCTTAGTATTGTGTTAATGACTAACTTATAAACCTTTGAAAATAAAGTATTTGCCAAATAACAATATACTTACAATTTTATTAGTGCGAACAGTGTTACTGAAACACAAAATACTATTTTAAGTCCAATTGTTCAAAACAAAGTAGAAAGCATTAAAGAGGTATTTGTAGCCAGTACTTGTATAATGAACTACTGGATGCTCCCATGGGCAATAAATGAGATTATAGTTATCCATTATCCTACAGTACAACAGCACAATCAATCAGCACCAAGTGTTCTTGGCTAATCAAAACAAATAGACCAAACATAGTGAACTGTAGTGAAAAAGTGTGAGGAAGATGAGGAAGATGAGGGTTGTCAGCTGACCACAACCCCTGTTCCTTGAGAAGCTGGAAATGAAGCAGTAAATGAGTTCTCTTACTAGCATGTTATTGACAGGAAACAGGTAGAGTTAAAATACCTTTGAAAAACATTCATATTATTACTGCTGAAGTGTCACAATCATAAGCCTGAGACAAATGGGGGTTAGGGAGCAGTTTTTTATCCAGTTTTGTTTATCACAATTCAAGTCTATTTTAAGTGGCAATAAAATATTTTTTCCTAAATTGAGTCTGTTTTGTCCATGATGGTAATTGGTGAATGATCTCTCCATGCTTATTTTGACTTGTGGGCTTCTCCATCTTATTTTCTCCCACTAGCCTGGTGAGGAGGAGGACTACAAGAGTGGCTGGATGAGTGTCTGGCTGCAAGCCAAGGTCAGCCCACCAAAAGTTCCTTTATGGACTTGACCAGTTTTAAATGGTTCTCTGTACTTTCTTTGCTACACCTGAGCAGATATCAGAAACCTATTGGAAGGATTATCTGTCTAGATTTCAGAAATTTTATTAAATTAATTGTTTACATATTGATGTGCTTTTTATGACAGAAATATAATCAGAATGGAGAAAGAATGCTACTAGGCTGAATTTCTCAAGGCCCCAAACTAGGGGAAGTGACATTAAATGCAGGAACACATTTATTCCCCTTAATTATGTTGTTATATTTTCTGTGAACATTGTGTTTTGCAACTCAGAAGAGACTTTTTCTGTGATATATATTGGATTGTAGCTATATTATTTTAAAAAATAAGTAAATGTTTTTATATTAGCATGCGATTTATATAATTTAAATAGAGTTCAGGTAGTTTTCAAAACTTACCGTATGTGCCACTAAATCTACTGAAATGTTAATTACAAAACTCTAACTTACACATTTCTTGACATATCTGCAAGAGGTTTTGATACTTCAAGATTATAAGGTTAAGAAAAAAAGCAAGAAATGTGTGGCACACATTTGTTAGGAATTATAATGCATTCCACTGGATCTTTACACAGATTTGTCCATGATTCTTCAGGGTAAGGTCCCTACATGACAGTCTCAAAAAGTGTATTTATTTCAGATTGGACTCTGTGAATAGCAGAGTGGACTGGCATTGTAAAACAACCAGTTTCTCCCAGCCCTGTGCTTGGAGATGTGTCACACACAGTGACAGCAGTACAGAGCCTTGCTTCTATCAAAGCCATCAGAGAGGCAAGATCAGGAACTGTACAGTAAGATATAAATAGGAAACCAATAAGAGGAGCACATAATTTGTCATCTACATATAAATGAATTTTACTACCAGCATCTGCAAGTCCAGAGAAAGCACAATTGCACCATACAGGAGACTTCAAGCTATTTTTCACTCAGTTTGTTAAATAAATTTATTACAAACATCTTCTTATTCAATTGATTATACAATTTTCAGCACTCTTCAAAGTGATACAGAACCTTTATTATCTTTATAGGGGATTTATATTCTAAATATTTAAAGCTAGAAAAAGCATACGGCATTCATTACCTTTAGACCTGTAAATGTTCTGTAATTCATATATTTTCCTATAATTTTTAATTTAGGATGTTCTGAACCATAATCTGAGCCATTTAAAAGGCTATGAATCATTAGAAAAGCATCAGATAGATAACTGGCAAGAGAATATATTTCCCTGCCTAGCAGAAGCACCTATGTATATATTTAGTTTTAAATAGTTTATTCATTTCTGAAGTACTTCTCAAATTTCTTCTTATTTTCACTAGTTTTCATTATCTGTCAAGAAGGCTACTTATCTGTGTGCACTTTAATTCAATATAAAACTGTCTCACTTCACTAAAAGCTAGATTAATGTGATCTTTTCTTTTACATTTCTTGACCTCAAAAGAGAAATTGTTGCTTCAAAATAGAAGATCTCCAACTGAAAAAAGATTTCCTAACAGCTTTGTGATACAGCGTCTTTGAAACTGGTTTGCTTCTCCTTCTCTAACTTAGTTTTGGATGCACAAAAAAATCTTACTTTTTTTTCTGAAAAATAAAGCAAAACTTAAGAGAACATGAAGCACACAGCTTATTAAAGTCAAAACATTAGGAGAAGTTACCTGCTAGCTTGTCTGAGAAGCGAGTAAGTGTTTTCTTGCAAAGCCGATTTTCAGCCTTTGTGAAATATGCTGTAGGAAGCCCAGGAGACAAATCACCCACGCAAACTGTTCAGATTACATACGTCTTGAGAAGCAGCAGTGAAAAATTTCCTACATATCCAAATTCTGTTCTGGACAGAGTGAGATCTTGCTATTTTAAGACTCAGGGTTTTGATGGAAGTGTAACAACATAAAGAAAACATGTGCAATAACCTCATGGAATACAGGTGATTATAACTTTTAGATACAGGATGGTTACTAAACAATACATTCCTAATATTCACATAAAAAGCTAAACACTAACACGAAAAAAGAAAAATCCAAATGTCTTCACTGTTGGTACAACCACTGGACATTTTAGAATTTTGAGATGAAAGAACAGGAAGGCCCAATTAATTGACTACCCTACTCAAAGATGTCCACATTATAATAAACAGCAAAGAAGAAACCTCTGAAGATCTTCAGAGAAAAAGAGAAAACTCAAATATCTGAGGACACATGTAAGAAAACCCAAATACACAATACTGCAAAGCAGAAGGGTAAATGTTTTAACACCTATCACTTAAACTGCTCGTGTCAAGTTTTCCCTGGACTTTAATCTTTGTGGGTAATTTGCAGGAATTCTTTAACCAGAATTCTTTCTTACACTGTCTAATGGGCACTGCAAGAAAATGTCAATTTGATAATACTCAGAAAGAGCAGCACCCAGAGGCATTAGTAGGTGTGGAATTAAAGCCCCAGTGGGCAATTAGTTACCATGCAGCCAATCACTCCCCCTCACCAACTGACACTGCATAGGGAGGAGAAATGGAAAAAGTAAAAAAAATTTAAAATCCACATAATAATAATAAAATGAAGAGTAATAGATTAATATAAAAAAAGAGAGGAATTAAAACCCAAGAAGTCAAATTAATGCCCAATACAATTGCTCACTGTCTGCCAGCTGATGCCTAGGCATCAACCATGCCTTAGGCAGCAACCAGGACCCCCTCTTTCTGTACTGAGTATAGTGTTCTGTGGTATGGAATATCTTTTTGGCCAGTTTGGATAACTTCTGCTGGCCATGCTCTCCCCTGGCTTCTTGTGCAGCCACTCACTAGCAGCATGGAAGACAGATTATTTGATTACTTTATTATCTCATAATGAAACATAACTACTTACAAGTTTATTAGACACTGGCAATGTTATTAATTACTTTTGTTCAAAGACTGTTTCAAAATTAGAATTCCCTATTGCAGAAATAGCAGTCTTGGCTTCAATTTCTAGGAAGTACAAGAAAAATGTGCTTGAAAGATCTATGCTTGTATTTCCAGACAAATTTTGTACTGCTGGCGACTTAAACAAACATAGAGATAACAAAGCAACAGGTGAAGGTAACTGGTCAAAGTAATTTAACTCAAAAGACAAATAGCAAACACTGCATTGCTTATTCTATTTCAGTGAGAATTTGTCTTGAAAATCACCTTCTATTTTCCTTGTTCAGGTTGCTGGTGCAGCTGGAAACTCAGATGAAAAATTAGCTAACAAACAGGCCCTGAGACACATTTGTTCAAAACCTGCTTCATCTTCAATGGACACCTGAGGAGAAACTAGTTAAAAGCTTGACAGATTCAACACATGGCAAAGCATTTTTGTTGGCAGTGTTTTAAATTGCTATGAGGAAAGGTGTATCAGTGAATCAGAGGTCAGCAGAGGGAAAGACAAAGCCTCTGTTACATCTGTATTAGAAAAAAGTGTTATATACAGAATCCCAGAAACTCAGAAAACCACCAAATTTTACAAACTAATTTTAAAAATTCTTAAGTAAATCTTATATATCTCACTGTGGAAACATATATATTATAAGAGTGATTTTATGTGTAGCACTAGTTGCACATGAGATAAAAGGACTGATTATTCAGTTCCTACTCTCTGACCTTTAGAAGAGTCAAATTTAGATTCTGTAGGTGCAAGAGAATAAATAAGTTTGGGTTTAAATCACAGTTTGATAAGCTGATTGTTGTTAACAGTTTCCCTGGGGCCACCAATGCGGGTCCTCAGTAGCTCCCCTGGGGTCCTGGCCAGCCCAACTCTGGGAAGGCTGTGCCGGGTGCCGGGGACTTATGCTCTATTCCAGGAGCCGTGGTGGCAGCTGCTACCAGGTTATCAGATGGACAGGTCATTGCTGTTTAAAACAAATAACTTTATTTCCTCACAGGAGGGGAACTAGGTGCTTACCATGAGGGGGATATGGTGAATGACATCGGATCTCTCCCATCGAGGCCCCTCGGGACCTTGGTCTGGGAGCTGTGCCAATGAGATGGTGAGGGAACAGCCACCTGGTCAGAGCAGAGCCAGCAGGGGAGGAGCAGAGACAAACATGGAACCTTGGGAACTTGAGACCTTCAGCCTGATGAACACTCATCAGCTGACCCAGGGCAAGCCTCGGGTGCTGGAGGCAAAACCCTCCCTTTGCCCCTCAGATGCTGGCACTGCTACACTGATAAACAGGATTTTAAGATGTGCCCATACATGATAGTAAAGGTCTGTATTTAATGACCCAAAGAAGCTTTTTAAGTCCTCTTTCCTACATCCCTCTGAATTACATCAATGCAAAAAATGTTCAGAACTATTCAAATGCAAGTTTATCAGATTGAATGAAGTATGGATTAGACTCTGAACAAAAAGGATCATATGTCTGAAAAGTATCTGAACGTATAACAGAAACAAAATATATCATATTAAACAGGATTGCCTGAATGGCTCTATACTATAATAATAATAACCACTTAGTAGCTTTGGGATAGCCTTACTACCGTTTAGAAATGGCTTGGGCTGAAGACGTGTTTAAATACTTGGCCAATATATAATAGAAAGTATGATTATAAAAGGGTCTGGGAGTATGAGTCACTTAATTTCCTTTTTAGTTCCTAGACTTTCTTCTGTAACTCCCTTCAGAAAGGGAGGAGAGAGATTATAGACATAAAATTATCTGTAGATTAAATAATCAGATACACGGTATGCGGAGCCACTCAGCCCCGCCTCGGGATAGCTCGATGTTATTCTGGGGCTGGGAGCGCCGCTTACCAGGAGGGTTGAGCAATACGGCAAAGAAACGACTTTCTCAATCCCACGTGCAGGGATCAGTGACCCAAGCGATGTGGGTTCGCTAGATCCTCTCACACACAGCAGGTGTCTTGTTAGCGCTGCCCCAAGTCAGGCAGCCTGCCCTCAGGGGGTGCAGGTGTTGACTCACTGAGTGTACGCAGTCTGAGGCACAAGAAAAGGAGGTGGGAGACTTCTGGCGGGGGTGTAGAGGGTTTATTAACCTCCAGGGAGAACCAGAAAATCTCACCAGATCACACTGAACACTACCTTTTAAGGAGCGGAAAAACAGGGTGGAGACAACACTAACATCCAATGAAGATAACTGTGCAAGGAAGAACAGAAGAACAATATCCAATCATTACTAACTAACAGTGAGGGACTTAACAATTGACCAATGAACCATCGAGTAACACAGAAACTTCCGGAAGGGGAGGCTGGGTTTACGCCTTTCTCTATCCCCAGGGACACCCACAGGGTGGTCCTACACCTCTAACTCCTCCTCCTGGGCATCCTCGGACCTGGTGTCACTCAGCCACTGGATTGCCAATGCCTGGACGACAGGCGGGGCTCGAGTTTCCCTGGGGGAAGACACTACCACAACAGTATCAGGTCAATTGAATTCTAGAATGTATAAAAAAAAATTCTACAGATGTTCTGAATTCTGCCTTTACTCCTGGAGGATGCTGTCACACCATCCACCCTGCAAGATGCAATAAGGGTGTGTATCAAAGCAAACTTACACCTCTCCACGTCCTTCTCCGGGACAGCAGTAGGCCGCTTTAGATGAAAGTATGTGCAGGAAAACCTATCTGAAGAAAAAAAAATCATATTTTGTTCATTTGGATCAAAGAGCATAAGCCTGGCTCAAGGCCCTCAGAAATGAGAAGGAACCAACCAGCTGTGTTTGGATCACATCCATTTTGTTACTCTGAAGGGAATCCAGACTAGTTTGTGTGCAGAACCTACCTTCACACTCTGGTTTTAAAAGATTCTTTTTATGCTTAAGTGGCTTCAGTATTAGTCAGTTTCATTTCTTCATATGTGTGACGGGAAAGTCCGTATCACTTGGCAAAAAGGCGGGCAAATGTAAAGGAATTATTTATCCCTTTTGACTAATCAGCTAATGAATTTGCCGGGGGAGAAGCGGGGTAATATGACACAACATTTCATTTTTGTTACAATCTAACTAAAATTATTGCATGTCTCACAACTGTAATGAGCAACAAACTTGCTTGCCTTTTTTTGTATTCATTTACAAATTACACCCACTTATGCCTGACAACAAATCAGCACACATTTTGTTCCAAAGAGTGAAAAACTCCAAAGTACGTTTTAAAGCTCTTTTCACGTTTGACTACTGTCTTTTTAAATTCTATTCCCTGCTTGACAAAGTTTTCCAACTTATCTGAATGCTGATGTACAAGAATGCAATTATTTGACCAGGTAGGAAAGCTGCAGGAAAGGCCTGTGGTGTTCTACAGCCACAGGACAGGTATGAATACATGTGCAGTTACACAATGGGTACACGTTCATGCTAGACAGAGCAACTGATGGACACCAACCACTGCCAGCCCAGTGCCGTGGTACTGTGCCCTCAGTTAACCTTCTTTGAGCTTGGACTTCTCTTCAAAAGATACAGACCTAGCTGCAGTGCAATAACCTGGTAGTGTTCTAAGAAATAGTCGGGAGCCAGAGACATATTGTGGAGATGTGTTGGGAATGTGTTCCAGTCAATCTGTGTGTCAGAGACTTAGGAGGTGAGGTGTGAGGAGTGAGTGTCACAGTCACAGCATGGGAACTTTACAGGCTTTTCTTCTGGAAAGAGAAAGCGCCTTTCCTTTCTGGAGGCAGGTCTGAACAATAAAGCCTGTTCTCATGTGCCTAACTCCAATCTCACACTACAGAGGAGACTGCAATTAATATTTTCAGTGAGGCTATGAAGATTGCACTTGCAAAAGGTAGTCTACCTCTAGAAAGCATGATATAGTAGACATGAGGAAAGATTGGCTCTATTACAGTCTCAACTATTAACACAGAGCTCATTTAACTCATTTATAATAATATTACACTAAACTGTCCTGTAACAAGTGAGCAACGATTATTTTAAGGCAAAAGCAGGTTTTGTGAAGGCAGTACAAGTAAAAAATATTTATCTGCCTCTTCTCAATAAGAATAATGCAATTTACACTCTCTGACATGCATTCTTATAAAAATAACATTAGCAGTCATAGGAATGATACAGTTTTAATAAACTTTGCAAGGTATACATTTTCAAATCAATAGCAGGTTTGTTAGCAAAAATAGGACTTTTTTTTTCTACATAAACTTTTAACTCTGTTGTCGTGTCAAGGACCTACAATGAGAATAATCATCACAATCTTAAATTATTAATTACATTACGTTATATTCTATTATATTAGTTAATTCCTCAGTGATTTTATGGATTTGCTGCATAATGATTCACCGTAACCTGTTATTCATTTACTGTGACCAAAATTTCTTGCAGCATAAAGCAAGTATTTCACTTCTACAGCACCTAAGAATCTCAAAAATTTAAAAATTTGTCAGCTAATTAATTCTAACAATATTGCCATAATTTGACAAAGGTTATAACAGTTTCATTTCAGCCACCAGCAAAATGCCTTATGTTCTGATGTGAAATAAAATAGTTGGCTGAAAGGTCTCAATAGAGTAATTTTTTTGGTCTTTTTCTACCCTGTGCTCAGCTAGTTGTAGACTGTTTGGGATCTTACAAAGTCAGACATTAAATGAGAGGACATATATTTATCTAGAAGGGGTCAGGAAACGTGGTTCTCTGCAGAAGGCATAGACTTAAAAAGGCAAAAATTTGGATTTAATCTAGACTACGCATGTTTGGCCAGATGTTCTTTTCATGTTAGCAAAATGAATTAGCCATAGCGTTTCTTACTATTACAGTCTGGGACCCCTTAGTGCAATTATCACACTAGTAATTTAACTGTTACACCATGAACTTGCAAATGCTAGCCTAAATTGCTAGCACATGGCAACATCTGTGTATTTATAAAAGACATGATAAATCACATGCTTCTGGCAAGCACTTCAGAAAAACAGGTTCACTAAGCATACATTTGGCACAGCTAATTATAGAATCAACTACATTTGCAAAACACAGGAGAGCAACAGATGACATTCTTGAAACATCCTGATCCACATTGAGTAAAACCCCAAATGTCTCAAGAACTATGGTCAAAAAGCCATCTCATTTCTGTAAAAAAAGCAAAAATCTGCCAAACTGTTCCCAGTATTTCAAAAGCATGACATTTCCTATAAATCTAGACTCACAGTTCATAATTCTCAATCATCTTACAGGCACTATGCAGCACCATTGTATCTGAAAAACAGGCACAGGCCATTTTAAGGGATAATCACAAAGGCCTCAGATCTAGTTTACAAATACTTTCATTTTTTTGCCATGCCAAGATTGGGCACAAACCTCCTGAAGCATCTAATCTTTTCTTACAAAGAGGAGAAAAAAAGGTACATATTATACATTTTGTACAAACTGAAACCTTTGGCTAAACTATGGGGCATGCTTTCTGAAGGGCATAGTAAGCTTTCTAAGAGGAAAAGTACACAGGAAAAAAGTGCATGACACCTGTGCTCATGCTGCATTTTGATCCACTCTAATATAAAACAGCCTCTTAATGGTGTTGATGGACCACACAATATACAAAGCCACACAGACACCTCCTTTCATTCTGTCTTCAGACTCTTCATTTTCTTGACTCTCTGATTTAGAAGTTATTGAGAAACTGCATAGAATAGATGGTACATAATTGTATAGATTAACACATTTAATTTATATATTTTACTTACTATAGCTTTTCAAATTTTGAGACTTGTATGCCATTTAGACCTCATACTATTTAGGAATGCCAGACCGTGGCTCCTTAGAAAGACGGCTGAGAGGTCACTAAAGCTTAATCAGCTCCACAATCACAGCACAGTTCATTCCCTGAAAGAACTCTACCCTCTCCTCTTTCAGCTCCAAGAGCCACACAACATCAAGATCAGAAGAATGACCTTTCTAGTTCACAGTTCTGACTCAGCTCCTGGGACAATTTTCTAAAGCTCTGTCAGTGTGCTAGCCACACACTAAGATCCTGAAAAACAGTGTACAGGGTGATCATGAACCACCGTGGCAGAGCTAAGCAAAAGACAAACACTGTGCTGCAGGTGTAAGCAGAAGAAAGATGAAATGGGTAAAAAAATAAGTGTTCAAGTGTATAGGTTCAAGTGTTACCATACTCCTCTCCTTTCTCCTAAACCATTTTTTGGCAACTTTTTTCTGGTTTTCTGCTACTTGGTACCTCCTAAAACACTTCAATGCAAATCTTGACATTTAATTTAAAAAAAAAAAATAGAAAATCTGCAAGAGGACCAGTTCTGCCTCTTTTTAGAAGGAAACAAAAGTGTTTCCTTCTAAACTGTGGTAGTGTTTTGAGGTAGTGTTCTCCCTCTACCCTCAAAACAGGAAAGACAGCATAGAAGTGAAAAATTTTCTTGAATCATTTTCAATCATTTTTTTTCTAACATGCTGCAAATGTGTGTCTTGCTTTCATCTTCTTTGTCTCTACTCCTTCCCAATGTTTACTTTGTTCTCATGATTAAATGGTGCCTATCATTAGCAGTCTTTAATGCACTTAGTATTGTTTTTTCTTCCAGAGCTGTAGTGGGTAACTACAGCTGTTCATGAAGTATTTCAAAAAACCTGAAACAAGCGGCCTGAATGATTGAAGATTATTGGTAAGGGCACAGAGAGCCTTTCAACTCCATAAGATAAATTAAAATGCATCATAAGATGATAGTGATGAAAGCTGTATAAAATTATGTCCTAAAGCTTTATATGAACCAAATGTAGTCTGCTCAGTGCTCTATTCCATATCAAGAAACCCACTATATGTGGTATCAGTTAACAAGAGTTGGCAGTCTCCAAAGAATGGTTGCAGAACCAGTGTTCTATGAAATTAATTGCACTTTTAGCCCTGGAAGAGGTGTTTTAGCTCAGAATTTACAGACTGCATAAAGATGTGTTAGGTACAGTAAGCCTTTAAGCAGAGCGGTAAGAATGTGGACCAATTCCACAACCACTTAACTCTTCTCTGCTGCTCAGAGATCTCTAAGTTTAACAGTAGAAATATTCATAGTACCAGATGGAATGGATATTTAACAGGTCTGGAATTTAACTATACAGAGGATGGAGAGGGAGGGAAAGGAAAAATCTTTACCTTCACTGAAATAATCAGACTGTATAACCCAGTTTAGTTGGAGTAGCTTTTTTTTTTTCTTTCAAATTGTGCTTCCTTCTTTTTACAAAAGACTCTGCCAGAAGGAAGACCTGATAGCTGGCTCCAGGAATACAAAGCTGCCAAGACACATTGAGAAAATGGACTGAGATAGTAAAAGGGAAGATACAAATACAACTTGCATGTACACAACCCATATGACCAGAGTCAGATGGGTTGTGTACACACAAGTTATATTTGTATCTTCTTCACAATTATCCTCCCTGAAAACACTGAAGAAGAGAGTGCACAGAAATTATCTCAGTCCCTAGCTAGTTATTGCTACCAGCCCTCATACTGCTGTTCTGATGTATGAGAGCCTCCACAGCTGAAGTCCCCAGACCAAGGATATTGGTCTCTGAAGAATACTGTAAGAAAATGAGCGCTCCATGTACACATACTTTTCACCTGGTTCTGGGTACATGTCTAGCTTCCACAGGAGACCCTTTAATTAGCTGAAAAATAGAAAATCAAGTATTAAAGGCTGCCTGGAATGCCTCATATCAACCAATGTAAAGAACAAAAATCTCTTAATATTTTAGACAAATTTGATCCTAATTTCTTATTTAATGTGGTTCTGGCACCCAAAATTAGGTTCAGAAAAGCAAAAACATTGAAAGGGCAAAACCACATAACATGTACTTGGACACAAAGAATCACACTGTAAAGATCAGAATAACTACACTCAATAATTGAAACTACACAGTAATTTAAAAAAAAAAAAAAAAAGGGATGTTTTATGGTCCATCATTATGGTGAATCACCTGATACTGCTCTCACTCCCTGCAGATACACAATACTTGAGCTCCAATACCTAGGTAAAATCTGATTCTTAATGAAACTTTAGCGGCAAACTCCAGCCATTCAGTGATTAGTTATATTTCATGTAAATGCTTACAAAGTTTAGAGTCAAAAGGCAATAATATTTAAAATTATTACAGTAAATTAAATTATTCTTTTCTTCTAGTGCTCTTAGAAAGAGTTTTAAGCATATTTTAGGTTTACAAGAATAAACAGTGACAATTTGTTCTTCAAAGGACTTAAGTAAAGAAAGCAATCATTAAATCCATGAAAAGCACAGACACCTGCAGACTCAGACACTCAGAGAAATGCTCTGGGAACCTTTGAATGCTCCCTGAAATGCTAAACATAGCAGGTTCCTCAGACATGTTTTTCTGGGCCCTGGTTCAAGAAGTGAAGGATTTTGCACAGCTTTTAGCTGTTCCTGTGCATTGTGTACCCTCTAGTGGCAAAAACTCCAAAAAAACCCACCTATATTTTTCAATATTCAAACACTTTCTCGACTTTACTGTCAATGCAAGGCAGACTTCTTATTAAATGTACGTTTCCCTATTTTCTCAGGAATTTCAGCTTTTATTACATGACACACAACAGCTGCACTTATTTATATGGATTGTCACAATGCAACAATAACTGTGCAGGTTGTATAAATTTTCATAGTAATTCTCTTGTAATCAAGGTCACCCAGGATATCCCTACATTAACAAGATACTTACCCATAATCAATAAATGTCTCTCTTAAATACCTGGAATCTAAGCCCTATCCAACTGCTACAGACACTCCCCCAGTTTAGCACAATTTTAATGTAGTTTGCACAATACTGAATATGATTTTGTCTGGATTTTCTGGTGTGATTAGAACACAAATTAATGATAACCAGGAAATTCAGAAGTTAGAGAAAAGGAGCAAAAAAAAATCTAAATTCACCACCCAAGGAGTAATCCTAACCATAAAAAGAGGGAAGCAAATAAACAGTGAGTATATCTTAAAAAAACATTTGCAAGCAAATCCAAGATCCTGGGTGAGATAATGGCCATGAAGCAAAATTCAAATTAGCGATACTAAACAGATGAAAGTATTCAGAGTAAACACATCCTTACCCTAAGCCCCTGAGACTAGGAGATAACTTACAGAAGGTTAAGGGATACCTATGCTGGATATACACAGGAAAGGAGCAGCTGGTCTGCGGAGTGCATTTGTCAGACATATGCTCTCTGAGATGGTAGAATTCTTGTAACTTCTATAAACCATCACACCAAAACATAGAGAAGGTAATATCCAATTAACTTCCACTAAACACTGTAAGGAGCCATGTTATGCTGTTAATTTATACTAATAGGCCATAAAGGCTTAGTTTTAGAGGTCTGTGTACTTAAAATGAGTTGACAGAGAGATGCATGCTTGGCACATCTCCAGTAAAAAAAGATTTTGCTGACATTGACAAAATAAGGGTGTCTTTTTTGCGCTGTTATCAGTTTTTCAGAAAATATTTACCATGAAGTGCATGCAGTTGTATTTCATTCAGCAGCAAGCAGCACTTGAACTGTTTCCAAAATATTAGAAGAGAATAGTTTATAGATTAGTTTAATAGATTAGTTAATAGAATTAACTACATTCATTGTTTTGAATAAATCTGTTTTCACATAATAATTGATTAAAACATTGTCTGTATAATAATTTAAAAGGATCATCACTAAAACTAAAGTATTCTGACTCAAGCACTTATATAGGATCTACAGAAAGAGGCCCAATCCTGGGCTTGTATAGGTAACATTTTCTCTTAAAAGTCCTTACTAATTTACAGATACATCACTGTTAAACAGCCATGCTATACTGAATAGTGTTAAATAAAAATGAGCAAGATTTTGGTAACAAGGACAGAATTAATTGGCCTTGCAGCATATGGTTCAGTAAATGCTTTAGCAAACACTGCATGCACTGACACTATCAAAGTTATTATTTTGACATTATAGTGAAATGGCTTTATGTACCTGAAAATTACCAGTTTTAATTGTACATATTATGGTCATAAAGATAAGCTATAGTATCTCCTTTCTTATGTGTGTTACAGCATTACTGAACTTGTACATATGAGAAAAAGTTAGTATATGTGTTCTTAGGCTCATGAGCAAAATCTCTATCCTTCATACATAGTTTTATGGTTCCAATGCCTATTATCCATCTGAAGTGCCTTCTTTGCCATAAAATACATATGTTTTGTAAAAATTTAGTGATTAATGTTTGCAGCTTTGTTTTGTTGTAGTTTTCTTTGGGTTTTTTTTAGCCAAATACCAAACCTTTGCAACTTCTTCCACAGTCTTCTTGTAATCAATGCAAATACTTGATTAAATATCTTCATGCTTCATGCCTTTTTAAGTTTAACTGGAGATTATGTGAATATTCAGGATTTTATCTTGATAATTTTCCTCTCCATCTTTTGGCTCTCCATTTTAATGATAAGGAAGAGCTGGCAAACACTGTGTCCTATTTCAATTAAACAAATCATCTAAACTGACATTTCAAAAACAAAACAGTTTGGTATTTGCAAAGAAAGAGCAAACCACACTCAAAATCCCATACTGCACAGAATCTGTACATATTTGAGATAGTGGCTTTAAAATTCAGATGGCAAATTTAGAACTAATGTACCCAGAGCAAATGCATATCATACGTATGTGTACATAAAGACACAAAACCCACACACATTGTTTTGCTTTCTTTCAGCCTGTTTTGCTTACTTTGCAGAATGAGAAAAAAAAAATCCATTTTCCTGTATTTTGCAGACACATTTGTTCCTGGTCTCACTAGCTTACACATACACAAATATACACTCCCTAGCTTCTGTATAGCAAACCATGTATTTTGTTATGAAACGGAACTAACATGTACAATGTACAATGATAAATTTATTTGTTTGTTTAAACACAAAATCCTTTTATCTTGGATGATATTTTTGTTTGCTTTAAGCTCTTCAGACTGAGTGATCTGCTGGTTTGTACTCTCTCATGTCTCATGAGAGCCCACTAGCGACCAAGGTTCTCAGACCAATTATTCATGTCTGTAATATCTTCCCTAACTTGTCAGCACTCAGACAAAATCATATGATTAACTGGGGATTTTTTCCCTCACTGATTCATATACACTGTGTTGCTGTGATTCCTTTGACAAAAAAAGGTACTAACATTAAAATATTCCATCGATTCCAAACAACACTTCAAATACATATTGAAACATGTATAGCATAGCACTACCATACACTATGTGCCCTATTGATGGGTCCCACTACCATTCTACATCAACTAGTTCAGGCACTAGCAGTCTAACTGAAGCCTTGCTCATAACCAGGCAGTTTAACTCTCAGGTGGGCTTTACTGCTACAATTAAGAGTTTACTAAAGAGTCGGCTATTTTAAAAGCTCAGGAATACCTAGCTTACATAGGTAAGCTCTCCACCTGGACAAAAACACACTAAAGAAATAGGTAAAATAAACTTCGTATTTCTGTGCAAATACTGAAATTGCTTAAAGACAACATAAACTTTTCTTCAGATATTTAGTCAAAACAACTGAAATTTCTTAAATATAAACACAGAGTTTCCTGCCTTCTCACTAGCTATATTTCATGCAAGAAAAGAGTATCTCAATATCTTTTTTAAAAAAAAAAAACAACACTCATATATTTAAACATTTTTCTGGTGTTTAAATGCAGTTTCAACTCAGGGAAGTAGCCAATATAGATTTAATTATATGGAAAAGATGCTTTAACTGCAATGCAAATTCAATAGCAAAAATCCAAAGAAAGCAGCCTTGCCTGAAATGTGCACAAATCAATTCTTGGCAGTGATTTGAAAAGAGCTGTGCTTTAATACCTAGATTACTAAAACCAGAGTTGATAAAGCCCTATATTCCTGTGGGTAAAGTTTTACTGAAAAACTAATCATCTATAACACACTTCTTTAAATTCTTTTTTCTTCTTCCCTAAATGATGCAACCACTAGAGTCCCTTAAATTACTAGTGCCAAACACATTAATCTGTCATCTAATGAAAACTTTGACAATTTGAATTCAAAGTAGAATATTAAGGATCAGCTGGCACCCTATGAAAACCTTGAAAGACCACATTTTAGACATAATGTTCTTGTATTACATCTTCTGAATTTCTTGAACCTTCTTCCTCTTACTAGGTAAGGTGTAATTAAGGCAGGTTGTGATCCATACAGTTGAAAGCATTCAGAAGTCATGATTAGACATACCAGAAACAACAAGACCCAAACCTACTTGTACAATGATACTACACTCAAAAAAGTTTGTGTTAACATCCATAGACTGCACCAATCTCATAAAATGGCCTCTAAGCCCTAAAGATAATGTTCTACTTTCCATTTATATTACCTTTGTTTTTTTTTTTAAACAATTTCTCTTTTAAGAAGCAGTGGGTCCACTCCACCAAACATTAAGGAGACTTATAGGAGAACCTCACAACAATAGGTGAGAAATGTCCCTGAGGACAGTCATCAGCAGTAACTGGTCTCGTGCTCTCTGCATGTGGGATCCTGGCACTCTCTACTGCTGCAACGATTTTTAAGCTAACTAATAGAAGAAGCATGAGCACATTGAATTTTAGTGATGCTATCTCTCGCTGCACAGCTCCTTACGAGATGCTAACCACTGGCAGAAGGTTAAGCCGTCATAAATAGCAGTAAATTGCACCAAGGGTCAATTAAGTAAAAAATTAATAAGCTTAGCAATTTGTTCTGTAATGAAATGTATAAATGTAATTTAGCACAATTATATGAGAGGATGCTAAAATAGTCTTTCAGATAAACTGTTTCAGTAATGCTTTTTTAAATGTTCTCTAAAATATCAACAGATTCATCAGCTTTGACAAAGAGCATTCCATTAGCAAAGATATAACAGTAATAAAGGCATTGGAATTATGGACTGAGATGTTTGTATGTCTGAAATTTTACAACTACGCTTACTTTATCAAATTTTACTTTTGCTGATTTTCTGTATGTATTCTTATATAAACTGTATATCATCACTCACAATTCCATCTAGAAGGAAGCACAGAATAAGCTTGTCATTTTACAGAATAAAATACAACCTTTCTTATGAAAGTAACTTCATGTTTACAGCAGGAGAAACCGCTTGAAACATGAGGTTTGTTTCAAATTGGCTAATCTGTCATAATTGTTTACCCCAAAAGCATGAGCCATAGCTGATTTTGTGGTATTTGACTTACCTCTTGCAGAAGAGCTGACAATATATAACCACCAGCTGATTGCCTACATCAGAACCACTGCTATTGATAGCACTGCCACCTGCTGTTCATCTTAATTTTGTTTCTTGCTCAATTAAACCACTGACTTTGTACAGCTAATTGCACCTTGTCTATAAGAAAGATACATAATCAATACTGATTTTTTTAACCATTTTAAATACAACTCATTGTTCCAGTTTCTATTGAAAGCTGATGGATAATTGATTTCTTCCCCTGCTTTCTTAAACACACATAATAATCACACCAAAGGAGTATGACTTTCTGCCTGCTTTTTGGAAGTGTTTGTTTAGGATTCTGTATGTGCTCCTTAAGATGTCTTCACATAATAAAAATTAAAGAGTAAATAATCTAACTACAAATTTATTAAAATCATGTTGCTTATTTTTTAAGCCAACAAACCTAGCACAGAAATTCAGGAGATGTTAAATTAATAAGTTCTATTCTTTAACAAGTAGACCTAGTCAATTGTTGTGGGATTTTATTACTTAAGGCAGGCCTTCAGCTTTACGGTATCAATAGACTTCTGTGAATTTAATCACAGGGGACTGTTAAACAATGAAAGACAGATTATTACATGTTTCCTTTGCAAATCTCCTTGGAACTAGCCGAGGTTTCTGTATAGCCAAAAGTGCAGAGATTAAAAAAAAAAAAATTACTTCTGAAATTCAGGCTTGGCACATGTATATCCTTTAGCTTTTATATATAGAGAGAGAGAGAGAAAGAGAGGGAGAGGTGAGATGTGTGTTTGTGGAGGAGTTTCTAAATTTATTTAATTGTATGTTTATCTATTTAAGCATATAACACTGTCCTAAATCCACTACTAAATTTCAGGAGTAGTAAGTAAGCCATGCTATCATGATGGTTGCCTCATACTGCTGCTCAGAATAGTGTGTTGAATAAAAATGTTCCTTTCCAGAGCCTGGTCTTGAAGGCTGATCTCCAGGAAAAAAGTTCATTGCTAAATTGTTAAAATGAAGAGAACGGACTGTGGGATACAAAGCACTGACAAACTTTTGGGGCGGATTTGAAGATTCAAATTGAGGACTTGTTTCTGCTCTGCAGTGAATTTCCATAGCAAGGTTTCCATAGTGGCGGGGGGGGTGCTACAGGATTGGTTTCTATAAAAAAGTAGTCTGCAAGTATAATTTCTATCAGAAACTATCCAGTAGAACTGGTGCCAGCCAGCTCCAAGACAGACCCACCACTGGCCAAAGCTGAGTCCATCAGTGACAGGGGTAGTTCCTCTGGGATAACTGATTTAAGATGGTGAAAAAGTTACTGCACCAAAACAATTGCAGCCAGCGAGAGGAGTGAGAATGTGTGAGAGAAGCAGTTCTGCAGACACCCAGGTCAGTGGAGAAGGAGGGGTAGGAAATGCTCCAGGCACTGAAACTGGATTCCATCTGCAGCCCAAGGTGCAGCCCACGGTGGGCTATGGTGGAGCACAGATCCACCTGCAGCCCAGGGTGGATCCTGTGCTGGAGTAGGTGGATGAGACTGTGACCTTGCAGGAAGACTGTGCTAGAAAAGGGTCCTAGCAGGACCTCTGGCCCCATGGAGAGAGATGCCCAGGCTGGAGCAGGTTTGTGGGCAGGATGTTGGCCCTGCAGGGGACCCAGGCTGCAGCAGTGCTTTCCTGAAGGACTGCAGACCATGGAAGGTCTGGAGCAGTCCATGAATAACTGCAGCCTTTGGGAAGGATTCATACTGGAGAAGACCATGGGGCAGGGGAAAGCCTCTCCTGAGGAAGATGCAGCAGCAGAGACCATAACTCCCATTCCTGTCTCACTTGCACTGCGAGGGAGAGGAGTAGAGAGTCAGGAATAAAGCTAAGAAATTAAGAAGGGAGGGACAGGAGAGAGATAATTTTAAGATTTGGGTTTACTTATCATTATCCTACTCTAGTGAGATTGGTAATTAATTAAACTAATATCCCCAAGTCTGTTTTACCCATGACAGAAAATGGTGAGTGATCTTGTGCCCATTTGGCCAAATTTGGAGGAAAATATCCTCCACTAAAAAGCAGGTTACAACCAACCCTCTCCCACCAGGTTCGTGAAAAAATAAATTTTCCTCGGACGAATGTGAATGATAAAAGACATATTTAACACACAGGAAAAGATAATAATGCTAAATAATAAAATCTCTTGCTTTGGAGAGACACCTGTGAAGATTTCAGAGTCCTTCTGTAGGTGTGGTCTCTCTCCTCCTCTTCCTCGGAGCTGGGTCGGTGTGGGCCCACCTACAGACCTTGGAAGAAAATTCTCCCAGTGTGTTGTTCTGATGTTGTTGAAACAGTCCAGAAGAGAGGAAGGGGGAAAAAAAAACCCCTAAAGTCGCAGGAAAACAAAGTTCAACTCTCCATCTCCCTCCCGAGAAAAAGAGCTGAGAGCTGGCTGAAAAGCAAGGGTGCTTCCTCCCCTTGATGCCTTAAGAGGCTTCCTAGAAACAGAGATTAGACAGAAGTAAGAGAATAAAGATGGGTATTTATTTGAAAGGCCTTCAAAGGTACACCCTGGGGAGCCAGAGGCTATTGCCAAAATGGACCCCAAGATGGATGACAGGTCACAAGTTCTTTACACCTTTACAGGTTTGGTTTGTGATAAACGGATGGATTAAAAATGTTGGCTTTTGTAAATAATAAGACAACAGTCATATGTAAGAATGTACCAAGTAGGATTTACATTAAGTAAGAGTGTACTAAGTAGAATTTATGCTAAGTGAGAAAAGGTTAGAGAGAAATGTAACCGCAAAATAGTTGCAATAAATTGAAAAACATAGCAATAAATGGGTTTTTTAGTAGATTAGCCAAAACCAGAATAAATAAACTGTGTCTACCCTAAGAGGCCCCTTATTTTGCTGAAGATTCACACCTCCAGAAGGCTACGCCTGCTAATGAATTGCTAGAGAAAAGGAGGACACGGACATGGCATTGAAGAAACCCAGAAAGGGGCCTGGGGCATCTAAATGTCTGGACTGGGCTGAGTGAAGTGTAAATTACTGCATATGTAACAATTTGAAAAAGGTATTTAAGGCCTTTGAAAAGTTAATAGCCTCACGCCTATGGCTGATTGCTAAGTGTCCACAGCGCTGTGTCTTTTCTGCCTTTCTTCTACCAATAAATACTATTTGTATCCTGATAAAATCCCACTCTCTTTTAACTTATTTTCTTCAGGTTCACTTGCATACCAGGGTTAATTCTTCAATTAAAACTTAAGTTTAATGATGTAATTCTCTTCAGCTTGCCCCCCGCCCTCCAGAGGCTTTTGGTTTACACTTTTTGGGCATAGGACAGTCTAGGTGTCCTTGAAGAGCAGGCCCAGAGAGGCTTTGTTATGACTACTCAGCACGAGAGAGCAGAATATAACAGGATACAAGAAACCTCAGAGTTACACACTAAGCAACAGGATCTTGAAAAATATAAAAGTTAAAACCTAAGGCATCACCCTCTTGCTACCGCAGCAGAGGAACATAGAGGAGTGTGTATCTGTGTCCTTGAACAACTGCTTTGAAAAGTTTACTCCGTTTTTTTCTCTCTCCCCTCTCAAGCTCAGTTTAAAGGCACAGAAAGGCACGAAAACTAATTTCTGGGCATGGAGCAGCGATGGGGGATACATATCATAAAGTCACCCCAAGACAGATCTGTATCTGTCTTCATCTCACCCCATGACCTTTCATGGTATATTTTCTCCTCTGTCCAGCTGATGAGGAGAATGACAGAGTGAGTTTAGTGGGCATATGGCATCCAGGCAAAGTCACCCCACCACATATTTTTTATGGGAATTCTTTCTTCTTCTTCCCACTATGCTGACTATAAAGAATCCTTTAGCTGTATGACTGCCTCTACACTGACAAGGAAGTGTAGATGGATAGCAGAGGGACTGGGCTGACAGAACAAGAACTTTTGCAATGTTAAGACAATTGGGAATATAAATTAGATCTGTTAAAAAAAGAATATAATGAGCAGTCATGATGATAGCATTAATTAGGTTCAACTGTTTATTTTGGAGAAAAGACAGAGAAGAATATGACAGAGTCATAGTATGAGTGACATGAAGTAGGTAAGAAATGACTGCTCACTCTATTCCAATACAGTAAGACTGAAAAGAGCGTACTAGATAGCAGGTTAAAAGCAAAAACAATACCACCAATAAAGCATGGCTTTTTTCCAAACAACTTGCAATTAAGCTGTGGAGCTCCTTTCTGAAGAATGCTGCAGATGTTAGAAATTAATTATTTTGAAAAAAAAACCCTATTTTTTAAAGCCCTTTTCAGAAAAAAATCACTGACTGTTAATAACTATGAATGCCACCTCTAAAGTATTCAGCAAATTATTGAAAGCATGTCTAAGGAAGAGTTCTTGCAATCCTTAACACCATGAGATATGTTTTTAATCACTGCCAAAGAAGACATAGACATCTTGGACTTAACAAATTGAGAAAACAACAGCCTGAAAGCATGCCAAATTATCTTGAGAAAAGTAGAAGAACAGGAAATGAAAACTGAACAACAGCAGCCAGGATGTAGCAATTGAAGTACCTATATTGAAGACATAACTGTGTATGGGTGGGACAAAATTATGGAAGTTGTGTAAGAAGATTGATCGTGAGAAAGAGCAAGCAGTATAAGGAGCATGAAATCTGCTATAGGAATCAAGACTGAAGATGTAAGCAGATCCAAGAGATGGGCAAAGAGTTTAAGCTGGCAGATACTAAATGTTCCACCATGGCTACAGTAAGGGTATGCAGAAATGAATGTCACTATTCTCAAGGATATCTGGCCAAGGACATTTTTTGGTGAAGTAAATGAGAAAAGGAGGAAGCCAATACACAAGAACATACAGGGATACAAACCTGACCCCCAAATGATTAGGGAGGTGGTGATGACAACCAAGCCTGTTCAGCCACATGAACTGATGAAGAGACGTGAGAGGACAGGAATGTTTATTCCAGAAAGGTTATCTTGATTGGGATCTTGGTCTGTTGGCAACCAAAATAACAATGGTAAGCCAGAAAGCAAAATATGACACACACCGACACACACCTGACAAAGCAAATATGTTTAGAGTGACAATAAACTAACCTTGCCAGTCACAATAGCTGCTGAGCTATCAAGCAACTACAGCCACCACTTTGAGGAAAACTCAGCTGGAGTTTGCAGCTGGTCAGTCTGCAAACCCAGGGGTCCTCTGGTCATTCTGTAAACCCAGGGGCCCTGAACCATGTGGAGTGAGGAAATCAATAGAGCTGTGGAGGGACATGCAGAGGGAGAGCAGGAAAGAACAGAGATAAGATAGACATAAAGGATACAAAGGGGTCCAGTTGTCTGTAAAACAGGGCTAGTCAGTACATTCATCAGACTTAGACCCGCACCTGATGGCCACAGTCTGCCTCATCTTCTTGCACCTTCTTATTAAAAATTCTCTTACCTTTCTCTCTGCCTAATTGCTTGCACTGTCCCGTGCATGTGCATGCTGCAAGAACTCAGTGCCAGGTACTTGTGGGGATCTGTATGTGCCTGTGTTAGAAGGGAAAGTGGTGCCAGCCACTGGATTAAAACCTGAGAATGTGGGTGTCCCTGACCTGAGGCATCAGAGTGAGGAGGGAGATCCCAGCGCAAGCTACAGAGCAAGAAGGGGCCTCTCCAGTCACAGGCAGGAATAGTGCTTGTTTCCAAAACACACTGGATGGCACTGGCATGACTAAGAAGCTCAACACTGGTGGCTTGAGCAGGACCACAGGTCACAGGAGATAGAAGGTTAATATGATCAAAACAAAGAATTAACCCAGAGAAAGAAGAGTTTTATGAAACCTGCTTACCTGCTTTGAAGATCTAAATTTTTATCCCAGTATTGGTTCCACTCTTTCCCACAGACATATTGAAAGTCTTCTTTTTTTTTTTTTTTTTTTTTTTTTTTTTTTTGCAAAACAAGTAAAGCTAGTTTCCTAGTTTTAAAACACATTTTAATTTAATGGAAGTCATCCTTTGAACTTGAAACAAGCTGCATAAAAATAAATATAATTAAAGCAAAAAATAATTGACAGATATCATTTAATTTCAGTTTGAAAAAAATATTATCAGATATTTTTAATACCAACTCTGGGCCTCGAAGAGTCAACAAACAAGAAGACCCTTATTAAACACTTCAAACACCAACTCAGCCATCACCTGAGAAACTTGAGAAAATAAATTAATCTGTCTAGAACTCAGGGAGTCATGCTTCCAAATTCATAAGTGATCAGTTAAATACAAGGGCTTAACAAATGGAACCAAATTAGAATAGGGAAAAAAATGAAAATACAAGAACAGTTTGGACAAAAACTAGAAAATCTTCATCAGTCACAAAGGAAATAGAAACATCTTACTCATACCAAAATAATCTTGCCTCATTCCCACTCTAGACACATTACTTCATTTCCTGTAGCCTTCACAGTTTTCCAGGTTCTGGAGACTCCAGCAGATTATTACACTATAAACACTCCCCATTTGGATTGCACTTTGGTCTAGGTCATTGAACAGCTACATTTTTAGTGCCTTCATCTTTCCCCAACGAATCAAGATGAAGCAAGTTAAGCAAGGTGCAGGAAGGGAAAATGGGGCAGTGGTCAGGCATTCAATCTCACAGAGGAAGCAGCTGGGACCTTTCATAGTAGTGGTCCCTTCCAAAAGTCACTTGCTGAAAAAGTAATACTTCTCAGTTTGCAGTCCTGATGTTTGTGCTTCTGCCTTCCTGTTCTCCACAATGGGCATACTATCCCCACAAATTTAATTCAGGCACATTTATTAAGTTTTGGCACTCATCACCCCCCACTCTCACATCAGTTGTTTGGGGAAAATTTGTTTCATAACCATCATATCACAAACTATTCACTTTTCAGGAACACATTCTGGGCAGATTGGTACTGCTACGTGCCATTTTTCTTGTCAGACACACCATGTATTGCAGCACATTCCACAGCTGCAAGAAATTTCCTGTTCAGCTGACTGAAAGTATTTTGAATTGAAAGACCTCTTATTCTCCCTATTGTCTAGACTGCTGAGGTCCCGAGTTAGTATTACAAACATCATTTTGAGATTTTTAATTGAATTTAACTGATGTGCAAATGGATTTTTTTCATAATCAATACTGTCATCCAGCTTTGTTAGAGCTCTTTCCTCCAAGAAAGTAAAAACTCCCACCAAAAGGATTCCATCTCTTCAATACCAAGAAACTCATATTTAGATGCATGCATGCTTTGTATTGGGCCCTTTAGCATTTGCCCAATTGCTTCCCAGGGGGACTGCTGGGAGACTAATCAGGGAGATATTCAGGAAAGACACTAGCTGTATTGTCCCTAAGTCCTTGTTTACAACTCAAAAGGATACTATTACAGACTGCTGAAGTGTCAGATAACACTCATTTCTGCTCCCCTCATAACAGCTTTGATTCCTTAAGGCAAATCAAACATGCACCAAAATTTTATTTTGAAGCTAAGAATCACAAAAGGCATAGACTATTATAATGCACAAATTATAGTGTATATAAACTAAAATATTTGATCACACATTCCTTTCACACCTCACACTGTCATACCTTTTTTCTCTTCCAATAAACAACTTAAAATCAGAGCTTCTTTTAAACTTCACCTAGCGCATTAACTCTGAAAAACAGAACCTTCATGAAACATAGGTGGAATTGAGAGGTTAAGAATGAAGTGCAAGCCCAAGTAAAGAACTAACAAACTTTCTGCCATATTGTTACTGTTTTACTGAAAAGCATTAAAACAGATTATTCCTGTGTGTAATCTAGCCCCAACACTAAAATGGGTTCAATCCAGACTCTACTACAAGGACTTTAGATAACATAAGTATAAAAGTAATGAGATTTTACATTATTTTTAATAAATCTATTAAACTAAATGAGAGTTATTTGGGTCTTTTTCAGACATCTACCTCAGAGCAGTTTATTAACTCAGACAAAGAGATTTAGAAGGTAATTCAGACCAGAGAGATGCACAGTTGTCTCACTTGCAGGCACTCCAACACTTATTTTGCCCAATCACTGCAGTACTCCCAATGGCACTTAGGTACATTCTTTACAGCACATGCAATTTTTTTCTGAAGGCTGCAGCACAAAATGAATAGGGCATTAGGGCATTCAGATATTAATCCCTGACTGCTGTCTGTAGCAAACAGCAAGCATTTTGAAAAGACTATCATTAGTCACTATCAACATGGAGCCACCAGAGCCTCTTTCAAGATCAGAGTAAACTAGTGGTGCTGCACCCATTTCCATTCTCACACTGACAACCTCAGACTCCTTAAGCCTTGCATATACACCTTTACAACCATGCTTCACACTACTGAAGGGCTAACAGACTCAGTCAAGTCAAATAAATACTGGCCAGTACAGGCTTTATTTTCTGTAAAATTAAAGAACCATGGCTAAGTCCAGCACCACTATGGCCTTCTCCATGAGTTTTACATAGCTCTTGAATACACCAAAGCTAAAAACAGCTTTTAAAGCAAGTTACCATTGCATATTTTCTATCTAAATGCCAGGAAAATTAATCCACATGCACCAGAGCTTTATGTCCAAAAAGGAGACAGAAGAATCCTGTTACTTTATTCAATAAAGGGAGAGGCCATGGGCATTTCCCATGGAGTCTCTCAAGTTGTTGGATGATGCAACCTCCTTTTTATCCTAATTTCCCAGCCACATTTCCCTCTCATTTTCCCAGTTGGCTGAGGTACTTGAGAGTACAGACTTCTCGAACTGCCTATTAAAGACCCCTTACCAATGTGTGCTTTCCTCTCCCCTTTTTTTTCTTTTTCCTTGTGTCTCTGTTCTTTTTCTCTAAGTCCAGGGATTAAATGCAGTCTTGGGTGAGTAACAGTCTGTGTCAATTAGTGGAATTCCTATGGAATTTATGGCTCCTCCCACTGCTTCTTTCACCTCTCAGTATCTGGCTTTATCTACAGTATGCTCACAGTTCGTTTGTAAAGACTCCTCCTCCTCATTCCTTCCATAAAGAAACATTGAATTGCTCTTAAAAAATTCAGCTCAGTAATCATTAAATAGAGATCTACATATTCGCAAGAATTTGTAACCTTTTATCCAGCAAAGCAATTACATCTATTAGTAGAAACAGAGTATTTTCAAACTCAGAAGTTGGTATGTTACAATTTTAAATTTGCATTCAATTTATTACAGTTTCTGGTATTTTAAACAAAGGGTACTAAGTTGTTTTTGTAAGGATGCACTGGAAGATGGCATGAATTCCACCAGAAGTACTTAAAATCATGCAAGCTGGGAACTGCTGACATGATGTCAGGACATGGAGAGTGTATCCTACCATCAGCAAAATCTAAAACCTGCTTCCTTGTATTATTTAGCCCTGTTCACACATTACGAAACTTCTGCAATACTCTTGATTCAAAAATGACACTGCCCTTGAGGAACAGGTTATGCAGACATTATAGAATTTCATTTACATTCTCCATATACATTTTCATATATATATATATATATATATATAAGTATCTCGAGCTAAAGCTCTACTGCTAAAACAGAAACTTGATGGAGCTTCTAAAGGCCACATTTAGAAACAAGCTGATGACCAATCATTTTATTATTTTGAATACAGTGATGAATATCTTGAATGAAACATTAAAACCAAGATTTGTATGAGTTAGTTATTCATGTTTAATACAAACGCAAGTGAGAAAACCAGTAATGTAATACTGATATACTGATGAAAGAACTGGATTTAGCTTAACCTTTGCACTCCAACATCAGGCGATTGGAATAACTGCAATCTGTTCTGCAGGATTATCCTGTACAGTACAAAACTTTATTTTTCCTTTTCAAAAGCTACCCTTTTGTTTTGTTTTGTTTTGTTTCGTTCTGTAGGGGTTTTTTTGTGGTTTTTTGGTTTTTTTGTTTTTTTTAGCAATCTAGGATAACAGTTTCATGTTCGCTTGTATAGGACTGGTATAGCCTAAATTTTCCAATGCTTTTCTCAGTGAGAGGCAGGCTAATGTCTTTACAAACAAATTGATATGGGTGAAGGGACGGGTGTCAACATCTTTGAAATGGATTTTAATGTCTCTATGAACCTTGGGCAGCACATTCGTCACAAAGCCCGCAGAGCTTGGTTCCTGACACAGGCTGGATCCTCCCAGTACCTCAGCAATGAGGAAAGGGAGAAGGCAACGTGCGGCCGGGAGTTTAATATGAAAGGAGGCTGCGCCCTCCGAAACCTCCAGAGAGAAAACCTCGCGGGGGTGTGCCCCGGTGGACTCTCTCCCTTTATTCCAATAAAGTTGAAGGACTCCTCTGTCTCCTTTTAGGACATAAATCCCTGGCGGTTGTGGAGTTTTCCTGACATGAGGCAGGACACACTCCTGGTTCATTAATCATTCAGATTTCCCCGCTCACTCTTCTCCCCTGCCACGTCGTGCAACTTGCTCCACCTTCCTCACAACCACTTCCGCATTCTGTTGCCACCGACGCTTGCCTTGTGCTAGCGCGGTGAAGCAATGCTGAAAATCAATCCGATCGCTTCCCTGTAACTCCGAGATTCCTGCCGGCGGCCAAAATGGCTGTTTGCCCTTTAACCCACACAGCGCCGGGCCTGGCCGGCAGCGGCGCTCAGAGAACAGCCGGTGGTTCGCTCCGGGAGCTCACGGCACACCACGCCCGCCGTCCGCCTCAAGGGCCGGGCGGGGCAGTCGCGCTCGGCCCCTTTCGGCTCCGCTCGGCCCCTCTCGGGCCCGTGCCGGGGCGGTGCTTCCCCTGCGGCGCTGCCGGGCGCGGCGGGAGCGCGCACCGGGCCTGGCCGAGGCCGCGCACGGTAACGGGGCTCCGCTGTCGCGGCCGGGCCGCGGCCCTGGAGAAGAGAGTGGAGCGGGCGCTGAGCGAATAGAAGCTGTCACTGTGCTGCGCAGCGGTCCCAGCAGCAGTGTGGGTGTCTCTGCGTCTGTGTCCCTGTGTCTGTGTGTATGCGCATTCGGTCTAGAAACCGCGACATGTTTTTCACGCTCAGAAGAATCTTCATTTCCATAGTGGAATCTTCTGGTGCTTAAGCCTCTTTAAAACTGATTTTGATTGTTAAGGTAAAGTTTCACTGTGTTTGGAGATGGGTGAGACAAAGCTTAGGTTTGGAATAACTATCACACCAATCACAGGAATTAGTTGTGTCTGTGTTTTCGGGTGATGATATTGATTGTACGGCATTAAAGTTTGGTCTTTTACTGAAATCGTTTTAGCAGTGGTGGATATGCCCTCAGGCATTTTTATTTTCTTTTCTTTTTTTTTTTTTTAACGTAGTTGGCACAATGACTGACTTAGAAAGGAGCCTGCATCGGGACATGGTTTCTCAGCTGCATGACTTTGCTGCTGCTGGAGACGCAGCCAGGCTGAAGACGCTGCTCAGGCGCTCCCCATCACTGCTCAACGCGGCTGCAGGGAATGGCTGGACAGCCCTCATGTACGGTGCCAGAAATGGACACCTCGAGGTTGTGCAGGTTCTTCTTCAAGAAGGGTAAGCTGTTTAATAGACCCCATTCAAGAGCTGTGTTTTGCACCTGCCTTTTTGCCCCCTGTTGGTTTTGTCTTAGAGAAGTAAATTTACCAGGCAGATGGTGGCAGAATTTTCAGGGCTAAAACTCAAGAAAATGTGTTGTCTGTCAATTTATAACTGGATTCTGCCCTTGCATCATGCTTTTCATATTTGCTAAGAAAGTCTAAAAGTTATGAGCATCTCTAAAGTTACTCCTTTGATATTCAAAGATATGCTGTCACTCCTCACAGAGGCCAGTAGAATAGAACAAAGTTTGCACCCCATTCCAGCCACTGTATTGAATATAAATTTGGTGTATTTGATGGTTCCACTTAAAATTTTTTCTCTAAACTTGACTTGTAATCCACTTGAATCTTTATTAGTGGAGAGTATTTGTTGACTCTTCAGTACATGACATGATAGACTCACCTCTTCCAAAGTTACTGATTGATACATTTCAGTTGAATCTAAAGTTTTAGACAATACACTTCCTCTTTCTTCCTTGACCATGTCAAAGTTATTTGCTTCAGTTGGCATAGCACCAAGTATGTTCAATGCTGGTCAAAACCCCCCTTTTTCAAGTCATCTGTTTTAGTTCTAGTGTTTCAAGATACTCAGAAATGCAAATAATGCTGTTCTTCTTGAGACCCCAAAGAAGATGCATGCCAAGCCTGAATAAAGTTGAGAAATGGAGAATGTTTCGAAACTAAGTTAGAATCAAATGTGGCTCAACGGAGTTTATCATTAATGAAGCTCAGGCTGTTCCTTTCTGCACTCCTAATTACAAAAACAAGCAAGTTTAGTTCATTCTGTAGTTAATGAGTAACTTCAGGCATAGCATTTCACTGTTTCCAGTAATCATCCCACCCGTTTTTGGGTTTTTTTTTCAGTTCTACCCAAGTCCTGTGGCTTCTGCTGGGGCTCAGAGTGGGGCATTAGATGAACCAGTGGTTTGTTCTATAATCAGTACATTCCAGTATGCAGAGGAGTATCTCAGTGCCAAGTTTTGTGTATTGAGGAATCCTTTGAGATGCTGGGGAATCTATCAATTGGTAAATAGGATAACCATATTTTTAAGTTATGCTTTTCATTAAAAAAAAAGTGAATATCACTTCTAAATGTCTTTTTCGTGGTTGCTTTCTTAGGCAATTAAATATTGAGATGATGCTGTGGCTTCATTGGTCTCATTTTATTTAATGCTTAGAATAATTATTTTGACAATTACAGTTACTGGTTATATAAATATGGATGTCTATGAAGATAATATTTAGCAATATTACAGAGAATAATCCTTGAAATCTAGTCAGTTGGTTTTTTATCACAGAACTGTAGAATCATGGAATATCTTAAGTTGAAAGGGACCCACAAGGATCAAGTCCAACTCATAGTCCAGCACAGCACAGCCCCAGGAGTCACACCATGTGCCTGAGAGTGTTACTCAAACACTTCTTGGACTCTGTCGGGCTTGGTGCTGTGAGCATTTCCCTGGGGAGCCTGTTCCAGTGCCCAGCCACCCTCTTGGTAAAGAACATATTCTTGATAACCAACCTAAACCTCCTCTGAAAGAACTTCATGTCATTTCCTTGAGTCCTGTGGCTGGTCAAAAAAGAAGTTCCTTTAGCAACAAAAACTTGTAATTAAATTCTGAATAGTTTTCTAAACTGTACTCAAAATTCCCTCAAAAACTACTGAGTTTAATATAAAATCTCAAAATGGTCTTGTTTGTGGTATAGTTACCTGTGTATCAGCAATATTAATATTTACTGGCATCTCTGGTTTTAAAAACGGAAGAGTTTAGTACATATTATGTAATTTGTAGTTTACAATTATATTTCTGTTGTACCTACCAATTTAAGATTAGCAAAAAATAAGTGTTATTTTGAGCTCCCAATCAATCTCAGTCTATTTCAAGTTTGCATTTCTTTTTGTCTTTAGTATTTAAATACATATTATGAGGCAATGTTCCCTCGTCTGTTTCACTTTACAGACATTTGGGTAACTAAAAGATCCCTACACAGACCAGTTCCTGTCATTAATTAGAGGCTGTATTCTTGATTCTAATTTTATGGTAAATCATCAAATATCCTGAGTTAGAAGGGACACATGAGGATCAACTCCTGCAACTGTGCAGGACATCGCAAGAATCCCACCATGTGCCCCACTGTGTGCCTGAGAGTGTGGTCTTAACTCTCAGGCACATAATGCCTGTACTCCGGCTTCATGTCCTCTCCCTGGTCACCAGAGTGAAGTGATCAGTACCTGCCCATCTGCTTTCCCTCATGAGGGTGTTGGAGACCCCAGTGAGGTCTCAGTCTTCTTTTCTCCAGACTGATCACGCCAATTAACATCAATAAAATATTTTATTGTAAATGTTTCATTGTTGCTTCCAGTAGCTTCTAGAAAGTAAAGGTTGTTGCGGTGCTTTTTTTGCTTTTCTTTCTTTTTGGCATTTTGTTTACTATTTATGAGGAACAGACCTGTAGCCTGACTTTCAAAGCTCTATTTTTGAGCCTTTTTAAAAATGATACAGTGTGTGGAATTTTAATTAATTCATTACTTTTGGGCTACTTCATGAATTTTGGGGAATGATAATGTGGAAAGGATCAACAAAAATGTGAAATACAGACTTAGCAAAAGAAGAAGTAGTATAATTGTATTTAATTACCTTGGGGCCCAAAGATTACCCAGTTTAGACAAAGTGTAGAGAAGTTCTTGTACCTTAATAGTGTCAGATGTATATGCCATAATTAAGAATAATACAGCATCAGGAGCTTTCCTAAACTTATTTACTGTGGTAACCTCAGCTCTTTTCTGTTTCTTTAGGTGTGACATATCCATCGTTAATAAATCAAGGCAGACAGCTCTGGACATCGCTAAATTTTGGGGGTACAAACACATAGCTAATTTGTTGGCTAATGTGAAAGGTGATCAGAAGCCTAGTTTTTTGTCATATTATGTGAAAGAATATGAAAATTATTTTGGCATGACGCTTCTGGACAGAAGGAGTGATAAAAGAACAGATTCCAAGTGGCTAAGTAAAAAACAGTGCCATCCAGCTACAGTATACATCCTCTTCTCAAATCTAAGTCCCTTGGTTACTTTGAGTGGGGGAAGAGAGAGCTCCCAGCAACCAGAAGTAAAGCTTTGCAGGCTGTACTACAAGGATGTGGAACAGTACATGAACCAAACTGAAGAATGTACCTTGATTTTTCTTGGAGTTGAACTTCAGTTTGACTTGACCCTGATGGCTGCTTGCAATGGAAGAGTTCTGCAAGAAGATGAAGAAGATGGGTTAGTTGCTTGGTTTGCTCTTAGCATAGATTCTACTTCTGCTGAAAAATTTAAACAGAAGCACGAGGACTGTTATTTTCTTCACCCGCCAATGCCAGCACTACTGCAGCTACCTGAAAAAGAGGCTGGTAAGACGCACAAAATATGTAATCAGAAAGATACACTTTGATATTCCCTGGGGTATAATTCAAAGAATAGACAAACCACTGCAAAGAAATTGTGTGTTTTCAGTGGCTTTAGAAATATTTTGATTTTTAAAAGCCTGTTAGTGGTTTCATGAAGAATTTTTTATGTAAGAGTATGTGCATTTGCAAAGAACTAATATCTGCAATGACAGTATTAGACTGTAAAACCTATTGTTCACCATGGGTTTTAAACAGCATTATTTAAATATTCATGTATGAACATTATTAACATGAAAAAAAGGAGAAAAATCTGTCATTACTGAGTTTTCATTACAATAAATGAGAACCTAAGTCCTTTTTAACAGTGTGTTGGATACTTACCTGACATGGAAGTGTTGAAAAGTCAGGATCCCAAAGTGAATTAGTGTTAATATGGACAATAAATGTTGGTAATACTGTTTTGCTTTTACATAAAGATAGCAGGTTTGCTTTTACATAAGGATAAAGAGAAAGCTTGACTTGCACCTTAAGTTTAAATGGAACAATGCATTATTGTGTCAATACCTGTAGTAGCCCTAAAATGATCATCTGGAAAACACTTGATACATATAATTTTGGCACTTTGCCTAGACAAAGTGACTTTTGTGAGAAACAGGGTATATTGATCTGGATCAATTTGTTTCTGAATGTGTAAATTGCCCTGTAGCTATTTAATACCATGTTCTATTGCATTTGCTGTGCTGCAAATAAAAAGGTATGCATAACTCATATTGCTCAACTTCTCTTTTAGCCATGATTATGATTCACTCTACAATCTTACTTCGATTTTTTTATGTTAAACTTCACTACTTGCTTTTTCTATGCTGTTAAAAGCTTACCATTAATTATTATTTGATTTTGTGCATTTTCATTGTATTGTTTTAAAGGAGTAATAGCCCAGGCGAGATCTGTTCTAGCGTGGCACAACCGCTACCGATTCTGCCCAACATGTGGTAGTGCAACCAAGATTGAAGAAGGGGGTTACAAGAAAACTTGCTTAAAAGAAGATTGTCCCAGTCTCCAAGGAGTTCACAACACATCATATCCAAGAGTTGGTGAGTATAGTGGCTTGTTTGTATTCTTGTTATATGCATGTAAGTCAATTTATTTTTCTAGTTATTTCAGCTGCTTACTTCTGTTCTAGGTCTTACAGACTATCTCAGTTCTGTTTAGCATTAGGTAGTTCAGGCTTCTCTTTCTTGCACAAAGAGAAAATGCAAACCTTATTGCAACAAGTAATATCAATGAGGAATTCCAACATTATAAATGAGATATCAACAGTACAATGAGTCATATTTACTTTTAATTAAAACTAGATGTCGGTAAAAAGGGGAAAAGATCACAAGTTGACAGGGTTGATTAGACCAATAGGAGAAAATATTAAGTTAGAAAGAAAACGATACAATGACCAGACCTGAGGAAATTTCTCAATGTGCAACATCATATGAGAAACTGATAGCAAGGTGGAAAGTAGTCAGTATTTGCATTGTCACCAAAGTGTCTGTTTATTTGGTGTTTAGTCAAAAATACATTCTTCAGACCTCTCTGGTGAAGAGAAGGTGATAATAAATTAGTTTGCTGCAGAATCTATTATGCTGGATGCATAGTTAGATTGGTAATGCTGAGACTCTAAGCAGATTGTGTGCTTTGGTTGCAGGTAATTTCTGCCTTCATTCCAAGCCTTGGTTAGTAAACTGCTTCTACTAAGCATGCATGTTGCACAACAAGATAAAGAGGTACCTTGCATGGAGAGAAACCCCAAAGTGAAAAGAAATAACAGCTTACTCTGGGCATGTACACAATTATGATTTCAGTATCATTTTTGTCTTTACGTGCATTGGCATGGAATAGACTGGAAGTTTTTACTGTCCCTCAAATGTTAAAATATATTCCTTTCATGTCTTTTGCAGATCCTGTTGTGATAATGCAAGTCATCCATCCAGATGGGAACCACTGCCTTTTAGGAAGGCAGAAGAGGTTTCCCCCAGGAATGTTTACCTGCCTTGCTGGATTTGTAGAACCTGGTGAGTAATTTCATTTTCCTTTATTAGATGTATTCTCTCAATACTGTACCTTTACAATTACAGAGAAATATATTTCGTGATATGTCAAATTAATGTTTTTTGCTTCCTGATAGATGTGCTGTTGTAATAAATATGCTTATTCTGTACTTCGCAGATGCTGATTCATTAAAAAAATATTACATAAAATATTTTTACATGAAAGTATTTACATAGTTTCCATATCATGTAGTCTTAAATCATTACTTACATGAAAAAAATTTAAAACATGTCACCTTGGCTGATGATACTTAGCAAAGGATTTTAGTATAGGACAAACTGGTTTTAAAGTGTAATTTAAAGTAACGTAAAGTTAAGCATGTGCTTATGTGTTTAGGTCCTGATTGATTTTTAAGGTAAAGAGATATTTCAATAGCTATGTCAAGCAATAATAGTTGAAATTAGTTATAATAATAAGTGCCTGCAGAACAACTTGTAAAACATTCTTTTATTGGGAATGCGTCTTAATGGCCAGTGAAATTATAGTGTGTAAATATATTCAGTAAATGTGTGCAGGTTGACATACAGTGACAGCATGAACAAGTTTATTCAGGTATCATTTGAAAGAAGTCAAGATATTTATTTTTGATGGATGGACTGTGTCCTTTAATGAACCTTTAATCAGTGGTTACAGCACAGTACATGTGTGCATCTGTAGACCTGTGACCATCAGCATTCCATACACATACATCCACAGTTTCCTGTGGATATGGAAGCAAAGCTTTCCATTGCAGTTTCAATTTACAGTATTGTCTGCATGTGTTAAGACAGTGAAGGATGAGTCAGGCAAAGGGAAGAATACACTACAGACATGTGAGCAAGAATTCTAAATCTCTGTTTTCTTACTATTTTAATTTTAAATACTGATTTTTCAATTGTAGTACATGCTGTTACAATCATATTGAAAATACAGAAATTAACACAGTGCTAGTTACAAATTAACAGATCAATGTTTCAAGAATAATTATAGAAATGATGTATGATGAATTATCAATTCAGGAAATAAATACTATTATGGAGAAATTACTACACTTTATTTTCAAAGTTCCATTTTGCTTTGGTGGCTCATTTTACCTTATTAGACTTCTGTGTCTTGTGCTGAGGTCTTTGCCCTGATCTGTGAACTGTATCTTTATGGATAATTGCTTTGGGCAGTTTCAAATCTTGAATCAGTTCAAAGCACAGGATGTGATCATTGCTTGGAGTATTTTCATCAGTTGCTTGTTCTTTGCCCTTTTTTTTTTTTAGGTGAAACCATAGAAGATGCTGTTCGAAGAGAAGTAGAGGAGGAGGCTGGAGTCAAAGTTGGCCATGTTCAGTACGTCTCTTGTCAGCCATGGCCAATGCCCTCCTCCCTAATGATTGGCTGCTTAGCTGTTGCAGTGTCCACAGAAATTAAAGTTGACAAGAATGAAATTGAGGATGCCCGCTGGTTCACTAGAGAGCAGGTGAAGTTCAATTTCATTTTCTTCTTCTATTGTTTAGTCTGTGACTGTATTGGTTGTGGCATATAACAGACACTTGCTTTTTCAGCAAGTCGAATGAGCATGTATACTCTTTGTTTTATCATACTACAGTTGTTGCATTCTATTGTGGTTGTAGGTTAGACACAGAGAAAAACAGATACTCATGGTAATGTCCGAGTTACTTGCAAGCTCATTTTATGGCATTTTTGCCAATTTGCTCTTACCTTTCCCTTTTGGGACATAGCCAAGTAACTGTAACCCATTTTCTTAGCAAGCCTGTGCTTTTCATGCCGAAGTAGTATTTAATAGCATTATTCATCTCAGTTTCTCCAAACAAGCATGCCACCATATTTGCTGTGAGGGTGGAAGTTAAGGTAAAGACCCTGGGAATCCATTTGTTTGAACGTCTTTTTTCAGGCAGTACTGTTTCAATACTCTGGTATTAAATGCAGCGTATTGTACATTAATAGGAAATCCTACACACACTAGTTAAAATATAGTCAAATAAAAAAAAGGGAGGCAGAAAAGACTTTCACAGAAAGAAGTATTTCAGTTCATGAGTAGAAGTAAAGATTGCTTTCACAACTTGGTTTTCATAGGTTTTCCCACAAGCAGCTTAGGAGCTAAGCTGTTAATGACACTGGACCTCTGCCTAGCAGTTCCAGTAAGTTGACTGTAAGTCAGCTTGAAGGCAAAGTTAGTTACCTACAATCTTAGTGCCCTTCTGTTAACACTGGGAGCATTATTTTAAATAATACCAGTTCTCAATACAGCTAGTTACATGCAAGCTGGTGTAGAGCTAGAAAGAAATATACTTTGGAAATGTACTGAAAGTGTATTGCCATGTTACTTGCAGCTGCTTCAGAAAACCAAGGAAACATCTCCTTTGGCACTACATGTGAAAACCAAAGAATTGTTTTTGTGATAGTGTAGAGCACCATCTGGTGGTCCTTGCCGTAAATAGGCTTCACAAAGTCTTAAAATAATATACTGGCAGTCTCCACTGATCTGTTAGGAAGAAGGTATCCTTTGGGGCACATTAAGCTCTAAAATATCATAATTCACACAGTGTGGGACTTGCTCTGCATCTGGGTTGGAGAATTTCTTAGTAGCTCTCTAATAGCCATGGTAGACTGATGGATCATTATAGGAAGATAATTTCTACATTAATACAATGTTAGATTCTAAATAGTTTATAATACTATCTTGTAAAGACAAAAAAATCTGATTTTATTGCAGGTCGTGGAAGTTCTCATTAAAGGAAACCAGCGTTTGTTCTTTGTACCACCAAGTCGAGCTATTGCACACCAATTGATAAAACATTGGCTTGGAATGAATGCTAACCTTTAGTTCAAGTAATTTATTTCTTTAGGTTACTTCTTCCACTGAATGCTTAATTAGGAATAAATTAGAACTGTTTGTCTAGCAAATGTGTAACCATGCGATTTTGTGAGCCTTTACTTTCGTTCCAGAGCTAAACTATGCAAATCTTTTTAGGTGTTTTCAGACCTGAATTAGATTTGGACAAAACCCAATAATTATCCCAAGCAAGCAAGCAAGAAATAAGTAGAATTAGTACCTTGTGCACAGGCTGAGTTTTTGTTCTAGAATGAAATTATTGTGCCTTTTGCTCTTACACTTTTTACGTTTGATTTGGTCTTCCCCCACTGGAAGGAGTCACAGCTTAAGAAAGAGAGCTGTCTGACCCTGCCTGCTGTTTGAATTCTCTACTTACGTCCTCCTGTTTGGCCTTAATTATTTCTTTCTCATTTTTGTCTACCTCCAGTCTTTAAATTTCACCTGTCACAAAAACCTACATTCATTTTAAAGTTAATAGCATATGTAAATAGTGAATAGTGATATACCTCATATCTTTTACATTAATAACCTAATTTACATTAATGCTCTAAGCAGAGCATTTACTCATCCATTCTGATTTGGCCTGCACTTACCCAATTGTATGTCAGTCTGAATTTAAGGTATAACACAACACTTGTTTGTGAAAAAGGTGTTGGAGAACCAACCCCGAAAGCCTAAGTATTAATATTTTTATAAGATAATAATGTATTACAACTAAGCCTGGTTAATTAGCCGTAATATATGAACTAATCGCGCATGTGCCCAAGAAGACAGTACTGTATTGCTGGTTCTTGCAGTTTATTACATCTTATCAGCAATACTTATATAAACATAAGCAAGATACAGGATAGCATCTACTCTATAGCAGTGAGAGGGAGAGAATGAAAGAATGATGGCACTTTCTCCTTCGAGCTCTTTTTATACCATAACTAATGTAACTTACTGTTTATGGATTTAAACCAATGTCCATGTAACAGATGTATTTGTAACACCAGAAATACTGTAAAATTTGTCCAATACTTTTTCAGAAGAACACGGACTCATGGGTAGAAGAAAGGAAGAAAGAATTTTAGCTACGTCACTCCACCATTTTTGTGTGTTATCTCTTATCAGCTCACTATAAAAACAATCTCAAAAACCTTTACCTTTTCACCTTGTGAGAATCTATATAATATTTCTATGTTCTAACTCAGACTTCAGTAGACTGTAACATTTCCAGAAGTGTTGGGAGCTTATTGCAGGGCCTTGAATCATAATTAGACCTGTACAGGGGGCTACAAATTATTTCTGAGGGTCTTACAGCTGACTCAGGGTCAGGTTTTACAGATGGCTTTAAGGCCAGGTGCAACAGATGATTCAGGATCAGGTTGAGAGCAGCTCATTTCCTGATCTTTCATATTTGGCCTTATCTCAGGTATATCCGGCAAACAAATATTCTCCACTTTCTGTTCTCCAACAATAATGTACTTATTGATGCTAGGCAATGAATCATTCATTCTCTGATTATTAGAAATTATAGAGGAATGCAGGAGGAAGAACAAGACATACCATCTCAAAATGTGCACAAAGTTCTTTATGGAACTAGAGATGCTAAGATTATTACTGCTATTAAGAACCTTACAACTGAAATAAGTATATTAACTGCAGCTGTAAGACTTGGAAAGCAATATGTTAATTAAAGTATTTATTTATGTGTATTTAATGCTACAGTTCAGATTTGTGTCTTAATTTATCAAGTTCTTTAAGATAATGTTGACATTTTAGAAATAAAAGTCTACTCTCTTATTATTAATTTCATTATGTAATAGTTAATAATAATAGTCTGTTATTCTGCAGTCATTGCAGTGATACCAAAAGAAATGCAAATGACCTGAGGAAAATGCAAATATAGTGATAAATATTAACTTCTTATTATATGGTGGTTTGTTTATTTGGAGTAATTTAAAATTTTTTTAACAGTGAATGATGTCATATTTTTTCCAAAATTGTCAGCAATCTGGAATCAGTAAAACTGTTCTACAAATCCTGATTGTTCTTTTTTTTTTCCCATCTGTGTCACACTATGCTTAGCAGTTTTACCGGTTTTTTGGTAAGGCAGTACCTAATAAACTTTAAAGCAAGAAGCCTTCCTGACAGACTTGGAGTATTTGACATATTGTGTGGTTTCATTCTTTCCCTTGTTTCAGCCATACCTACAAATAAAGAAAAACAGGTTATTTTGGAAAGGAGAAGGAAACAATACACTTCCCTTAAAAATTGCTTTTACAGAGAAGGAGTTTGTGGAAAGCTGTTGTGGGCCTCAAGTACCAGCAGGACTGCATGGTAACAGTGGCATTAATCTTTTTTTAAAAACTGTGGGACAGAAGGAAGCCTAGTTGCAGGTTGCTCATAAAGGAGAACATGTAAAGTATGTAAACAGTGGAAGCTAAGCAATGGAAGGAAGTTTCAACTAGTAATGTGGTGATTACATTTAGAGAGATGAACAAGAAAGGAATGAGCAGATGGAAGAGGGTGGATAAAGCATAAGTGAAATATAGGTAGCATTAAAATAGGTATTTTATCACTTTGAGGTAAGTAAACGTACATGACTAAGACCCATTGGAATACTAATTTTTATGTAGAAAATTATCGTGAGTTGCTATAGAGATACACTTCTAACAGTGAAACTCCATACACAGTATCCATAACCAATACTGATGTTAAAAATCTGCCTAATTTTTTATTTGAGAACCTGTATAACAGTATATATCTTGCAATTACAATGCTAGTAAGTAAATTGAAAATTTTCACTTTCCTGCATGCAGAAAAACTGAAAAATAATCATATGACAAAGGGAACAACACCTGAATAATCTCTGATTTTGAGAGTAATATTTTAATGATCTTTCAAGTCTAATGACTTAAGCATGTCAATGATTTTTAGTCTTTATACATTCTCAAAATCTAAGCCAGTCTTTTGAAAAAACTTGAACCTTTCCTTTCATTTTTCCTTCACCAATAGATGAACCATTTGCAGGGAAGAAGACAAATCTCTCTTGTTCAAGAAAACTACTTCGATAAATTTAATCTATTTAAGGGAACATTTTTCCTGATTTTTCATTGCTTAATTTGCCCTGTTTGTAGTTCAAGGTTTGAATTTTAATTTGAAAATACCTGTGCATTTTCCGAATGACAGTTACTGTTTGCAGTTTACATAGGAAATGTCAAATTGGAGAGCCAAATGCTGTGGTTATGGCAGCAACACCAGTTTAGGAAAGTGCCAAATTAAATTTAGAAGCAATTAAACAGAGTGTAGTGGTTGTGACTGAACTATTGTATGGGCAACACTTCCAGAAGATCTCAGTAGTTTGACTTATCCAAAAGACAGCAGCAGCTTTGCAGGCACGCTTCTTGCCACAAAGTTAATGTTATACATGAAGAGAATAGTGTTACTTGCAACAGTAAAAAGAGGTTTTTTTTATGCACTGTGTAATAATAATCTCTCTCTTTTCTGTCTTGCTTCTACAACAGTATCAGACCTAAAACAGTACTCATGACATCAGATGTACAAGGCAGAAAATTCTGGAGATGCCTTTTATCCCAATTTGCCTGTGTGCTAAACAGAATTACCTTCTATTTAGTATGTAATTTGAAAATGTTGCGTATTTGATCTATTTTCATAATAATTTAGAAATAGTAGCTTAATAAAGTAGAAAAAGATAATTAGGTTTTTGAACACAAACCAAAATTGGTACTTCTAATGAAGCTGTAATCCTATGCAATGTAATGACGTTTTATGTAAGTATAATACTGGTTATGATATTTTTACAAACTTTGCATTTGTCCCAATAAACATACTTTTTATAACTCATTTTTTGTGCAGGATATATGTAAACGTGTGAAAAATAGAATCATTCCAGTATTGATTGTATAATATGAACATTATGTTTTGTGTAGGAGCATCAGCAATAATAAATTATTACCTTGACGTCTGCAACACGTGAGGGAAAAACGGGTGGATGTAAACAGGCTGATTAAAGGTAGACTAGTCACGATGTTTCATGGAATTAAATATACTAATCAGATTCTGAGCTTAGCAGACAGAAATAGAAAAAGAAGTGGAACAAGACTCTGAACATTGCTCCCTCTTTTATCTTCAATTTTAATTAGGTAATCTGATTGATTCAGACAAAAGCTGACATTTTGTAGCCACTGGGTAAGTTCAGTTGTTCCTTTTTTTATCTGCTTTAGCTGTAAAGAGTTAAATAACTGGCAGTCTTTTATTGCTTCAGTGATTTGTATATACTGCATATCACTGCTGACTGGGTTTGATGGTACAGAAGGGGGTAAGTCTGAAGAAAAAAATTTGAACTTGTTATCCTCTTAAGCTGTAGCAAGACAGCCAACCCATCCTTCATGAGCTTAGAAAAGCAAACTGTTCACAGACAGTGCACAACAGCAGACATCTGAGGAAAATCAATATTGGCTTGTAGCAATGGTAAGTATAAACTTTCTTCTTAAAATCAGGCTCTTTTAGGTAGTATTCTGGAGGTACTAATTGCTACAATTTATCATAGCTGTTATTAAACATGGGAATTCTGCAGATTTTTTCCACAGTGAGAAAATATGACTGTTTTTTTAAGATGGGTATTTGATAACGACTGTATTGGTTATCTTATTTTAGCATATAAGTACTTTAAATTTCATGTAATATAATTTTGGAAATTAAAGCCTCCCGGAAAGAACTTGCATTTGTTAGAAGTACTGTCTTTCTGCAACCTTTCTCATTGGAGGAGTGCTGTGGTAAGACTACAGAAGGAATATTACGTGTTGAGTAGAGAAGCTTACATATTTATTTTTCAGCAATTAAATAATCCTGGATAGTAGGTTTTTTTTCTCCTACCATTTCATCATCCTGCAAACTAAGATACCTTTGGTAAAGTACGTCCTTATTTCTAAGGAGAGAAACATTCTAACATTCAGCTAAGAAATGTAGATATTTTCTCAAGACCTCTGCCAAAGCTAAAAAAGAGTGTATGAAATAAGCATCTCGAATTCTTTTGTCATTCTAAATCTAAATTACTCCTTATTTATTTTGTGTAAATTGCTCATCTGGAGAAAGTGACTCTGGTCAGAAAATACGGTGTCTTAGTTTCCCCATTTTAGCCATCAGAAATCAAATGCTAGAAGTTAGGATAGGGTGGCAGATTTTTCCCTTATTGCCCTTATAATGGAAGATTTTTCATACAAAATTGTAATTTATATTTTATAGTCCCAGACATTTTGAAAACAAAAAAACTACCTTGTTTTCAAAGAAAATTGTTATATATTGTACAGCTACTGTGCAGAGTTTTTTTGGTGGGCCGATTTTCATGTATAATCAAATACTTCGAATTTACCTGGTTTCTGTTAAGATGGGTGAGCAATTCTGAAGCTCAAAAAAAATTCAGAGTAATTCAGAGACAGAAAGAATTACAGTATTACATTGACAGTAACATATTTGACTACAGAAATTACATTTCATTATTGGAAGTGGTTGTGTGTTACAGTGAGATTTTTACTAGTTTCATGATCAATTGCTGCATCACATCTGGAGGATATTTCCCTTACCTGCTGTCATTTTTGGTACTGACGAGGCACAAATTCTGTTGACAGCACTCTAAATATCAGAATGACAAACTCACTGACATGCAGGCTAATCCAGCTATTACCCAGTTTAGGTTTTCCTTTGGTCTCTAAAATAGGAATAGCAGAGGTCCAACAATGTAAACAGAAATGGCAGGTTTGCGTGATTTTTAAAACACATTTTCAGAGCTTTTGATGAAGAAAAGTTATTTTATGCAGTAGAAAAGAGATGTAATGCACAATGCATCAATAGAGAACAAATTCTGTTCTGTATTTACAAATACGTTTTTATTTATATGATAATAAATACATGAACATCCATTGCAATAAAGTTGAAATATTCATTATTTGTGTTAAAATCATGATGGGATGTTTTATGGAGCATTTACAGCACAGAGGCTACCTACAGTTTGTTGCAGTGTAAGGCAGTGCACATTTTTAAATGAAGGTAAAAATGAAAAATGTTGGCTCAGAAGTTAAATATCTCCAATATCTGAAAGAATTAATACATTATTTTGTCTTTTGTTGCAAAAGCTCAAAATAATTAACCAAAAAGCAAGATTACGTAATTAGTAGGCAGAACCTTTACAGGAAATGAGTTTTACGTATCATTTTGCAGAATTTAAGAGCTGAAACCTGTGACTTCACATCTCCTTAAGAAGCCAGAAATGCCTGTGCATATACAGCCCATGACTGCTGATCTGTATTTCACTACAACTTTGCTGGCGCTTGCATTCTCAGTACTTAGTTAAAAAAATCTTTTAGACATTTGACTGACTGCTGTTGTAGTAGCATTATCTAAATCTAAAGTGAAGAGTACCCTGCCTGCAGGGAAATAGCTTAACGTAATTAATAACCCTATTATTTATTTTCAAAAGATGTGTCAAAATCTGTTCAACACCTTGTGTTGTGTCCATTTCTGCTTGTAGAAAAGTCAAAAATAATGAAGAATCTAATTACATGGGTTTCCTAATTACGCTGATTTACAGCATATGTGATGTTCTTAGTTGTTCAGACAGTAACCTTCCTTCTGAATCAGAACTGAAGAAATACTGACTGGTGTTTGCAATCTTTTCATGATCTGAAAAAAGACGATCCTGATTTGGTGTGCTTATTCAAAGTACCACAATACCATGAAATAAAATGGTTGATCAATGGGCATCAGTACAACACCTGTTGCAGACTGACTTCACTGACCCATGTTTTTCTGTTTCATTTGGATGCTCTGTTCTCAGAGCCAAGTGGACACTGCCATATATCTACTGCGTTCCATTTGATTGGAACATCATTCTTTGCAGACATACAGTTCACATTTTTATTAATTTTGCAAAGTGCTGTATGGAACTGTTACAATCCCTGTAAATGGCTGCCCACTTCCATTTTTCTGGACATTTTGCAGACACCTTTATAAAGACCAGTCTTTTCAGGAAACTATAAGCAAGTGAAGATAGGCTCGTTCCAGCTGAGGCAGAGAGTGAGAAACACTGCTAAGACAGGCATTTTTGATGACACATTTTGTATGTGTTTGACATTAAAAAACATTCTTTGACATAAAATATGTTCTACAGAACTTCAGAAATATGTGTTAGAAAATATTCAAATAAAATACTAGTGGAAGCCTCATAAAGAGAAAAAGGCAAAACTAGAAGGTACATCAGTAAGATGTACTTCAGTGAGATAAGTAAAAGGTAAATCAGTGATGAGCCCTTTTTGCCCACTCTGTGTGGAACTCAAGACTCTCCTACACAACTCATTCTAATGACATTGTAAATGATCTGTGGGGCATTTACCCCAATGTATGAAAGCTAAAGCAGGGAATATACAAACCACAATCAGTACAGAGAATAAAAAGAAGAAATCAAGTAGTAAACTTTAGCATTTGCCTAGAGATACTTGAGAATCTCAAATGGTTTTGGATAATTCTATTTAGAATTTCTGTGGTATTAATTGTCAGTTACTTCACTGTGAGGCACTGAAACAGGTCACCCAGAGAAGTTAGGGATGCCCCATCCCTGGAGGTGTTCAAGGCCAAGCTGGCTGGAGCTTTGAGCAACCTGGTCTAATGGAAGGTGTCCCTGTCCTTGGCAGGGGTGTTGCAATGAGATGATCATTAAGCTCCCTTCCAGCCTAAGTCATTCTGTGATTGTATAATTCGCAAGGAAAATTCAGACTTCCGTAATTAGAGGAGAGGAGCTAAGCAGTGAGAGAATGGGCCACACATAGCTGGTGACTTGAGAAGCAAAGTCAAACTACTGATTATTATGTAATAGAAGAATATTGTGAAATATAAAGAAATGGAAAATGGAAATTTATAATGGAAATAAATGAGAATGAAATTCAGTGTCGTTAAGGTCATCTAGAGCAATAGGGACAAAAAGGAGAATGCTGTATCCAGAGGGAGGAAACAGATGAGAAGGGTTCAATGTTGTTGAAACACAGAAGGAAAGAGAAGTAAAATATTCTCGTTTCAGAAAGGTTTGTTTTGGTATGCTGCAACATCATTGTTCTAAAGTCTGTGAGCACTGAAGAATTCAGTAGGGAAATATTCAGTGAGGTACTACTGAATATATTCATAGCAAAACCTTCTACAACATAGGATACTGAATTGTAAGAAAGAGACTTACAATCTAAAATGGTAAGTTATATTACCCTGAAAGAGCTTTAAATATTTTACAAATTTATTGTGTCATCACACCATTTAGCAAATATATTCTCCATATTTTCCTTTTTTTTCCTTCCTCTTTTCTGAGTCTCAGCTTTATAGGTTCACTGAACATGGTTGTTCAGAAAACTAAAACCCACATATTTTCAAGTAAAATCTCCACAATATAAATATATAAACAAAAAGTAAAATAACTCCTGTGTTTTCAAATATACTTCCAATTAGTGTTTTAAGGCAACTTTTCCTGCATAACAGCATGAACTCGAAGGCACTAATTATAGAGTTTTTTTGGTCATCATCTGCATTAACCTGAAGGAAACAGGATTACTGATGTTACCAACAATGAAAACAAATACATTCTAGACAGATCTTTACCTGCATTTGTAGTGTGATATAAATACAAATACAAACATTTCTAGGGTGATCTTTTACTCAAAATTAGAATGGTTTTATTCTGAGCTAACCCAAGCACTAATTTTTGTAGTAAGAATAACCTATCATGTTGGAATCATGAACTATCAAGAACTATGTCAATGGACATTGACTTCCATCCAAGCAAGTGCTGAATGCCTCTATTCCCACCTAAGCTGATTTGGCTAGTGTTCAGCTAGTGTCCAGCAGTTGAAAAAATAGTCCTTAATGCGAGGCTTACCCTGCAGTCCTGATGGATGCAACTAATCCTTGCTCAAGTCAATAGGTCTACTCAGAGTAGGATTGAAGGTGATGAGATTCCTAGTTCTGTGAGCACATCTCAGCCCAAGGACCAATGAAACAAGAATAGACAAAGACAATGCATGGGTAAAATAAACAAAAAGCAAAGAACTGGTTCTTCTTCTGATGTGGTAGACTTTAGAGAAGAAAGGATAAATTAACATATGGAAATGTAGTATGGGCAGCATAACTATTTGCATCATAAAATTCTTTCCAAAGTTTTTAAAATTTAAGGTATCAACAATTTAGCACACACTAAGTACAATAAAAATAACATGTAAATGCTATAATTAATTTCCAAGAGCTGATAATCATAAAAACATAAGAGTTGCTAAAATTAATCATAAGTGAACAGTGCAAATGATTATTATAATTTTGATCTACTTACTACCAATTACAGAAATTACTAAAAAAAAATACAGCCTAATCATCCTGTTAACCTGTACTATAAATCTTTATCTTTGACAATAAAGCAAAATCTGTAATCCTACATCTGTAAACAACTGTGACCCATGGCTGTTTCTACTCATGATTTCACCTGCCTGCTCAGACTTTTAAGTTTTAGAAGGTATTAGATCATTTCCCAAAACCCTGCCATGCTATCTACCAAAACCAATGCTATCTACCTTCACTACTTTATGAGTATCCCACAAAACCAAATACACCTATATTTGAGTAGCAGTAGTACTACTGATTATCTCAGATACAGAATTCCTTCTGCAAAGTTGAATTATATCCTACCATTACAAAACCTGGCAAAACAGACATTTCAACTATGAGGAGAAACTGAAATGAGTATGATTTTCTTTATAACTGATCCACAATGCTTTCTATCTCCCTAATATTCAAGTGTCTTTCTTGCAGTGATTCTTTCTGGTATTTTAGTTACTTTTTTATTCTTCAGTCTTCAACCATGCGAACCTTATCCCCAAAGCCATCATAATTCAAATCTACTGCTAACTGATTACATATATGCCTATTATTCTTCCCTAAAAATAAGACCTTAAACACTTCATGTATTAAATGTGTCTCTGGCTTAATGTTGCATTCAGCACTCAGTAAAATTCACAATTTGTTTAAAGAATAATCTGTGGTACATACAACTGTGAAAGTAACTATCAAATGTAAAGAGAAACTGAAGTAAAACAGCTGGTTTTGACCTGCAGATAGTTTTTAACAGCACTTTAGCAGTGACAGTTAGAAATCACATTTCCTATATTGAGGTTAACCATTGCATTACTGACAAGGGGGAAAAAACATGAAAATTGAATTCCTGGGGAACAATTAAAAGTTGTATAAGAAATGTAATTATTTTGGAAATACAACCATGAAGGTCAAGAAGGTGAAGGGAAAGGATAAAGTGAAGGGGAAGGAATTGAGTGTGTGGCATCTTCCTTAAGCTGAATTGAGGGAATTCCTAACAGCAAAAACATTTTCTCAGTTGCACCTTAATGAAATATAACTAAAAACTCAACCACAACCGTCACATTAAGGTTCTGTGTTACACTGTTGTTCTTAACATACGCATCAATTTGCAGATCTTACATATGACACCTCAAATATGAGGTTCCTACTCATATTTTTATCTGGAGGTTGATTTTTATCTAGAACTGATGGGCACTCCCTCATACCCCACACTACAAAGAGGTACCAGTCCCAGTTCTTACCTGTGTCCTTTAAAGCCTTGTATTTGATTTTAAGCTCATTCTTCCTACTGAGAACAGAGCTCAGTTGGCAGGTTTGGGTGTCTGTCAAGCTTTCACTAAAGACTCCTGGAAAAAGTAGAGGTATAGCTTCGTATTGAAAACTGAGAGTGTAAACATTCCAAAGTGCCTGCTGTGAAATAAGTACAAAACATTGACAGTCTACCTGTAGTGTCTTCCTAAAAGAAGAGAATGCCTGCATTTTGCAGCCAGCTAATGAATGTACACTGGCATATTCAGTCATTTAGGCCTCACACAAAATTTTTCAGAAGTAGCAATGACTGTGTCTTGAAAAAAATTCTTCACAGTTGTTTAGCTAGCTATGTATCACTACATACAGTGACGTGTCTTAAGACATCAGTGTAATTATTTTAAATGCATTATCCTAATACTAATAACAAGATTCATATATCCTCTTTACCAGGTAAGTTTGTAGCCTTAAAAATTCACTTGCGCTCCTTCCACAATGATGTATTGCATGTTCTGGTAAACAAACATATAAAAGATGATTATGGCTAAAAACACTTGGTAGTCATTTGATTTTTCCCAGCATAACTCTTACTGATTTTCAAGACCTTGCCTATGATGTATTAGGTGTGCACATACTTCTCACTTCAAAGAATCCCTTCTCAAGAGAAGAAAACAATTGAGTATTTCATTACATATGTAAATAGGACTGATTTTAAAAAGAATGCTTTAAACAAAGTATCAATCTCTAAAACTGAGAATCAGATAAAATCATAGACTGTAAAAGGTCCCCCACTGCTCAAAGCTTCCACAGACTTCAAACGAGTGTTGGTTCAGGCTCTGAAACTGGGACCATGAGACCTCTATTTTAAGCTATTATTTGAAAATCTTCAAAAGTTGTTCCTAAATAACCAAAAGAAGAAATAAATGCATTAGTACCTGCTCTAGAACTTTTCTATTTTATATTATAACAAGTCAGAAAACCTGAGAGTTAGAGGGCAAAATTGTTTTGAGAAGCTTTCTCATTATCCAATGTTTTCCCTCTCACACAGAAAAGTAGAACACAGATGCCATTGGTTCTTAAAAATGAGTAGAAAGAGAAGAAAAAGCTGCAAGAGCAGAAAGAGCTCTGATTCCAGAGAATGTAAGTTTACAGAAATATTTAATACAAAGTAAAATCAACAGAAACATATGGGGCTATTCTTAATTTACTCATCAAGTCAGAAATTGACCTTTGTGCCCAAAGCTGTCACATTGGAAATATTTACATTTAAGTGTGGGTATGTTTAGGTAATGTCTTGGTGAGGCTAGTTTGTTTTTTTTTTTTTTTTTTATTTTAGTTAAGCTGCTATCCTGGCTATTTCTGGCAAAGGCTTTCCAAAGGTATTGTTCAATTGCCTCAAAATGTTACCATTCTTGGTGTAAATCTCAGTGTTGTCTTAGTTTAATAGCTTGTTCTAATCCTGTTTAGGTAGATGTCGCTATTAAACTGTTACCCTCTCATGTACATGATTTGTTCTAAAAAAAGCCTGAGCAAGACAGAATTTTATGTCATTGTGTGAATGCCATGAAATCTTGCCTAGTACAGCCAGGAAACATTATTTTATTCTACTTAGAACAGGTAACTGTGACTCACATCTCCTGGCAATGTGCCACTAACCTGCTGTGTGGCTGTGATAATATTAATCAATCCCTTTGTTGGCTCATCTGTGAAAGGATTATAAAAGCGAACTTCCATAGAATTTACCCCAAACTGCAGACAGGCAGTGGGATTGACCCAGTCTGGTCACAGGAACGAAGTAAATACTGGGAGGTGTAATAAAATTTAAAATGTACCTCTTATTATAAGCAAATAGAATACCTTACCCCTAACAACAGCAAAACTTTATTTTTAAAAAGTGCAAATATATTGATTTTCTCAAATCAGAGTGAATTAATGTGTCCCACCCTGTTTATCAGATTTCACTTATCAGGTAATTATGACAAAACAAGTTAATATTGAAATTTTTAAAAAGTAATGTGGAAAATACACTAGATCTTAAAGATAATATAGGCATTTTCTATCAGAATTGTCTCAATCCCACATTTGTGATACTGCTTACCAAATAATGGGAAAATGTTTTTTCTTTATTTTTTTGCCTTCAATTAGATGAACATTTGTCACCCATTTGTAAATGCCAGCAGAGTGTAGGAAGCCTTGAAAATAAAGCACATGAGGCTCTATCTCACTTCACAGAGCCACTGGACGTAAAGGGTGCTGAAGAAGATGGAAAAGATCATGAAAACAAGAATCAGAGTAGCTCAGATGCTTCTGAAGATAGAGACCTTGATAATATATCAGACAGTGAAAAAGAAGGGAAGAAGGAAAGAAACTGCCCTCCTAAAATGTTGTCACCTCAGCAAGATGAAATCCTAGCTACAATAACTTTTGGTGAGTCAGAGGGCTCATCCAAAGGAAAAATTACACTATGGGGTAAGCCAGACTTTTCAGAGTCCATTAGCTTGGCCACTGGAAAAATTTCTGCAGAAGTAAAATATGGCTCTTTCAATGTGAGAGTAGAAGTTAGGAATATTTCTTTGTTTGATTCTGGAACAAAAGTTGTGAATGAGAAAAGAAAAAGTTCAAAGAACAAAAAACGTTGTCATGAAGGACAATGCCAGAAAAGTCAGCGTTCAAAATGTTCAAAGTACCAGTGCCCTTCAACTGATCACTCAGCAGAACACAAGGGGAAATATAAGGGATCCTCTAAACAAAAAATTCAAACTGCCATCAATGAAAGTGCCTCTCTGGAAGTGAACATTGAAACAAAAGACATTCAAGTGGAATATACCAACAGAAAAAAGAATCTAAAGGTTAACATCAAAGCTGGTGAGCAGGCAGAGAGCAAACCACGCAACAGGGAACAAAAAGATACATACTGGAGTGAAACAGATTATTCTGTAACGGAGGCACTGTGTAACACAGATTGTGAGTCACCGTTTAGCTTTCATGAAAAAGAAGATTATACGTTCCCAGATGGATATACACTTCTCCCTCCACCTAAAGAATTTGCTGACTGTGACGAAATGCACCTGGATACAATTGGAGAAGGCGTATCTTTGTACCCTGTTAATAGCAGAGAGGAATCTGACAGTCTCACTACAGCCTTGAGTATTTGGGGGGAAGAAAATTATTTCTGTAAACTTAACACAGAGGACTATGAAGACCACACCAATGAAAAGGAAGATTTTTCAAAGGATAAAATACTTTTCTCAAAAATAAATAATACTAATTGTCTTGTAGCTATTAATACCTTGCATAACCCAAACCATGGGAAGGAATGTGTTAGTAAGAGCAGTGTAGTAGGTCCAGAAAGAAATAACTGTGATATACACAGAGACACAGGGCCAAAAACAGCAAGAAGAAAGTCTTTCCCAGATACTACCCTGGATGCACCATCACCAGTTTACCCTAGAAGGGATTCTGGCTTTTATTCACTGCCATCCTTAAAAGTATTGCTTAAGGAGACCAAAGCAGGAGATGTCCACAACAGAAACTCACATATTCCTACCAAATACAAGGAATTTTTTAAGTGTCCTGACTTGACCTCCTCTCTGACAGAGCTTTGCAAGTATCCCGACTTGACCTCCTCACTGAGAAATTTGAGGAGTCTTAAGTCTTCATATCAGTATGCTTTCACATCATTTGATCATAATATTAATATTTATCCATCTGAAGATGTCTGTCTAGATGGCACTTGTATACTGAATGACTATGCAGACTGTGTGGGACAAGGTGAAGAAACAGAAGAAACATTAATGGAGAGTCTTCATTCCAGTGGTTCTATACATGACAAAACAGAAAACAGCCACAAAGAGCCTCTGGGAAACCTAACCATGTGGGAAGAAGACTCTGAGTCTATTGAAGCTTTAGATAAAGAGAAATCAGAGTACAACCCTATAGAAAAGCATGATGAATGGCAGAAAAAAGTTCACCTGGTACAAGTCTCTCCACTTTCTACAAGCCCTTCAGGTGAATTCATTAATGACAAAGAAAGTACTAATTATGCATGTACAGAAAACATCCCAAAACAATGTTCAGTTTTACAGTTAAATGTTCACCCACCTTATGCAGAGTCTGAGGTATCAAATAAAAGGAGAGGGTCAGTACTGACTGACTCTCCAGTGATCACTGGAGAAGTAGAAGGAAGACTTGTCCAAGGTGACCCTGCGTTGATGCCTGAATGTTTTGGCTCTCCTTTAAGGAAAGAACCTAACCTTACCTGCAGTATACAAGAAAAATCCTTGCTGTCATCCTTGCTGTTAGATCCCAAGGAGCATCACATGGATAAAGAATTGGAAAGCCTTTCTGAGGTACAGGACTTATCTGGGGATGTCCTTATTGAACCTGATTGCCATAATAATTTGGCCCAGGCTTCCGTATTATCTACCTCTTCAGTATACACGGAAAAGAAAGAGAATTTCACAGAACATTCAAACCTTAAGCAAAGATTGGAGAACTTTTACAGTAAACAGTCAACTGATGACAGTTTAAGGGGAGAGCCTGGAGCAAATCAACTACCTCTGTTAGTCAAGTCCAACTTTGAAGAAATTGAGTCAAATTTTGAAATAAAAGAAGATTATTATGAGAATGCAGATATCTCCTCATCATCAGTAAAACCGATTAGTCAGAAAGGTAGGTGCTACAACACTTTTCAAGTTAATATCACTTACACACCTTTTGCATAGGAGCTTTTGTGACATCTGTTTTCCTAGAAAATAAATCTATATTAAAAGTTTACTATGATGTTGTTATGGTATGATATGTTTGGCCATAGGGTTATAATATGCAGTTATTCTGCTGGAGATTCTAGTAACTGTCTTAAAGAGTCAAGAAACCTAAATTAAAAAAAAAGAAATAAATACAGCTTTGATCAAGAAGCAGTTTTCCTTCACAAAATCGCCCACCCATCCTTTACATCTAGGGAGAGAAGCAAATACCATTGCAGGAAATAACAGTAAAAGCAGTTGCCATGTGATATGAACTCAGAGCACAAGTCAATGTTCAAAACTACATAAATCTGGCTTTCAAATCCATGTGATCTATATGAATATTGTACATCTAAGTAGTCTAAGTAGTCTAAGTACATCTCAGTCTTAATACTGGCTGAACATTTTCATGGTATGACCATAAGGGACCCTTTAACCAGTTTTTCTCCTCTCTTCTATATATTTGAGAAAACTGCATATGAAAAAGACTTACTTTTAATAGCTAATATTTTACAGAATTTCTTGTCTTCATTTTTATAATCCATCTACCCATATCCATAACTGGTCATTTAAAATTAGTGTTCTGAACTATAAAAATGTTGAGCCATCCTGGGACATTGCACACTACAATGTGAACCCTTTACATTATGAATATGTACACACTCATATGTGAGTTGTTGAAATATCACTCCAAACACTTTAATTTTTTTTAATAATTATCAGATTATATGCAAATATATCTCAGATTTATCTCTCCAGAAGACAGTATTTCCAGCAGATTTGGAGGTTAAGAGGTTTACAATGTTGGAAAATACATATTTTTTTGTAGAAAATGTTATATATAATCCTAGTTAAAAGCATCTGAAGTTTTTAAAAAATCTTTTAATTCACCATACCTGCAAAAAAAGACTGGTATGACCTCCGTGGCTTTCTTGTTTGGCATTGGTAATGGAAATTCAAAAAATACCTAAAGTCTATATACACTATATAGCTATACTACAACAATACATATTTCTATATAGATCAATATCTCAATACCAATATCTCAGAATCAATATATAAAATAAATAGAGAATTGGTGAAATGGAAATCTCTGTAGAACAAGGTATAAAATTAAGATACTAAAGGAAAACTGCATGTCAAAATCCTTGACTTCTCAGACATTAGACCTAAGTGGTTAAGGACACATCACAGAAGTGAGGTGTAGCTATTTCTTTCATTTTTATTTTATTTTCTCTTTTTTTGTTCTCTCTTCCCTTTTGCCCTTTTCTAAGAATGATCTACTTGTGTTCTTTTTCATACCTGTCATCTCACTTTGGCCTTCTTTTGGTCCAGGGTCATACTATGATTTTCCTTCACTCCTAGCAATGCTGTGGAGGTCCTACCTTAAATGAGTAAATGTGTACATCCAGGAAGCAGTAAAAGAATTTAAAGTTTTACAACTCAATAATATGAATTAAAATCCACTTTTAGTTTGAGAATACCAACCTACTTTGCCAAGACATTAGGCAATGGGGGACTTCCTGAGCTTAGTGATCCAATGACACTGGAAAGCAAATGTGGCATTTTTCAGGAAAGAGTGAGAACATCTAGAACAGAGGAGAAGAGATGCTACTGTGGTAAACATGATGGGAGAAAGGCGGTCTACAAGGCTCTTGGTGTTCTGGGGATTTCGTTATTATCAAAGAGGAAAAGAGCAGTACAAGGGCACTGCAAGAGATTGGTTTCCTAACTCTCAGCAATGGTCTGGAATAGTGCCCTGGAATGCCCAGGCTCAGTTACAATTGTCAGTGATGAAGATCTGGCTGAAGCCAGAAAGAGGCAGTACAGCCCTGAGTGCACCTACACAGTTCTCCAGGGAGCCTGGGGAGGTTGGACTTTCTCCCTGTGGGCCATTGCCAGTGGCTACAGTCACATTTTCAAACAGAATATAACACAAAATCTGTTTTCCAATTGTTGTTTTACGTGAAATAATAATACAACAAGTTTATTATGTCTTAACTGGAAAGAAATCTAAACCAGAAAAATCTTTATGCATGTCTTGCAAGATTATTAGTGTTCAAATAGGACTTTTTATATCTACCTATATTGACCACTTCAAAAACATATAAGCATGTTAAATAAGATCCATGAGCAATTTACAAGTTTCTGCATTAAAATATTGATGTACAAATGGCTATGTAGGTATTTAACTAAAGATACTTGTACTTCCCTCTGCATAAAGGCTTCAATTAGTGTAAAATATGTACTTTCTGAATATTTTCATTATTATTTGGTATTTTCATTTATATGTTGGTTAGATTATTCTTGTATTTAGAATGTGGAAATACTAAACAGTAAAATAGTATATAAGTTGTGACACTTATTACTCACAAACAACATCTGATTATAACTTAGACTTGAAATCAGAAATGAATAAAACCAGAAAGTTACCTTTGAAGAAAGACACCAGAGCAAGTGACAGCTCCCAGGAAGATGCAATAGACCAGTGGGCCAGAAGACGGAAACAGTTCAAAGACAGCAAAAAATGCAGTTCAACTGGAGGGAGTTCCATAAACAGCACAATCACTGAGGGTTCACGTGAGTACATTAGTCTTATACTAGTGATCTTTCCCCTTTGTGTGACTGACATTACAACAGGCTAAGGAAATTGATCTCCAATTCACTATCTGAGTGTCTGTGTTAGTCTTTATCATGACTAACATGAGACATCCTCTCTCCTTGGTTAAGCAAATAATCTGACTAAAAACAATCTTATTCTATTATCATACATTCATTATCTTATTATCATACATTCCTTGCATGTTCAGGGTAGAATATGTTCAAATAATATGTTCAAATAATATTAAGACAAACTCTAGGCACAAACACATAATCACGTGGCAGCAGGTTTGAGGTTATAACAAAAATCATAATCCTGGTATCTGCTTATGTCAAAGCCATGCTGAGCTGGGAGTCTTTCTCTCCTCACAAAGGTGCTCTAACTTTAATCTAGGCTTGTTGCCTAGAATGTCATTCACTGTGACCCATACCTGTCTCTTTAAGAAATCTGTCACCTTGCCACATGCAAATTCATCAGCTTAAACTGCATAGGAAGGAATTTTTAAGACGAACTGCTTAGTGAATTTACATTTCATGCAAATGGAGCCACCAAGCAAGAATTGCACAGTCTAGGGGGAGCATATGTAGTACTTCTTACTTGACACTGCCTCGCCTCCTGTTTTGCTACTTTAGTAATATAAGAAAGCCTTTGTAGAGATGAAGAAATGTGCACTTCCCTGTGGAAATATTTTGTGCTCCAATGACTACTTCTGGTACAGGAAGTTTAATTTGTAGATATATAAGCTCCTCTTTGAAGAAGGGCGAATATGAACCTGTAGAAGACTGAACGCTAAAACTTCAGTGCAGGTCCATAGATGACAAACTATAAATATGTTCCATGGCTGTACCAAAGAGGTAAATCCTACATCAACAGAGCTTCAGTTCACTGCCTAAACATAGGTTTCAATTGCCAGCTGGGATACCAAGAGGGACCTGAGATATGTGAACAAGCAGGGAACCCAAGCCTTGCTGAAGTAGCAACTGAACAGCAAGCAGGATACCCTAAGGAATCTAATGCAGTACTGGCCACCTGTGTTCAGGTAACTGAGCCTGTCTCTAAGGTTTTAATGCCTGTTAACAAAGGAGTAGGAATGACTGACATTTCACATGAAAATAAAAAATGCTGTTTATTAGTAGCACTTTTCATTGTTTGCCCCTAAAACAAATTCTAGGCCATAGATTATAAAGTTATCTTGTCAAACCACATGAGCTCAAAAAAACATACCAGAAGTTATACACACCAGGGTAAACTGTTCCTTGATTTCAACAGTAATGTCTCTTGAATACAAAGCTGGACCATAGATTTTACTAAGTCAGGCATATGTTGGTTTTATAGAGAAAGCATAGATATATTTTTAAGAAATCAAACAAACAAGTCAAAAGGAATAAATTGCAAGAGCTAGGATTGCTTTCCTTGAGTTAAAGCTTTGGGTAGCAAATGGCATAAACCCAAAGTGGTCTCCAGAACAGGTGACTGCACAGACAATTCTGTCACAGATTCTCACATCTAGTAATTTAAATAGTATACCACAGGCCTGAGACTTGTGTCCTTTTTGGTTTCGTAGCTACACTGTTCCCTCGTGCTTGCAGACTTGAGACAACTCTGACTGACATATGGAAGCAGCAGCTCCTTACATTCTTGCGTCCAGCATCTGGGAAGAATCTCAATGCACTTGTTTCTGACACGCCTATTTGATATCTGTTCCGAAAACTCAAGGAGAAAAGAAATGTTTTGGCATAATTCCATACTGTCAGCATAGCAGCATGTATAGTTTTGCCTATTTGTCACATTTTAACCTACTCTACTACAATTATAAAAATTCAGAATTAAACTGGCAAAATACTGTACTGTACTGTTTGGTGCTAGTCTAGGTTTTCTTAATTTATGCATTCATGGTAGCAAGGTAAAGGAGCTTTAAACATATTAGCATAGTAATATTTATTTGTCTATTTGCTAGAAGCTTCTTATATAATTAAGTGTGTAATTTCATACTTTCTGCATAATAAGGGAGAAGCCAGTGGATGTGGAGTGTATGTCTAGATAGACACAACTGAGCATATTTTCTAAGTGACAAATGACTGCCACTTAGATGTATTCAGGAAGTGACTTCCCCAACAAATATAACCTTAAATAAAGGTCAATTTTTATCTTCTCTGTTTTTAAACCGGGAATCATTTTACATCCAACACAGGATAAACAACACAAACAGATCCATCCTCCAGCTGCATTATATCTAGCTGCATTACCAGGCATTTCATACTGAAAGGTACATGATGGTTTTTTCCTGTCAAAAAAATTATATTTTCAGTCTATCTGTTAGCACAACATTTGATGATATATACTTTATACGACTTTCACCATCCAGTCTTAACTTTGAAGTTACAGCTTCTGGTCTACTTGGGATGTTGTCAGACTATTACACAGCCTTTTTCTTTACATTCAACTTACTGTTTATAACATGTCACAGCCAGCTGCCTGACATCCTATTGCCTTAAGAGTCTCAGCTTCATCAGAGAACTAGAGTTCTCTATCTCCATGTGAACTCATTGCAAGAAATTGTGAATGAAATTATTATAAAATATGAATCTGAAAATCCTCAGGATAACACATCATACAAAATATTCAACAGCCTGTGAAGGAACTAGCCAGAAGTTCTATGGTAAAAGAAAAGAAAACACCAACAAACCTATTTCCTCACCTCCTTTTTAACAAAACTTCACATGTTTGGAAGAGTTAAGATTAGGCAAACAGCAAATAGGGTCATCAATGCCCCTGTCATGGAAGATACTTTTCATCTTCTGTCTTCTGATACGCACTGAACTCATACTAAATTTCTAGAAGATTTGTTTGATTTTCTAATCAAATGGGTCACATAAGATAGCTTAAGAACTAGCTACAGCCATATTTATCTTAAAGAGGTGCAGCTCCTGTTTTGACCACTTGCATTAAGACTTTACATCTTACTCAAGCTGAATGTGCATTAGCCTCCAGTATTGTGATCTTATATTTGGAAATCCTTGCAGACTTCTCCTTTAACAGCAACAAAATTGAGGAACTCAGTACTAACATTACAAATAGTTCATTAAGAAGTTTGTAGTGCTTCTTCCATGCTGACTGGATGAGGTCTCTTATTCTTCATGCATTTTCCCTACTGACATAACTTTTACTTGTTTTATTGTCATGACAGTAAATTCGGAGGATGCTCGATCAGTAGATCTGGGACTATATTCTGAAAACGAGGACAGAGGTTTTTATACAGAAAACTTTCATTCTGCCTCCTGGGTTTTCAGAGGAGATGATGTCTCTCCAGATAACAGTCCTAGATGTCTCAGCAAAAGACCTAGACCAGTGGCAAGTAAGTTGGCTAGAGCAACAGGTAACGTCATAAAAATGTGTTTATTTTGGGCACTCTAAGGATTTCAAGGGATCAACATTTTGGAGAAGGTGCTGGTTACTTATGTTTAAGACAGGAAAAGGAGCAACCCAAAAATCTAAAAGATTTTTTTAAAATACATAAGTAGTTCTTATTTAGCTATTGTCTTGCAAAATATCATCATTACTTGATAAAATTTTAACTGGTAAAAGGTCATAACTAAACCTCATGAGATGAGGGTAGAGGCAATGTAATTCCATGACTTCTCAAGCACAGCAAAATCACAGAGAGATATTTATGGTCATAAAGTATTAAAATGGACATAAAATCTGTTTTACATCAAACTTTCAGACATAGTCAATCCAGAAAGAAAATAGTCATTTGATATGAGTATAATGGGTTGTTCTATTTTGAGTTTAAGTATGTGCAAACAGATATAGTGAACAAGTTTTTCTGGGGGATGGGAGGTTTTCCTCCACGTCTCAGATGTTAAGTTACTCAAAAGTAACACATTTCAAAGAACTAAGACAAACCAAAACACTCCTGTAGCTTTCCCATAAATTGTTCTTTGTTGAAGCTCATAAATCATGCAGAATGTGAGAGAAAACAAATGTCCTCTATAAATCCTGTGATATGAAAAAATTTCCTCAACACATATGAGAATATTCTGAAAAACCATTTTGGTTGCTTGTTCTCCCAGGGGAAAGCTCAGAACTTCAGCAAGATAGTTAGTCAGTATTGAAGTATCTGTTTTGGACAGGTAACATCAATTGGTCTGCTAAAGTAACCTTTAAAGCAATTTCTGTCTTACAAATAGGACACAATTTGAAAAAAGAAAAACCCAGCCATCATAAATTGCTATTAAATTGGCCTCCATTAAAAAAAAAATACAGTAAGATAGTCAAATGATCAAAACCAGACACTCCAAGAAATCAAATTTACACTGAACTCTTTCATACACATAAGATTTGCTAAAGAAGCAGGCTATTTAAGTCACAATAATAATGCTATTAGACCCTGAGAAAAAGATGGAAGTTGACAAATAGACTCTGATTTTCCTTTCTACTGAGGTTCATCACATTAAGTGTTAAATTCTGCTGAGCTGAAAGAGATTTCAGCCCCCCTTGGCAGAAGATGCCACTGTGGTTGGGGAGGTTGAACTACTGGCCTGGAAGGCAGTGGGAGTGTGGAGTGGAAGGATAAACGAAAAGAGAAGAAACAACTATCCAAAAGATAGATATTTTCTGAAATATAAAAAGAATGAAACTACAAGAAACAGATTTTAACCCATTTGATAAATTAGAGTGTATTTTGTATTTGCAGCATAGAGGTCTGACATAGAGAGCAGGAGTGTTTTTCTCTCCTGGAACACCATCAGGAGAGTGGAATATCTGAATACTTCAGCACTTCATTACACAGGCCAGGCACTTAATTCAAAATGCTGTCTGCCTGTGCCCTAACATGAATGATACTTGGTCTGTCACAGTATGAGTGCTGTCACTGTCTGAGGCAGCAGTAAACAGCCAGGAGTAATACCAAAAGCACCCCAACCATTAGTAGAATCAGTAACATCCAGTGCCTACAAAAAGTTTGAAAAACAGGCTGCTGCTTGTTAAATTGAATGTGTAGAGAAAAAGGGTATCTTTCTTCCTATTTCCAGTTCGAGAAAGAACAGTGAAGATCGCTAAAGGAACTGGCAGTTACCCTTGGGGTTTCAGGATCCAGTTTTCAAAGCCTATCCTTGTAACTGAAGTTGATACAAGTAAGTTGCCTTTGTACTAGTTTATTTCTCCTGTGGAAATACATAATAAATAAATAAATAATATTATATACACCAATATAATGATATATATAATAATAATGATATAATGATGTATGTATATACAGGACATAACATGATCTAGATAGTATGGAACATCTGTTTTATATTAATTTATGTACACAATAATTTCCATAATTTGTGGGTGCAAGGTGTTTAACAGCTCATGAACTGCTCATGAACAACTTAGTCTTAGAGCCCCACTATCCCTAGGAGTATATGCAGACTCCACTGCCCAGTCTTCTTGCATGTTACTTCATACCTTGTGCATGTGCCTGCATTCAGCCTCCGTCCAGATGTAAAGTCTAAAGATTTTGTGGGCTGACATCCATGAGTTACAATAGGCCTTTAAAAATGAAAAGGAAGATGCAGCGATCCCTCTAATATTTCCATAAATCTTATTGACTGGGGACGCTTCTGCTTGGATCCACTGAGCCATCTGTCAGTCTTGACAGGTGGGCTGTTAACTCCTTCAGGGAATTATGATGATTGTAAGGAACCCTCCAAAACCCAAGTGAGTGAGCAAACAAATGGCAGACGATGTTCAACAAAGATGACATGCAAGATACTGCCTCCAGGGAATAATAAGCTTCTTACCATTGCCTTAATAATAGTGTTGGCACTTTTTGTCAGGAATGAGTCCCCACTTAAAGCTCTCTGAAATCATTGGCTCTGTGCCTAATGTCAAGCTTAGAAGTCTGGCTAAAAGTTGACTCAGTCAGTAACAGCAGAGAGAATAAGACACAGGCAGTCAGTGTCATTTTACTGCTGCCAAAGACCTTGGCTCATTCAAATCTAGAGCACTGCTTGCTCTACTGCTCTTCGTCTCAGGACGAAGAGAAGAAGAAGAAAAGAAGAATTAGAAAAGGAGCAGAAGGTACTGGAGACTGTGATAGAGATTCTTAAAAAAGCAGATACTATGAAAAACATCATCCCATACAAAGAAGGCTAGTGCATACCTTCTGGCAAGGTATCTGAGAATAGCTCTGTCACTATTAGCAGCCTTATGTATTAGATTGTCCATCATCCTGACAACACTGGGAAAGCCTGTGAATTTAGAAGCCTGTGAGTTCATATACTCTTTACTTAGGTACAAATAAAATCATAGGCCATGCATACAGCAGTAGCTCTGACATTTACCAATTTATGCCTACTGGTTAAAATTAAGTATAGCTACTCACATTTTATATCACTCGTTTATTTGTGCATTGTTTTCAAATGTAGTTGCTTTAAAACAGTGACAACATTAAAAAAATACAGTTATTTTCAGACAAACTTGTAGTAAAATTATGTTTTCTCAAAATACAAGTCATTTCATTAGGAAGAAATTCTTCCCTGTGAGGGTGGTGAGGCACTAGCACAAGTTGCCCAGAGAGGTTGTGGATACCCCATCCCTTCAAAAGTTCAAAGCAGGGTGAGATGGGACTTTGAGGAACCTGGTCTAGTGGAAGGGGACTGGAACTAGACGACCTTTTTGGTCCCTTCCAGCTGAAACCATTCTATGATTCTGTAATGAATATTTTAAAAATATTTTACAGACCACTTATGGTCATAAAGTCTGGTATGGAAAGCTCAAGGCCAGCACAACCCAAAATGTTCTGACATTTGCAAATGTCCAAATTATTTGTAATACACATGAAAGTGGACCAACATTTTATTTTGCCTGTTTATTGTTATGCTTTTACTAATCTTATCCCTACAATTTCTAAGCATTATCAGAAATACACTGAAAGGTTACACTTACTGCATCATGAAGTACAAAATCTTTAAAAGCATATACATTAAATGTTCAGGACGTGGAATAATATTTTCCAAAACCATCCTTTTACAGTACATTAGGAAGGCAAGTAAGAAGGTAAATACTGTATCTGAGAAATCTGTAACTGGGATTTAAGTAACTGTGTATTGGTGCCCATGAATAAAACATATTTATCATCTCACTAGTTTGCTTCCATTCCTGGCTGGCATGAGTCAGAGGACTGTTTTATTAGGAATTAATGTGCTTTGCAATGGTTAACAAATAAACAAAAGGTGATGCATTAAAAATCTGATTCAGTTCTTCCATCACTGGGACCTTTTTTACTTACCATGTAATTTCTTCCTAAAGCCAAAAATCCTCAAAATGCTATCTCCAAATTCTATTAACCAGGAAAGACAAATATCAGTACAGAAGGTACTCTTTTGGGGTTAAATTCAAAGCTTATCAGAATAATAGAATATTTTTCTATTGACTCTATTGAGCTTTGCATCAGATTTTTGTTTGCATTTCAGGCCAAAACTCTCAGATACTGAAATGTCTATTTGCATCTTAAAGCATTTAAATCCTAATGGCATTTTAAATGAAATTTCTCTACTGCCAGTGATTTTCTAGGACTGCATCCAAATCCTGAAGCTTCATTTACAGCTGAGTAACAGGTTGCTCAGTAAAGCTTATTCCACCTCCTAGTCAACATCATGAAGGCCCTAAAACATAATCCTTGATTGGTTGAACAGATACTTGTTTTCCTAAAAAAGCATGATCGTATAGACATGCTTGATATCCTAGTTCTAAATAAATTTTTGTGGGGGTTTGTTGTTGTTGTTTTGGGTTTTTGTTTGTTTGATTTTGTTTCTTTTTGGTTTTCTTAATTTTTCTTTTTCTCCTTCAATTTTTAAATTCCAGATAGTGCAGCTGAAGAAGCAGGGCTTCAAGTTGGGGATATTCTGATAGCAGTCAATGGAACTGATGTCACCAGCATGCCACATTCAGAAGCTGCCAATCTGGCAAGGAAAGGTAATTCTGAGATCACAATAAATTAAATGAATGGGTCAGATTTCCTGTTCAATGCTCCAAACACATCCAGACAAACTGGGTGATGTATGCAACAGAAATCTTAATTAATAGTTTAATGCATTAGTATTTAATACAGTAGTATTTCTGAGGTCACTTTTTTATCTAGACCTTGTTTTCTAGACACATTAAGAAAAATATTCCCCAGAGAACACATGACAGTAATAGTTTTGGCTCTCCTGTTACACAAAAAGTGACTCAGAAAATCCTGTAAGTGACTGTAGAGACACAAATGCTCTATTTATGCCTTATACTTCCTCAGGGAGAGACTTCACATCTTCCTTCCATTTCTCTGTCACCAAGACTTGAAGTCTAGTGAGGAGATCAGAGAGTTTATTTCATGAGGCATCCTTTTGCACCACCACAGAAACAGAATCAATTATATTAGTCATGTGTATTCTTCCTACAATCGTGATGACTAAAACCCTAAGATACCCACATTTGCATGCCAAAAATTTATTTACTGCCAATTCCCTTATTTATCCCAATAAAGTTTTGACAAAGGCTTATGGGAAGGAAATTCAATAAATTAAAATACTTTTACAAGACAGTGACAAATTTAACTTGACACATACCATGTTCTTTAATTATACAGGTGCTATTCACCCTGTTACATTTAAGAGAATGTTGAGTGTTTTAGCAGAGAAATCTCTGATTACTAGTATTTTTAACTCCTCAGAGAATACCCCATGGATTAAATCCTGGCACACCAACAGCATTCCTAAAGTCAAGTGTCCCAAAAAAAGAAATCCAGCAAATGTTTTGCAGATGAAAATGTGTCATAGTCACATTTCTCAATGTGCCTTCAAGCATTACCACCTGCTTTTTCGTATTGATGTAATCAGAATTTCAGGCCTTTAGGGTCAAAATGATAGATATATTGATACTGTCAGCAAATATTGTGATGTTGCATCTCATTGATGATGAAGATAACGTATTTTTTTTAAATCTTGCAATCTATCATCTCTTCTGAGTGCTTGCCTTTTGCAAATGATAAGCAGATGCTTCAGCCCAGCTTAGCCTCCAACAGCCACCCTCCTCAGTGCGGGTCAAAGAAAAGGTTAGAATATTCCAAGGCATGGAAAATAGAGAATTCTCAAGAGCATGTGTAAGATAACAGAGACTGAAGGTGCCCCTAAGAGCATTCTCAGCAATTTTTGGTTAAACCTCAATTTATGTTAATTTATGTTTGGTTAAACCCCTTTAAGCAAGGAAATTGAATTACTTCTCCTGACTGATAAAATACACAAGTACCAAAGATGCTGCTCACAAAGTTAGGTCACAAAATAATGTTTTAGAGGTGTGTTTAGATAGCTGGCTCCATTACTAGTCCTCAACACAAAACCCATTTCATTCCTGAATTTGGGTTAAAAAAAGGCCAAAAATCACATGATTTAATTTTTTTACTTGCTGCTCTGCTCCTTGTTGCTTCTAGAAGCTACATTGGGAGGACACGGGCATAAGATAGAATACCACGTTCCTGCTCCTTATCCTACATGAGTATTCAGAAATACTGACACGGTTGTAGTTCTGATTTATGTTCTCACATGTAATATTTTAGGTCCTGATATCCTGACCATGATAGTGGGGTCAGACATCAGCCGTTACCCCAACACCCCCAGACCTACCTGCCGAGGATACCTGCACAAACGAACGCAATCAGCAATACTGAAGGGCTGGAGAAAGAGGTGGTTTGTGCTGAAACATAATGGCTACCTACAATATTACAAACACAAAAAGGTAAGGAGAGTGTCTGGTGAAGGATCAAAGTGTGACCTGAATTATGAAATGCAGCAATTTTGTACTCAAATTTACAGATCATTATCTTGACTTATGGTACTTACAGCATAACATCGGTGTTACAGGTTTTTGCATGAGGTGTATAAAGGAGGCTGGCAGAGTGCTTTTCCACAGTTCTCCAGCCACCTGACATTTCCAGCAGAATAGCTGGTAGTCTTGTTTCTCTGCATCTGTCATAGTACACACATGAGCCATCTAATCAGGAATATGCTGCAGAACCACTGGGTATGCAACGAAACAGTCTGGCCAGCGCTTCTTTTCAGCACTAGCTATTCTGGTAAAACCAAATAAAAAACTTCACATTAAAACCTTCTTTTGAAGAGAAGATTTTATTTTATCATAAGCAGATCCATTATCAAACTCCTGAAATGTAAAAATGGATGTCTAGTTATACTTTTTAAACACTTTTCAGTTTTCGATCAATCAAGTATCAGAGTGTTAGATAAACTGAAGTGAGGATTAGAATGTGCCCCATAATCTTACATTCACTAAGATTTAATTATATTTTCACTTATTTCCTTTACCTACTACATTTCTTTTAATTCATTTGTTCCTCAACTAGCTTATTTATCACACTGAGAAAATAAATATTTCAATCATGCAAACTATGTGCATTTGCTTTTTCTTCAAAAGAGTAAATAAATTTGAAGAACTGCATAAGTATTTTATAGCAACAGCTAACTACTGCTTATTTTCTCGCATTATCCAAGACTAGTCCCATTCAAATACTTTTTAAAATTATTTCATACCGTTTTTTCCTCTCTCTCTGTCTTTGGACTCCAGAGAATACACCGAAATATTGATGTGCTATTTTAGCAGATGAAAACACAAGGATTTTCTTCACTGCTTTATGTGCTTACAGAGTACTCTGAAGAGTAATTTAGTAAATGAGAGAGAAAGATGCTTAAATACAAACACAGTTCTTCGCTAATGAGAGATCCAATGCCCAAATGAAATAAGAGCGATCTCAAATGTACTCACTGGCACTTCATTCTTTTGGTATGATTTCTCTCAAGATGTAAAAACAGTAAAAACAAGACTGCTCATCCCACTTTTTTTTTCCTAGGGGAATTACAAATAATGCTTGTAGTTTAACACAGCTTTTATGTTATATGTCAGCTGCTCGATTAAACTGGCAATGTTATGTTCCAGGTCTTGCCTCATTCTGAAGGAAAAATTTCTCCACTTGCTAAAAAAAAATTCTCCACTTGTATCTAAGATGTTCTTTGAAACAGTTAATTGAAGGCAAGAATAATTCAAGGAGAACAAAACTTCAGGATAAGCTGTCTGTCACTATCTAGCAAACTAGCCAGGGTAATCAATTTAGTCATCTTCATTTTGCTGTTAAGAACATCAGCTTACATCAGTGTATTTCCAGTGACGCCAGACAGGCCATGCCTGATTTCCAATTGTGTAAGAAGACAACTATGCTTTTTATGTAAGCCTGAAATGTAGCATATAATGTTTTGTAGTGGACAAAGGAAAGGGTGTTTCATCTCTGCTTTAGTCCGTATCAGCAAACACAGAGAGCTAGATTTCCTCATCATTGCAATCTACAGCCAGAATCACTTGACATGCAAGGTTACTTTCTTTTCCTTCAAACAGATGCTGCTACTGTCCTTGACTCTACAATCCATATAAGTAGTTAAAACATATTTTTCACCTCAGTGGTAGTAGCCGTGTTTGCCACCTCAGAGCAGAGATATTTTTGTGTTAGAACCTTGTTTTTACTAAATTACTGATATCAGAAGGGGTAAATGATTTATAATATTTTTGCCTACACATGGCAACCATGGAGTTCCACTATATATTCTACAGGTCTGATTCCCTGCTGTCCAGAACATTGGATCTTCTCAAACATACTATTTCCTTATTTTTCAACATGCCCAGTTTTTCACTTAAAGGAAAGATACCTGGAAATTATGAGGAGACAAACATGAATGTACACTTAATCCTTTCCTGAGGCAAGTATAAGCAGACAAGTTTCTTGTGCTCGAATTTAAAACATTTTTTCAGGGAACGCTGAAAGCACATAACATAGTCAAGCACTGATTCTTTCTTTACAGATAGCGACATTTGATCCTCTAAAAGTACCATTTGCTGCTCAGCACAGTAAAGGGGCTGAGAACCGACCACAAAATGTGGTGGTGAGGACTTCAGTATAGGGCAAATAAGTCTTAATCAGCTTTACATTAAACTAGCAACATAGAAAAAGCTATCTACCTCACAGCAGCAGAGCATCACTTCAGCAAGTTAAATCTCTGAGCTGTCATCACCAAGTTGCTCTTAGAACATGACAGCTAACTTGAAAAACTTAAAATACGTTGCAGCCTTCAGGATAAAAAAAAACTGGTCTTGTGATTTCATTAAAGAATATAAATTCTGGGACCCAGGAACAAATGGGCCATTAAGGATTTAAAGACTGTGGAGCATGCATTCATTTATCATTAGGACATACCTGCTAGAGTGCTGTGTGTTCCAGGCTTAATAGGAAAACACAAAGATTAAGAAGGCATTATAGCCAAAAACTTGTTTCCCAAAATTCTTCATTACATATCCATCATGTAAGGAGTTCAACAGATTTAATACTAGCTTTTAATACAAAACCACTAAAAGTGCCAGTGAAAGCCAGAACTTCCTAGTCTCAGTTCATCACTGCTTTCTTGTTAAGTAAGACTGGATAAACAAATTAAAAAAAACCCCATGGATAACAAGCTCCTCTCTGGTTTTCATCTTGCAGTGTTTCTAGGAATTATTTCCAGCCCCTTTGACATAAGTAGACCCTGGTAAAGAGGATAGCAAGACAGACAACTAACCTAGCACCTGAAAAGAAATTAAGAAATAAATATCATTGTAGTTATCATCTAGGAGAAAGTCTAAAGAGGCCTTTCTCCAACAGAAATAGTTAACACAGTTAAAAGGACTAGTTAACACAGGAAAGTGTTATCAATTTATCACCATTGCAGGCTTCTTTTCCAGAAGTCAGAGACTGATGAATTCTAGTCAAACCAGCTCTATCAGGTCCTCATATTACATTTGTCATTTATTCCATTTCATTCTCCAATTCCCTCAACTAAGAATAATGTAGAAATATAGCAGTTAAAAATAAAGATCTAAAGAGCATGAGGTTGCTGCCAGCATTTTGTATGGACTCCAAGTAGGAAAGTCAAAAAAAAAAAAAAACTGTAATAAGGAGGAAGTAGAAGCAGTTAAATTGGAAGGAATATTTAAGTTGGAAACTATTGTCCTGATAGTAGAAAATAACATGTTTTAGAGATTCAGCTGTAGTGAGGGACTGAACTGTGAATAAAGAGCAAATTGAGTTTCATGTGTAGTCCCAAGTCTCAGAGAAATGTCCTTCATTATAGTTCTTGTAATTCTCTGAAACATGTTATAAGAAAACTGCAATACATCCTCTTGAGAAGCACACTTATTGCGGCAGCAAAGGATAGAAATGTGCTTTTTGTCAGTCTTCATTGTAAGCATATATAATAATGTCAATTTTAAAGAGAATTATGATTTTCATTTTTTAAGCTCACAAGTTTAATTTCTCTAGGAGGCCCTTAGGCATAGTGTGAGTGACTAAGACAAAGTATCTCAAAGCTGAGGGGAGGGCAGTGAGAGCAAAGATGTGCATTTCTTATCATCTGAAACAATTAGACCCCAACCTGGTAAACAGCTATTACATCACCTAAGTCATCAGATGTTAGGTCATATCCCTGTTTCCATTAGAGGAGAGAAGAAAAAAAAAAGGCTTTTAAATTATTTTCATTTCTGTGGTATACAGAGTCCAATTATTACACCAAGAAAGAAATCCCTTGCCTGCCATGAGCAGAGCCTTCACAGCATTTCAATCTATGACAAATATTCGGTCTTTTGTTCTCATGAAAAAGCCTCTGTGTTCATTGCTAAGCCTAATCACTTTATACTACAGGCTTAGCTAGAAATAGATTTAGGTCTGAGCCATTGCTCCTAAGGATATCACTTCTATTTGTTCTTCATTCTTGCTTGGAGCTGTATCATCATAGTCTGGAAGCTGCCACATTATATAGAGTCTGTGTATAATCTGATTTCTTTACGTTTTCCATGACTCCCATAGCTCCAGAATGTATTTTTCAATTTACGTTGAAGAACCTGCTGAATCCACTGTCTCCAGTACATCCCCTGTATTATTTGTATTGAGAAATGAGAAATAACTCTAGGTGATGATATGCATGTTAATTTTGGCATAAAGGATTGCACACCCTGACCCAGAGAAAGTCATACCCAGATATATTACTTGATCTGATTCAAGTTGTTCAAGATTTTAACTCAATCATAGTTCTTCCTGTGAGACTTGGTCCTGCAAACTATTGATTACCTTTTGTGCAGCAAATCACTCAACCTCAAGAAAAGAACCAAGTGGAATGTGAAGATTAAACACTCCATAAGACAATTTGATTGTACTTCATCTAACAGCCTGTACTGTTTATTGTAAGATAATTGGGTTCCTTAAGTCAAAGAAGCTCTTAAATATTGCTACTCTCTCTAGTTTAGATGTAAATTATTGAAAACAAAACGAAATGAAAAACTAAGTAAATTCATCTCTACTGGCAAAAAAATGCCATATGAACAGTTCTGGAGTCCAGAGCTCCCTGTTCACTGACATATACATGCCCTTTCCTCAAAGGAAAAGGAAATAGATATAAGGAAAAAAGGCATAAAAAGCCTTAGTCTCTTCTCTGTACTGATATGCCCAGCTCAAGGAGTAAATGTAAACAGGCTTTAGCTGTAATTTCCTTAAATAACCAAAACATGAGCCTACCACAAAATACAGTGATTAGAAAAAATAACAGGGAGAAGGTGATATTAGTGATATACTAAGCAAGCAGCACCAGACCTTAAGGAGAACCTGGTCAGAGAAAAACAGAAAATAACATATGGTGAAAATGCTGAGTGCCAGGGAGGGTTGTGGACACATCAGCTATGATGGAGAAAGCTAAGCAAATGAGAAATAAGGAAAAAAAGTTCAGTTTCCTGTCTCATTTGAGAGATTATCTATTTTAAGAACACTGGGGCACATCCAGGAAGATATTTTTGAAAGACAGTCAAAAATTTGGTCATGCCACTACTGACCTGAAACCAATCTAATCCTTGGGCAACTGCTTCACACTTCCTACTGCCACTCTCCCAAACTAGCCAGAACTCCATTTCTGCTTTCTAGCACTGCTCAGTTTTCACACTGGCTTTTAGATTCCTTCTAGGATTTGATATTGTTTCCTGTAAAGTTACTTTCCTTCCCTTTTAATAGTAGTTGAAGACTTTTGGATCTTAATTTGAAGTTCACTTCATAGTTATTCCTGTTGTTACTTTTTTTTTTACTTCTAATAGCCTGAAATGTGCACGTATTTCCTCAGCTGCTTCTTAATGATACATGACAAAGCTTAATTAGTATAGCAAATATAACTGTGCTTGAACAAAATCTGAATACAGTGAATCACTCAGGAAATACTATGAATGGCATATTGGAATTCTGGAATTAGGGCTCCATGCACTACCTTATTGAGCATTTAATACAACACAGCAAAGAGACATCTAATTTTACATTTCTATTTCTTTCTGATTTCAGTTTCTCATCATTATACATTGTTTAATGTTCTAACTTTTTTTTTGCAGAAACATTTAACATAAAACTCAGATCATCTTAGGAAAACTAGCAGTATAGGAAGGGTTACTTCAGATGTTTCACCTGTTCATAGAATAGCATTTACCAAAGCAGCACCTGCTGCCTGCCTTCTACCTAGAGAATTTTATCCATGTTTGATACTGAAGACTGCCTAGAATTATGAGGCAGCTGATCACAACCTTGAGGAAAGAAAAAAATATTTTTTTAATTTAGCACACAATGAACACTAGTAGCTAAAATCTGAGTTTGTTCATTTAGAATCTGTACAAAACATACGATCATCTCAAGTAGCATCACATAGGTGTATCAGGTGGCAGTATCATCAATGGGTTGCACTTCAGTCTCAGGCATAAGAAATTACTTTCATAATTTTTTTTTCAGAAATACACCTTCGGCACTTTTTGTAGCAAAGGGATATTTGCCAAATGAATAATGTTTTATTCATGAAAGCCACGAGTGAAAAAAACATCCCTTACAAATGTGTGTATGTGGCATATGGGCCATGGTGGTGCTGGGCTAATGGTTTGACATGATCATTATGGAGGTCTTTTCCAACCTTAACAATTCTGTGATCTAATTCTGTCAGAATTAGGGGAATGTAGCTCTCTGTTAGTCAGTGAAGGGCATTTGGTCTCCCTTTAAAGGCCTCAAATCCATCTGACTCCCCTCCTAGATGTATTTGTTTGAAACACAGTGGACATAAACAATTCTTGATGCCACAGCTCTATTTACATTCATTCTGGACACCACAGAAAGTGTTTACAAAATAAGTTTAAAGGGATGTGAAGTTACAGTGGTCAGTCATTTCAGTATCTAAAGTGACTATCGCCTTCAGGACTGCAGACAGGATCCTACTGAGTAATACCTCCTTGGCACAGCACTGGACATGCTTTACTCTAGGAATGGGATTTGTATCTCAATACGTATTTTGGTTATGATGTCTTTGCAATGTTAAAGAAATGTATTCATCAATTTTTATTTATACTTTGTCATTATTAGGGAGTATTTTGTTCCTACAGAAGAATTATGCATGACAGAGAGATAATTACTTGTGACAGTGAGAATACAATTAAGTATTTAACTATTTAATTCCCACAGGTGCATTTTTTTTCATAGGTTCCGTATGTTTATTTTTAGGCTAAGAAAAAATTACATGGGGCAATTACAGTTCACCTCCTGCTGACAAAATTTAATTAACTCTCAACAATCAGCCTATTTTATTATAAGACACTCCACCATCACTGTGTTTTGCAAACTGCACTAATGTTCTTCATAGGCCCCAGCATTAGCACTCTTTTTGCATTTCATTCTTGCCAAATTTGATGCAATTGTAAGAGCTCCAGTCACAGATCTTCAAAGGAAAGGGGCTAAGAATATTTTTTTTTAAACACAGCTAGAGTTCACTGTCCAGATGTGTGCACCTTTGTTTTGAATTAAGACTTGTATTTAAGGGGAGCTGGGCTGGGAAAGTGTGGGGATAAACTGCCTCACCTACCCATGAGCGTTAAGGAGCTTAATGGCTCTTTATTACTAACAACAGGGAAAGATACTGGCAGTGCCCTTCAGTCTCAAACAGCTTTGACACAATTATGAACAAGCAAAAAGGTTTTAAATTGCTCTCCACTGAAGGTTGTCCGAATTGTGTGGGAAGGTTTACGAATATAATGGTATTTACAGCAACTTTGCAAAGCAACTGAAATCCAGGCTTTTAAATTATGCTATTTTCAATTTTAAGTATTTTTTGCCTGTGTCTACACATACACAGTGAGGATGTCAGCATAAACCAAACTGCAAACATTGCGTTGATTAGCAGAGACCCATGATCGTAAATTCTTCAGTGCACTTTGAAAATCCTGGTATCACTCAGGTGTGCCCTCGATGTTTCAAATACATACACATATCTACAAAGTTTTTTGCATGCAGATACAGATTCTTATGAACCAAAAACAATTAAGAGAGCAAAAACAGAGGTGCAAGTTTAGAGGGTGTTTGATCAGTTTGTCTTTTCTGATTGCACTGCTGATCATTAAACTATACGATGGTTCAAAAGCTTAAGAGCTTTAGAACTTTGAATATTCCTTGAGTTTATTCCCATCTCACAGGGATCAGTTTCATACTAGTTTTGAACTTTGGGCACTTTTTCTTTCTAATTGCAGGATGAAGGGAAATGCAGACCCCTGGAAGTAACAAAGCTGGAAGGAGCAGAAATTGGTGTCGACACCAGTCTGGGTAAACCGTTTGTTTTTAAATGTATACCTCAAGCTGGAAGCAGGATTTTCTACTTCTGTGCAACTTCCAACCAAGAAATGAAGAGGTTAGTGATCTTTCATTTTGACAGCATCTGTTGCGTTATTCCAGTGTGGGGAGAAAAAGTTTGAATCTTTGGAGGATGTTCAAAATATCTACCTTAATCATCAGGGAAAAAAATTAAAATCTATAAGCAGCTTAAGGGAAGATAGTGTTTCTGATTCTCAGTTGCAGAAGCTTCAAAAATTATTTTTCAGTATCATAGCTTTTTTTTTTTAAAAAAAATCTTTAATGTTTGTGTTTTGTTACCCCCCCGAATTCTTGATTTATTTTGAGAAGAAAAACTTCACCCCTGTTCTCATGCCTTCTGTAGTGGTTTAGTTCAAAATATCCATTACTTACTTATTTTCCTTCTGTGAGGTAAGAATTAGGAGAAAGCAAAGCAAGCACTAAACGTAAAACTTAATGGCATATAAAGAAGTTTATTATCAGAACTAAAAGAGGGGGGGGAAAAGCCAGAATCAGACTAAAACCTTTAGAACACTTCTCTTTCCCCCAGCATTTCTCCCTCCTCCCAATGACAATGTAAAAAGACAACGCTTGAGATTTTCAGTCAGTTTACCACCTCTATAATAATCTTTTTCTCAGTTCACTTAGGGAGAGCAGTCTCTCTTGTTCGTGCTATGGAGACATTCTCCACAAGAAACAGTTTCTCGTGGCTTCAGTATCACAGCAAGACAGCCGCCCGGGATGGTTCTCTGTTTGCATGTGAAAGTTCCTTCCCCTGACTTACAGTTTCCCCACAGCTGCTTTCGAGGGTTCCATCTTTAGCTAAGGGGGTAACAGCTAAGGGGGAGCTGTTCAAAAACAAAAGGTTCCCTTCCCCAACTCTGGGAACATCTTCACCTCTAGGAACAGAGGTCTCTCTTCTTCCCTGGGAGCAAGGGTTTTCATCANTCTCTGCCGGGCGGCGGCCTCAGCTGAATTTCGGTGCCCGGGGGAAGGGGGGCGGAGGGGGTCCCGGCCGGGCCGAGCGGGGCGGGAACGGGGCCGGGCTCCGGGCGGGGCTGCGCACGGGCCGCCCCCCACCCAGTTACCTGGCCCAAGGCCCCAAGCAAGAGAGACCTTCCCGCCTGGTTTTGGCCTTAAATGTGTCTCACAGAGGCGTGCCAAGCTTCTTAAGTGGCTTAAAAAGGTGCCAATATTCAAATTAACCAGTTGATTGGTTCTATGGGATGTAGAGGAAGCTCCAAGCACCTCTACACAAAGGGGTCACTTCCGTGGCTAAAAACCCAAACTTATGCAGGACCACGACACCCTCTCTCCCACTGTTACATCAAACGGAAGTGTAAATTTTCCTGTGGATCTAAACTTGTTTATCAGTCTATCTTCTGCCCAACAAGGACAGTGCCAGTAATAAATACAATCCCATCTTCATCTCCTTTTCTGTTGTTCTGTCACATTTTCATTTTAGTATTTTAAATTCAAATGTGTCACAAAAGCATGTTGGTTCTGATAAGAGGCAATGTCTTTGGGTTTGACATAGAGTTAGACTGTAAAAGTACTGTTTTTCATTTCCCAAAGACAGCAGCTGACAACAACACTAAAATGACCTGTAATATGAGCAAAGGAGTAATAACTTTGGAAATGTACTAATATCTATCTTATTTTCCTTTTTTTTTTAATTGTGAAATGTCAAAAAAGAAATAAAGCTGTGACTAAAGTTGACATTATGATGTTCATACACCTATTTCTTAATATCATCTTACTACTTAACATAACCCACCATTGTTATAGCAGAGCATTTTCCATTTCTGAATTTTGTACCATCCTTAGCACAACAGAATATAACTCTGCCAATAAATAGCTTGCTTTATTCTGTAGTTTTCAGTTTCAGGGGGTTTTATGTTTCTCACAGCTTTGTTATCTGCATTATGATGAAGACAAGAAAAGTCATCATTAACCTGACCTTTTGAACTATATTTTGAACTATATATTTTGATATATAGATTCCCTTGTCTGGAATATTGCCTTTATTTATTGCAATGTGTTACACAGCAAGCTTTGAGACATATTTTTTAGAGTCAGCATTGTTTATTTAGATGTAATCCATACTTTTCTGACTTAAAACCTTGAATATGTCCTGAAAATTGTGCATTCCTTTAGATGCTGCATATGTCAGCAAGAATTAGAAGAGGCAGTGAAGCGTATTTGTTCTGCTCTACCAAACTAAGCTGTTATTTCTTTTTGTCATATTATAGGTGGCTGGAGGCTATGGATAAAGCAGTGCATCCCATCCATCAGGTAATGCTGTATTTAGATGAGAAGTGTGTGTACAGCAGGTTGTGGAGAAGACTGAGAGAGAGTAGCTGTATTTGTACATGGTCAGGTGCAGACAGCAACATGGAAGCTGCACATTTTCATTCTATTGAGCTGTGAATCACCCCCAATCTAAGAGCCATATACAGAATTATGACACAGCTTATGTGTTTTGCTGCCATATGGTGGAATTGATCAAAATACTCGCTCTCCAGATACCAGCAGGTTTAAGCTGGTTTGGAAACATAACATGAAATCAGTGTAGCAGGCAGAAAGCAAGGGTAGAGATGATTCTCACAAGAACATGTAATACAGTTTGGGGTAAAAGGAGAGAAGGGGTATATCTTCCTAAGTGTTCTCCACAATTCTGGCTTGACTGCAGGCAATCCACTTTTTCCAGCAGAAGATTGGGTGGGGATGAGGCATGATTGCTGAGTTCTTATTTTTGGTGTTCTCAGAGATAAAGAAAGATAAGTATGCTGATAGAAATTTACTTAGCCATCTCTTTACACTGTTACACTCTCTGCTGGCCCCAGTGGCTGGGAAACATACAGCCGTAATTGTTCTTGAGCTGGTGCTGGGAGACCTTACTTAGCCCAGTACAATTCAGTATCAATAGTCTCTGGCTGACCCCTGAACTGGAAATAGAAAAGCTAATTTTAGTATTTCCAGACTTGGAACTGTAGAGGTCAAAGACATTTTAGTCTTCCCCTTCCTGGCCCCATGAGTCCTACTCTTTCCTGCTATAGACAGACCACCTTTATAAAAATAGACTGTTGATCTGTAAAATTTTTTGAAAGGTTTAGCTGCTGAACCAACTTGTTTTTAATGAGAGGCTGAAATTAAAAACAAGTTTCAAGGTCTACCTTTTTTTTTTTTTTTTTTGCAAATGAAACAAAATCATCAATTAAAAACTGTGAAAATTGCAAGGTACAAATTAAAACCTGCATTGCTGAGTGAAAAAAAAAAGTGGCATGGGTGACTACTTCAGCAGTGTTTAGTGATGGGTTTCAAAACAGTGAAATGTGTTTCTTGTTGCTTTAGTACCTTTTGCACTGAAGTAAAATTGATCAAACATATATTTTTTTCGGCTTTAGCTTTCAGGTAAGGCTATAAGTGCAAATCCAAACTTATTTTGAAGTATATTCTTCCCGAACATTTCTCAAAATAATATGAAGGAATCCACACACTTGAAAAACAGCAAAAATAAATCAAACAATTGAAAGTGTACCCTAACCTAACAAACCAATAAAGCAGCCTGAGCAAAAAAGGATAATAAAGGCTCACATTGTCAAAACACATCAAAAGAGTACTTCTTTAGTGTATCATGCATAAATAGCCTGTTGTATAAAGTTTCCAACGTTAGACATACACAGACGGATCATTCATGCATTCATCCATTAACAACACAGTAAACTGGCTCCTTTCTGTGCTACTGCATCTTATTTTTGATGCTTTATCTTTTTTAAATTTTTTTCTTTGAGCAACCAATACCCTTTTTTAAATTAAATGTTTAATTTAGTAAGTCACTCTCATTTCCTAGCCTTCCTTCTAACCAGACCTTCCATTCAGTTGAGTAGAAAAAGCTTTTTTCCTTCTTTTTGTTTACTATATTTTTTGTGACTGACATTTTGCAGTAGCTCATGTGTTACAGTAGAGCTCACAACACAGTGATTTAATAGACCATAATTCTGACACCAGTGCCCTCTTAATGGATCTACAAGGGTAACTGCTTTGAGAATACATCTAGTGGTACCAAAGCCCTCTTCTGCTCTTTGCTGCAATAGCTATATTGTGCCAGGAATCTTCTGTCATTGCCTTGCCAAGGATACTAAAGAAATATCATAAATAAATGCAAAAGAAAGCCCCTACAGTAACAAACAAGAAGATGTTACTATAGCACATATTGCCCTTGTGGATTTCAAATGACAATGACACTGATAGATGGGGAATTCTAAATGTGTACTGCAGATGGCAAAACATACTAGAAGAGGCTGAGATTTTAATATCTCTCAGATTTAAAGAAGCAGTGCTTTAATCTTACATTATATAACTTGGTTTTATAAAACAACAGATTTTTTTTTTCCTATTTTTCTATTTGGATTATTTTATCATACAAATGGCCTATATGATGGCAATTTTTCATGGATTGAGCTCTTTCTTCACAAGTCAATGACAATAAGGTACTTTTGTTAAAGGAAGAGACTCTGCTTTCTGTACAGGGAAGGGAAGTTATCTGCAAACATTTTGTGTGTGGTAGTGCTTCCATCCAAGTCTGAAAGTAGTATCCCTCTGACAGACAACACAACATTTTCTCTGAAACCCAGAGAGCAGATGGTGAATTTTTTCTTTCCAGAATATATACAGTAAAGACTACTGAAGTCAAACAATCAGCAAGGCAATTTTTTAAAAAAACTTCACACAGCTGTGGAGTAATCCTGTTTGTACCTGCAAAACATGTACTGAAAAATAAAACAGATGCAGAAAAGACAAATCATTATTTTAAGAAGAGAGTAGACATTTGGATATTTGCCAACACATATACATTTTTGTAGTTTCATTTTCAGCACTGAATTTTGTTGTGACCTAATTCCAGTAGCAGGTCAGCCCCATACAGATGCCCACTCACTAGCTTCCAGTGTGAGGGGGGAGAGAATAAGAAGACTAAGAGTGAGAAAACTAGTGGGTTGAGATAAAGACATTTTAATAGGTAAAGCAAAACCCACACACACAGAGGAAGAGCAAAACAAGGGACCATTCACCCTTTCCCATGGCTGGGCAGGTGTTTGGCCATCCCTAGGACAGCAGGGCCCCATCACATGTAATAGGTATTCATAAAAAGAAACACCATCACTCCAAATCTTCCCCCATTTCCTTCTTCTTCTCCAGGCTTCATATGCTGAGCATGTTGTATGGTCTGAGATATCCTTGTAGTCAGGTGGGGTCACCTGTCCTGGCTGAGTTCCCTCCCAGCTCCATGTGCATCCCCCGCTGCCTCACTGTGGGGTGAAGGGCAGAAAGGCTTTAGCTCAGTTCAACCCTGCACAGCAATAACTAAAGCATCCCTGTGTTGTTAACACTGTTTTCAGCACAAAACCCAAACACAGCCCCATACTAGCTTCTGTGAAGAAAATTAACCCTATTCCAGCTGAAGCCAGCACAAATTTTCAAAATATTTTAGCAACGAAAGCTAATTTCTTGTCAGAAGACTAAAGCTTATGTTGTTTCATACCAGCATCCTTAGTTTTTACCAGAACATTTCATTGCATGCTTACTTTACAGAACCATGTGTGGGTAGATGTCACACTGCATAACACTACACTCCCACCATTGGCTATCAAGAACCCAGAATGCCTGGGGCTTCTCCACCAGCTGGACAGGAGCAAAGATGTCTGGATTCAGCACTACTGCATTCTAAAGGATGGCTGCTTGTACTTTTATGCCACTCTCCGGTCTACACCTGCCCAAGGTATGGATGGCTGCTAGATTTCAATTGATTATTGAAGTAGAAATATTTCACTGCAGTTTCCAAGGAGAACTTGTACCATTAATGAGAGTTTCTTATCTGGAAATTCCTGCTGTTCTACGAAGGTGAATGAAGGATGACCAGACTCAGTCTCTATTTATCTACTAGCCATCTCATTCCTGACCCTAGTCTTTTTTTCCTTTTCCTCCCACAGTCTGATTTTTTCTTTCTGCATTGAGTTATTCTGTGCACCAGGAGCAGGTGTCAGAAACAAGACCCACCCCTCTGAAGCACTTTATGGTGGCTTGAGGCAGTCCCACTAATGGCAGTCCTCTGAAAGCTGTCAAATCCTGCATGCTAGGAAGCATCCTCAGATACCATGAACTCAGACTGGTTTTCCTGAAACTGCCAGGTTTTCACATGGCCTTGTTAAAGCTATTCCACCCTCAATATGGAGAACTTTCCTACTGCAGGAGAGTCTGGTGGTCCAGGATGTGACCACAGTCATTTGCAGCTAAAGCTGCCACCTAGGAGCCCTCCCTGCAGCAGGAGAGGGTGGCTGCCCACTCTCAAAGCAGCAGCATGATGGTTCTGGGGTCAGTTGCCAGCAGAGCTCACTTCACACGCACAGAGGTGATGGGTGAGGGCCTGCAAATGCTTTCTCCCTGTGCTAAGGAAGCTGGCAGTCAGAAGAAACAGAAAGAAAATACTTTCCTTTTTGCTTTCTAGCCAGTCTTTGGATCAAAAGAGAAGAACTTGTCTTAGGGCTTATGCTATTATTATCAGGCAAAAGGTGCTCCACTTTATATCATTTGCATAACACTCTTCATTGCCAAAGGCCATTCTTATGAAATTACCAGTGATTTCCTCTCTGAATGAAACCAAAGCTAAGGCTTCCCAAAGAAAAGTAATGAATTAACAGAAAGGCAGAAATTAAGTTTTATGCATTTATGACCCTGAAGCCTGTGCTCCTCCCAAATAAATTCTTCTATATGCTAGTGTTTTTTTCTTGTTATTGCATTTTTTTTTCATTTTTTACCATATATCCTCATGCTCTCATATCATTCTCAATGGTAGAACATTAATTTGATGCTGTTATGCCTAAATGTGAGGACCCCCCCCAAAAATACCAACCCTGTTTGCACATCTTTCTGACTCTTCATCCTGTATGTACAAAGTGAACTTACACTTTTAAGTTGCACTGAACTAAAGTCTGGAGGAAAAAATAAATAAAAAGAACAAAACAAAAACAGCTAAAATGAAAATGTCCAGAAGATCAAATTCTTTCTAATGCCTCTTCTTCACAGCTGGCTAGTGTGGCCTGCAATGACATTTCAGTTACTTATGGCAATTTTAGGAATTTTTTTTCATAATCTATATGAAATTCATATCCTTTTAGTTTTTCAAGATAGCAAAAGAAAATACCAGTAACAAGAACCCCTCTTCCAAATAACTTTACAGTGGCTTGAGGCAGCCTCATTAAAGGCAGTCAAAAGCTAGAAAAATGATTTTACCAGATCTTGTTTAATGAAAAGCTAAATAAATCTCTATTGCTTATCCTTTGATAGACAGGAAACCTGTTTTACACTGTTTTAAAATCAATTTTCATTAAAAAAAAAAAAAAGAAACAGAACTTTTGCATTTTTAAATGTAAATTCTGTAAAACTCTGTGAATACACCAATATGAAATTCCAATTTGCCAGATTTGGTGGTATGCTTGTAACTGGCATTCTATAAATGCTATCTGCAATGTAAATGATGCATGCTATTTTATTCTGTCCAGGTGGCCTTTATCTGCAAGGCTATATTGTGAGTGAACAGTCCTTGGGCTCCAAGAGATCTGTAATTGAACTCAAACCTCCATCTGAAGAATTTAAAACTTTTTACTTATGTGCAGAGAATGTAAATGAAAACAAAAGGTAAACCAAACATTTTTTGTCCTTTTTTTTTTCCAGTTTATTTACCAGACTATAGAAGAGAGGAACTCTGTAGCTTGGGAAGATCTAGTGACAGCTTTGCAGTCTGTTTTTACTTTTCTCCCCTAGACTTCCCTTTAGCAGTAGCCTAAGTCAAACTGTGGTAAAAAATATACTGGAACCTGTGAGTCATCAGTTCTGTTCTTGTCAGTGCTGTAACAAATGTAGGGCTGGCTTGCTGATGTTTGGAAATAAACCTGAAAGGTGCCTTTCACAATTATGTGTAGATGATAATACTGAATATAAAATAGAGTGTATATCCTCCTCGTTCCCAAGAATGATTTACTTCTATCAATGACCATTAGAATTTAATTAATTTAAGCAAATTGGCCAATGGAAACACATTCTGAAGATAAATTCCCTCATCATAATCCAGCCAAATTCCACATCTGTCAGTGGGAGTTTTTACCTAAAACCTACTAATTACACTACCTAGGTTTTAATTTAATGAAAAAAATACAAAGCTTTTCAGTATGCTGGAAAATTTGTGTTAAGCTATACTGTTTTTGTAGCCAACTCCTCCACCTTTTGCATCTCTCCAATCCACTGATGATTGGCACACATGGGAACAGTTGAACAAACCCCATTTACTAAAGTCATGTTTCAAAAGACAGAGAAATGTATATGTAATACTTGATCATGGACAATTGTTTGTCTTTCATTTCTTCTAGGTGGATTACAGCTTTGAAAGCTTCAATTAATAAATGGTTACCCCTACATCAGGCAATCCAAGATTTCATGAACAGACCACTGGAGGAGACAAGGATGTGAGAAGAAAGCTCAGTTTTTCACATTTCTGTTTTGCATTTAAAATTCCATGCTATAGCTTGTGAGTCATCTCAAGAGATGCTCTGGCAGCAGCTAATCTTTAGCATTGCTATACATTCGCAACTTTTGTAAGCATTAGTAAATAAATGCAAAGCAATGTTGCCTTCTTTGTCACTGTGCTTCTACTTCAACTCAGACCACATACAGAGTCTACTTTACAGCTGTGACCTGACACATATTCCACATACATTTTGTACTCCCTGCTGGGTTTTTTTTTTTGTGGGTTTGTTGGGTTTTTTGGGTTTTGGGGGATTTTGTGCAAATGCACTCTTGGCAAAGTGTTCTGCTTTTCATTCAAATGGTTCATATGTGGGTTTGCCTGCAAGTTTCTAAGTGTTATTATGCTTAAGGTTGGGACAAGTTGGGTTTACTGAAGGGTTAGCAGCTACACACTATTACATGGAATAAATCTGTACATTTTCGATGTTCTATTGTACATTCTAAAGTTTTAATTTTATGCTGATTTTGATTTGGTCATCTGCCATCATGTCATAGCACATTTATGAAGAGAAGTCAATTAAAGATCCAAAGGATGCTGTTTCCTCCAGAGTTAGCAGTAAGACACAGCAGCATAAAACTTTATCAGGGATATCAGGATTAGACATCTGTGGTACTTTTTACAGCTGGTCATATACACAGTATTTCACAAAATTATCTAGCATTTAAGTAACTCGTCCTATGAGAAAATCTGGATAGTCAGTTTCCAAGCTTCTCAAAATACTATTTCAAGTAAAATTACAAAGATTAGTTCAAAGATGCACCCAAAATAAACCCTTGCCAGTCTGTGAGATTTTAATTACAAATGCTGTGATGCTTGCTTTTCTTATGATCTTTAGGCCTTAAGATTCTTTGAACACAACAGAAACTCAGCTACTCGCTGTTACCATTAGTCTGGAAAAAAACAGTTGCAATGCAGAAAAAAGCTAAAAAGCAAGTGGTGCTCCCCCAGCCATTGCAAATGTATTTTTAGTAGACAGATTCACTAGCTTTACATCCTTGAAGCAATAGTACTTCAAAGAATGCTTCTAAACAGTTCGAATCATTTGCTACAGTGCCTTGCGTGATTTACTTCAAAAATAAGAATGGTTAGTTAAACATGTAAGCAATTTTTTGAAAACAGGCACCCAACCTAACCATATGTTACTATGTTTGCTTTGTATAAATCTGGGCACTGAGGTAAAATGCACAACCATATGTGAAAAAAGGCAATCATCACAGCCCTATTCTATACTCCACAGTATTTTAAAATTTTTGTGTTCAGAAATGAAGTTTACATTTCTGCTACAACTCTCAGAATAAATAATGAAATAGCTATTAATTACTTCCTTTTCTTACTCTTTTTCACAATGAAGAAAATAACACTTAGAGGTCAAGTACAAATGCTGTTTACATGAGACTAATAACTCTTCCTGTGGAATAGTTATCCAATTCAGAGTGACAGCTCAGAGCTAGGAAGCAGAAAAGCAAACAAACAAACAAACAACAATATATAAAACACATTCAAGTAAAATTAAACGCAAAAAAAGTGTTTTGCATTAGAAACAATAGTGAGTCCTGTGAAGGGCAATGTAACTGTAGAAGGGTCTGGAGTACAAATCCTGTAAGAGCAGCTGAAGGAGCTGGGCAAAAGAGGCTCAGGGGGCCCTTAATGATTCTATGATTCAAATATTCTAGCATGTAGTAAACTTAGGATTTCTCATATGACTCTATACTTTGAAAAATTATGAAAAATATACATTCTTTAAAGAAAAAACTATCAAGCTTTGGAATGATCTAGTTCTTGAGACAGGGAATTTGAGGAGGAGCCCAGGGTAGGCTTGCTACATTTCTCTGAGTCAAGGCTTGTTCCTTTTTGTCATCCTGAAGAGAGACCAGAATAGCCTATGGCTGTTGCTGTGTTCCTGGGAAGCAGCTACAGACTCCAAGGAGGTGGGCCTGCCATCCATTCCTTCTTGTACCACTTCATCTCCTTGTTTTGGTAGAAGAAACAAAAGCATTCTGAAAAATATACAGAGATTTTTCTCAACATGTATTAATAACATGAAAATTGTCACCAGGGAAATTTGCAAGTTTTCAAGCCTAGTTACCATTGCTGATTTTAACGTGATTTATACCAGGTTTTCACACCACTTTTTGGACAATATTTCTAGCTTGAATTTCAGTTTACTTAACTTGGCTTACATGCGACTAGAGGACAAATGTTAGTCATACTCATCAAGTCAGCCATGCCTTTTAAAAAAAACTCAAGTGGGAGGTTAGTTCTATGTCTTTTCCATAACACAACCAGATGGTTGTCATTATAATGAAACACTGATGCATGCATCTCTTGTTGCTAGTTAATGGCCCCTCCCAATAATGTTTCTTTAAGGTAAGAAAGAGAGTAGCAAAAGAGTACCCAGATTGCTCAATTTACCCTTCACATGCCTGAACATTTAATCCAAATGCATTTCATACCAGAGGATATATTTATTACCATGCTCCAAGTGTAAAGATAAATGATTAAGAAGTTATGGGCAAATTGAAGAAAGTAAAAAAAACCTCCTGGATCTCTTTGGCAGGGAAAGGCTAAGGTATTGGATGAGGTGATTTAATGGAGAAATTGCAGGTGTTCAGCAGCAGGAAAGACCCTTCTACTTATCCAAGGGCAACCTATAACCAGAACTAAAATTACTGAGGTTGCACTAAGGTTAAATAAATATTCACAGTCAACATTATACATGCACATGTACACAGACACTGTGGAAGGATTGTACTGCTGTCACTGCCTTTACTTTTAACCTTATCCAGGTCACCCTAGACCCCTTGGTACTGTTGTTTACTGTCTAGAAGCTTAGACATGATTTTCTTTGGAGATAACTGCCTAGAAAGAGCCTTTTGACAGAAAACTTTCCACTAAGAAGCCCTTAAAGGAACAGTTTAAAGATCTCTGCTGAGGATAAAAATTTAGAATACAAAACCAGACCTCTCCTAATTAAAAGCTTGGAATCTTTTTTCAGGTTTTTTCCCCCTCATTTATTTGCTTAGAGTGCCAAACTGGCATTCTTACAAAAACATTGAACCCTAGAAATTTTTGGTTCAGAGAAGGGCAGCTGGGTAGATGGAAGTGCTTAAAGGAAGTTTTTCTTTTCTTGTCTGTTTGCAACTTCAGTCTAGTAGCTGTGTAAGTGGAAGAACAAAGACTCAGCAGAAATAGCTATACATATCCACAGTGTGCAGCTGCTTGACCTTAGAATCTGCAAGTGGCACTGTGATGAAAAATAAAGTTCTTGCATAGTAGGAGGTAAAATAAGGGGGGCACTGGGGTTGGTCACTGAAAGAGTATTCAGTGGTAACAAGGGATGCACTACAATTAATCAAGATCACATGAACAGAAGATCTGAAGGATTTCACATTAGGAATGATCTGTTGGAGGTGGTGCAGCATTTTCATATATGCCGCTGCTCACCTAAACAAACTATAAAAGGTGTCCTAAAACATTAAAGGGTCTCTCAAACTACATTACTGGCTAATAGGAGGAGCAATTTCCTTCCCAAACTGATTTATGGATGCTGTTCATAACCAATAGAATTTTTGATAATTTAGTAATTTATTTAAGATTGTAATGCTTGCAGAAGTCTTTTATGCTAAGGAAGTGTAGAGTGGGAGAACACTGAATTTACTTATTAGCTGTGAAACAATCTCATGCCTCCAGGGTTGTTTTTCTCAGACTCACTATTCACAATATGGTCATACAGTTTCCAATCCCATGATATTCACCAAAACCACACTTTTTTTCTGCACTACTCTCTGGATAGGTTTTTTTGTTGTTGTTTTAACTGTGCAAATATTACTTTTGCTGATTCTTTCCCCTCCACATAACCTTTCTTCCTATTACTTTTTCTCCTGCAAGGGAAAACACGTGATCATACTGTAAAATTATCTATTCTTAAACAAATAAAGCCCCTCTGTGAGACTTCATTTTCTGCAGAAATTCTAAGCAGCAGCCTCTAACATTCTTCTCCTAAGTATTCAGGAAAAGGATTCACCTCAGAAGTGAAAAAGCCATCAAGTCAAATGTAGTGCCTATACAAAAAATGCCAGAGAGAAAGCAGTTCAAGAAAATACTTGTGTGTTACTAATGTAAATGCACTGAGACTGTAAGACAGGAACAAATAACCTCATACAGCAAAAGCAGCTAAACTCAGCTACACACTAAAACTAAAATTCCTGATGGTATACACAGTGAACAGTTCTAGAGAACCAGTCTCAAAGGGATTATACACTGAATTATGTCTGAATACATACTGTGTACCTAGAACCTCACACTCAGGTTTGAGAGTTAAACTGCAACACAGGCTTTATAACCATTAAAACAAACAACAGTCTGTCAGCTTCAAAGAGCACAGAGGATTTGCTAGGGGTTTTGCAAAGAAGCAAAGGTATCTTTCATATGCAGTAAGATCTCTTTCAGTAAGTCAGCTTCAAGTTTTCAGTCTTCTGACCCCAGCAGTATCTCCACCACCTCGGTGTCTCAGTAAGGGAACAGTAAACAGCTCTGGCCCTGTTATAGCAAGCAAGAAAGCATGAGGAAGAACCAACCATATGTGGACTTCATGGTTCAACTTCATTAGAGCCAGGGTTAGACCAGTATGTTCCTCCCTGATCTCTTTTTGATCAAACAGCTGCTGGTGGCATTGAAAGGAGTGCTGTAAATATGTGTTTCACAGCTGCTGTGCTGTCCAGCTGATGGAACTGTCACAACTGAAAGCATGAAATAAGAATTGGGGGTTTTACAGCTTTGTGTCTTTGGTACCAAGGGTAAAAAAGGCAGTGTGGCACTGCTACAGCCTTCAGTAGTGCACAGCAGATTCAGAAACCCAGATTAATGTCTTTCCTGTGCTTCCTGTTGCCCCAGCATGTAAGATCCAATAGAAAAGGGAGAGGAAGGATACTCAAACAAACTGAGGAACAAACTGAGACCAAAGGCAATGCAAATAAACCAGAACAGCTCCTTGAAGAAAATTAATTTTAAGAGTTTCAGTGATGATTAGGATTGGACAGATACAGGCAGCTATCCAGGCCAAAAGGACTGCAAAAGAAAAAGCACCAGCCAAAGACTGTAGGGAGACAAAGAGAGGAGATAAAAAGGAAGGAGCATCAGGAGCAGAAACAGACCAGGAAAGAGAAGGAAAACAGTAGTAAATGGGGCATTTTTGGAGTACAGCAAAACATAGCACTAGTGAAGTATGATGCCAGTGAAGACATATGAGAAGGTGGTGGTGTAGGCTAAACTATAATGTCAAAGTCCTTCATCAAAGCTACTACTTCATGTGGACTGAGGGAGTGAGGCTGGTAAAAATGCACAGTAAACAAATAACATAACTCATTACAACTGTATGAACACCACAAACATCTTTAAATGTTTTGGCAGCAGTGGGGGAGAGGAACATTGTGTTTTGACAGATTCTCCTTGCTTGAGGCAAACTGTCATGTTTGTGTAATAGTGGGTACCACAAAAACCTGAAAAACTGATAACATAGAAAGTCTCTTCAAACCCTTCTCTGTACAGCAAGTCTGGAAAAATAGCCATTAAAACTGTAACCTATGTAACCTAAATAGGTTAGCTTGCTTAAATAGTGCCTCAGTCAACAAACATGTGAATTATTCTTTCATCTTCCAAATGACCTGGGAGTGTCATTGTGAATACATGAAGATGATGGCAGATTACATGCTACAAAACAAACCATTTGTTGCAGAAAGCTGTTGTTGACACGTCTGGAAAAAGCATCTGACCTGCTCTGCAGAGCAGCATTATTTCCCGATCATTCATATCTTTAAATCATGTCTGTGTACACTCAACGTGTTTGCCCACAGCAATCATCAACAAACACTTAACTGTGATACCTCAGACCTAGAGATTATCTGTGGTGCTACCTCAATGCCCTGAGGTCTCTCTCACAATAAAAAGTTTGTATTGTGTTTTTTGTGGTGCCTTTCTTTCTCTTTGACAGTTAAACACAAGATTAACCCCCTTTAAAGAAGTAAACAGAAAAAGGAGTGAGAAGGCTTTCTACATCTATCATGTGACCAGAAAGCTTTTCTTTCCCTCTCTAAAATTTTATACCAAATGTATTTCACCAAAGAGCCAGTGTAGTTGCTGTACCTATTCAGCTACTTATAATCCTTTATAGGTATTTGTGTAGGTAGATACCTTTCCTTAAAAGTGGCAGAAAACAGTAGATCTGAACTTCACCTTGAAGAAAAAAGCAAGTCAATGAACTTCAACAAAGCCTTGCTATACATTGTGGTGATAGGCAATGTGTTACGTTTCGTCTTGCAACCAGAAAAACTAGTCTGCAATCAGGGAATACTCTGTAGTCAGCCTTCTGCAAAATGAATCATCTCTAAAATCCTAAATGTCAAAGCACAGACACTTTGTTGGTGTCCTGAAGGAGAAATGTCAGTCAGGGAAAGGTAAAAGTGAAACTAGGCCAAAAGCACCTATCCTGTGTGTGCAGCTGAAAATGCTCAACAGCATTTACTAGCTGCTGGATGTTTCTTGAGATTCATGATCTATGCATCTGACCTCGTACTACAGGGCTACGATGTTGCTGTACACTTTCCAGAGGAAAGCTTGAGTCCAGACTTCACTTACCATTTTAGCAGCCACATAAGTAATTATGGGAAACATGGAAAAAAAATTCTGTAATCATAATCCAAACATGCAAGGCAATGAGCCTCTTCCACAATGTATTGAAACCAGGCCTCTGTTACATGTCCTTTTCAAATGTCACCTTCCTTACCTGCAAATGTAATGAGTTCTGTGTAGCTTAGCTGGTGCCTCACCTTAGATTGGGATTTGTAGCCAATCATATAGATATGAGACACTGGAGGTTTCCCCCTGTCAATATTGTGATAGCAAGCAATCTAAAATTTCCTTTCCACAGAAGCAAGGTGTTAATATTACCTGGTTCAAGGCAGTATATCTTGTATACAACGCCCAGAAATATAGATTTTTTAGTCTTCAAATCAGACACAATATATACTTTAATTGACATACTTTTAATACGTTATGATTAAAACTTTCAGACAATATTTCCTTTACAACTTTTCTTTACTTGCAATGAACACATAATTTAAATAAGCTTATCTTAATTTTTTTTAATGTGTGAGGCAAGCAGCATGTACAAAAACAAAATTGAGACTAAACACCTCTGTTTCAAAAAGATCTTCAATTTACGTATCCCCTTATCACACCAGAATATAATTGTGCAACAGCATCATCAGCGATTACAGCAGAGGTTTAGAAGGAATAGTGTTTGTTTATTAACAGCTCTTCAAGAATCATAGGAGAACAATACACAACAGATTGTTTTTCTTCTGGAATATACTGAGTTGATGACCAGTACTTTTCTCATTTTCATTTTCTTGCCAAATAAGCAATGACTGTTTTAAAGATATCTGTGGCAAACACTTAGAGTCAGATTTACAGGAGTGCTGAATATCCACCCCAGCAGGAATCAAGAGGACCTGCAAGCATTTGGCCTCTCTAACAAGCAGATCTATAAACTTCAGTAATTTTCTCATAGTACTACTATAACAAGCTAAAATAGGTCACAACTTCTACCTACATTGCCAGTGATCTTATATTATTGTGTTATTTTCTGTCTTAGCAGGATATATTTGTTTTCAAATAAGCTGATTTTGCTGCAGTTAATATAAAGAATATAAATGCATAGAGTATGTATATAATTTTTTTTATATATATACACAAAATAATGAAAAAGGACCATAAACATTTGCAGCCCAGCTGGAGTGTAAATACACCTCATGAAAAGCTTAATAATCATATGCCCAAAGCTTTATTTATTCTCATGAAACATAGGAAACTGACATAAATTAAACATAGGTCCTGACCAAAGATAAACTAGCAGTATTCAGAATATAGTGCTTACCCTGTAGGTATGAATTCTGAAAAGTGACTTGAGATACGCTACTGTTAGTCAGTACAGCCTGTTTGACAGACCACTCACAACTGTGAAATGTTGCTCTGTATGGAGAGATAGCAGTAAAAATGTCATAAATAAAAAAAAAGTCACAAATACACCCATGCCTGAGGGATCAGAGATAGTGAAATGCAATGTGAGTTTCTCATTGTAGTGGATGGGTATTAGCTACTTGTGCAGACATTAAAGAGCAGCACTGAAGCCAGGCCTCTGAAGGAGGAACAAGATGTTAAATCCTTTGCTTAATATTTCTTCTGGTTTTGACCAACAGAGAAAAGATTTCAATTATGAAGACCCCAATTATACACCTAGTAGCCCTGACATTTACCTACCACTCAGGTACTATAAGACCAGAGTTAATGTGCTGCAGATTTCATAAAGCCTTCCATTCCTCTTTGCAGAAATTTTATTTCATCCTTCTTTTTCTGTTTGTTGTTACAACTGAAGGAGACATACAAGACCATATGTTTGCATGACATCTATCTCATTAATTGCTTGAATAGCTGTGAGCAGAATCAATTAGCTGATAAATCCAAGGGTGAAGGGATTATATGTTTCATACCGATATATCCTTGGGCTTTGTAGCTATTATTTTGGGAATGCATTTAAAATAGATCCTTCACAATGTATTCACATTTAGCTCTCAAATACTTCATTAAAACATTCCAGTCTAGAAAGGTTGGAATTGTCCTTCCCAGGAAGGCTGCTCTCATCTACACTCACCCAGACAGAGTGAACTTTGCCAAATCCTTTTCCTATGCTATCTCTTCTGAGATCCAAGTGATGTCAATTTGAACCAATAAAGAGATGATACAAATGTCTGTGGGCTCCACACTCTTCAAGTCTCATATAGATTTATCACAGTCATTTCAACTTCATTTAAAGGGGTTTAAGTACATACCTGTATCAACAGGAAAAGAAAAATTATGTAAGTCCAAAGCAAACATATTTATTTGTCTATTTTTGCTTTTCATTATTTTTAATATAATTTTAATGTATATAACAGAAAGAACAGAAATAGTAATAATCTGAACACAGAAAGGTATATGGCTTGACCACAGATCAGTTTATTAACAGATTAGTAGTGGAGAGGATTTTTTGCCGCTGACCTGCTGGAAGATTTTTCAACCAAACTTCTAAATTCCAAAGTTTGTGAATTTAACTTTAAAAGAACTTCAAAATTTCATTGCCATTTCAGTTGTTTTGATTCAAAAGTGAATATGAAAAAAGGCTTTAGATTTTTATTATTCATTTGAAAGTTCAGTATTTAATTTATAAAATATTTAGATGTTATTAAAAACATTTAAGCAAAATTATCCAAGGTTAACATTTAATTCAAGACTTTATTTTTGTCTGGGCTGTGAATTGTAAATAAAGATCAGTCCTCTAACTGGATGTGGCATGAAGCAATTTATATCCAGAGTACTCAGTACTCTATGAATCTCACACTCAGCTTTCTGTTCAAAATCTGAGATTACGCCCCTAAGATTATATTTTATTGTTATTATATCATCAGCTGCTCCACTGGACTCTGACTTAAATCAGATAGGAAAACCTCTGTTCTTAGAATCCTGATGGAAGCAGACAATCCCTCCCTAAACATTTACAGTCACTAAGGAGTGCCTGTTAAAAAGCTTTGCATTGGTTTAACGCCTTACCCCAAATCACAGTAAATGTCAAAGAGTTTTTGATACAAACCCATAAAATTTCTGAAGATACTATTTTAATCAGTTCCTGGCTTTCCACCTAAAGCCACTGCATGTCTGAACCTAGCTATTCAGATGGCATTCATTATTATTTATCTTGCTGTGGTTCTGTCTGCAGCCCACACCCACCTCTCACTTGTCCAGCAAGGACAAGGGACCCGTGTGCTCTGTGCCCATCTCAAACTCAGGTTCCCTCAATACCTCCAGAAGGCCTCTGTGTTTCTCTTTCTTTCCTCTCCCATACTTTCTATAAATTCTTCAAACACTTCCTTCTGTTTACAGAAATCCTCTGCAGTGACCAAGTGGTGAGGCCCCTGCCAGGGCAATACACTTCCTTCCCTCTGGCAGATTTCCCACTTCCTATTTTACACTTTATTTTCCTGCTTGGATGAAATCAAAACCCGTGGTGGTGCCAGCTTTCCAGCACACTCTCAACACTTCCCTGCACCACAGAGAACAACTGGAAAGGTGCACGTGGGCTGATCAGACACAGTGCAACGCTCATTCTGTTTTCTGATTCCTGCCAAAATCTACAGGCACAAACCTGTACCACAAACCAGAATGTGGCAGCTGATATTTCATGCATTAGCAGATAGTAGGCGGACTAATTCAAAAATCATCACTGAATAACAATAAGGTGCTTTCTTCTTATGACAGGAGGCCCGCAGCAAACCAATTTTTCAATGTGACCTTTTTCCCAGTTATGAAGAACAACTACATCCTGATTTGGAAAAAAACCCAAAAAAACAAAAAAAAACAACTTTCAGACTTAATCCTGAGGTGTTTATTCTCCAGGAAAGATGAAATTATTAGTTATTTAGCAGGAAATGCAAGTTATCATTATACAGAAACCTAGCTTTGGAGACATAATTGGCCTAAATATAATGGCGATATTTAGGCTGGAATGAAGGCTAAATTGAAGCAGCCAAATTAGCAGAGGTCTTGCAGATGATTAGTTGTGAAAGAAAGATTGAGTATACAATTTTATGCAATGTATTCATAAAGGCACTGTAACACTGTGAGCAGAAAATTACACAACAGTCTTAAATAATAATTGATCAGGAAAATAATTTAAAAACTCAGTGTGATATTGGAGAATGGCATGTATTATAAGATGAAATCACTCCTTTTGGCAATTTTTATTGAAACTGAGTTCTTATGATATGAGGATTTTAATTCTGTTTGCGCATATAAATTCTACTTGTTTAAAAAAGAAATAAAAGGAGAAATGCTACAGCTGAGATGAGAAGCCATTATTATTAAAAAAAATTAAAATTCTCATTTCTTATATGCGGCCCAAATAATTTAGGCAGCACCACAGAAACAACTTTTCTTCACATCTTATCAATCAAAATAAAATTTATCTTACTTGTATGTTTCTCAAATGTTCCTGCTTTCTAGATTGAAAAGGTGAAAGAGAAGGTTAAGTATTCACCTCTGGTAGTGAGATGTCACGATAGTTGCCTTCCTACTGCACAGCCAGGCCATGGCATTTGGGTTCCCCATCAATCCCTCCATTATTTTGAGAAAAGGAAAACATTTCTATCAGGAACTGTTAAGCCTTCACTACACCATATTCTGTTCCCAGAAAAAACATTTCTGCTCATGCCTAACAATTCCTTCACATTTCATTACTCTCAAGTCCTGACTGAATTTTCCCTGTATTTTAAATATTCTAAAGCAATGTGATTTTTAACTGCCTCATCTTAACTCAAGCAACATTTAAAGGAAAGAGACAAATAACTGCTTTCTGTCATGAGAGTCCTGCTGTGGTAGCACAGGCAGAAACCACTACAGTAACAAATAACCAACTTCATCTGCCAGGGGATGGATTTCAAAGCAGCTACAAATCTAGGGGCATGGAGCTGTTCAGCTGTGCACACCCACACAGAAACCATGCACCTAAAACAACACCAGCATGGTTTCACACTGTGGAACACTTCCAGAAGGTGTGTTTAGGTTCCGAAAGTGAAGATGGAAAGCAGGAGACTGGACTGTTTGAACTCATTTCCTGAGAAGGCCTGAACAGTACTACTCTGGAAAAATATATTTCAGCTTCTGGTATTAAACACAGTCAAAAAAACCTCCAAACAATGACAGGACTGCTGATCTTTTACTGCCCTTGTTTATTCCAGTTTAAAAGATGCTTCTTAGAAATCTAGATGCTAAATAGCTGTACATGCGAAAACACAGGCCAGCCACAGAATGCTCATATTTGTTTATCAAAAATTAATACATAACATATACATATATATATATACATATATATATTTCAGTTTTCAGTTTTCTTCAGTTATTTCAGTTTTCTTCTCTTACTAATCAATCCACAATACTTAGCATATGTTTCATGCTAACACACATTTCATATTAAATAATTCATCTACCTTACAGACTCATTTCCAGTTAGCATCCTTATAAAATCATGGTGTTTAATTTGATGAGGCAAAGGACAAACGGTATCAGTTTATTTCATTCTATTTAGGTGATGAAAGAAAATCATTATAATTCATTGCTATTATATTGGTTTTAGCTGTCCTCATAATCTCTTGTTTTCTTAAGTCACAGACTCTTGTACCATTCCACTACATGCTGTTCCTTAATATTTGATACAACTTGATACATTTGATACAACTTTGATACCAGGTATTTATTATACAGTACTGTTTTTCATTACCATAGCACTTGGAAGACGTAAAAATGTACCAGGAATATGCTGATCATTTTAGTCATTCTTAAACTAAGCTAAACATACCTTGGCCCTATAATCTTTCTTCACAAGATAATAGTTCAAGAATTCAACACTTTTTTATCCTTTAGAATTCTGTTGTGATTTAACCCAGCTGGTAGCTGAACACCAAAGAGCTGCTCACTCATTCCCAAACCTCCACTGGGATAAGGGAAAAATTAAAAAAAAAAAAAAAAAAAAAAATTAAATTCCTGGGTTGAGTTAAAGACAGTTTAACAGAACAAAAAAGGGACAGAAAATAAAAACAACACAAACCCCAGAATTAGAATATACAAAAAAGAGATGTACAATGCCATTGCCCACTGTCCACCAATGGCTAATGCCCAGCCTGTTCCAGACCAGGTTCCCAACCAACTTTCACCCAGTTTGTGTTTTGAGATGCCACCACAGAGTGTGGAATATCCCTTAGGTGGGCTGGGATCAGTTGTCAGGCAATGGACCCTCCCAGCTTCCTGTGCCCCTAAGCTTCTCACTGGTGGGGCAGCACAAGAAGCAGAAAAGGCCTTGATGCTGTGCAGGTCCTGCTCAACAGTAACAAAAATACCCCTGTGTTATCAGCATTACCCTACTATTAAATTCAAACACAGCACTGTAACACTGTAACTGTAACTGATTTTCTTCTTTGCTTGGAAGAAAATTAGCTGTGTCCCTGCCAAAACCAGGCCAAATTCCAGTTATTTTTTATTCTCCTATATATGACATTTGGATGCATGCTACATCCAAGTAAGAAAGGGGTTTAGTTTCACAATTATACCACACTGGTTTAGCAAAACTTGATTCCATTGAGAAATAACAGCCCTCTTCTGTTAAAAGGCATACAGTTGAATATATGATTCGGAGATACAGCTCCTTTTTTTTTGAAGCATGGATCCTATGAGTCATTCAACAAGAGCTGACATGGACTGTTAATGAAGTCAAATACTACTACAAGAGACATTTCTGACTGAAAGTTTTCTATTTTTTTAACAAATCCCCACCCTTGCATTTTATTCTGCCATTTACACATTGATTTTTTAGAGCGCAAATTCAGACAGCAAAACCCCTTTTATACAGATGTGGAATGGTATACCTTACCATACTTAATGCTGCCTAACTGCTGTTGTAAAGTTCACAATTAAAATTCCTACTACTGAAAGACCAGCAAACGTTTAAAAAAATAAAGTTCACTTTCTACAGGAAAAGACATTTCTTATAAACTTCTCTAAATCCTAGCATTAGACCAATAAAATTTCAAAGTTCTTTTCCCCACTCCCCTCAAGTGATATAATTTATTTCAAGCTAATTTCACTATTGCACACCTCCTGTCTGTGGTTATTCAGCCTTTTATCTTCAGTAAATAATCTATTTTAGAGTTCAAGAATTAAAAATAATCTTTCCATATTTGTACTAATAATTTCAAGAAAGAATGACATCAAGCTGGAAGATGAGATGCACCTGGAAAAACCTAGAACCAAGACTAGCTGACAATGGATCCTGATTGTGGCAATCAATTAGATCATGTGACAATGATCTAATTGTGGCCTTCATTACCTGAAGGGAGCCCACAAGAAAGATGGAAAGGAGCATGTAGTGACAGAATGAAGGGGAATGGCTTCAAAGTGAAAGAGTATAAGTTATATGAGGAAAAAATTATTTACTGTGAGGGTGGTGAGGCCCTGGCACAGGCTGCTCAGAGAAGCTGTGGATGCCACATACCTGGAAGTGGTCAAGGCCAGGCTGGATGGGGCTCTGAGCAACCTGGTCTAATGAAAGGTGTCCCTGCCTGTGGCAAGGGGGTTGGAACGAACTGGTCTTTAAGCTCCCTTCCAACACATACCATTCCATGGTTCTATGTTTCTATGGTTCTAAATACTATTATTATCATCTCTAAGGGTCACAATATCTAGAAGCCTGCACCAAAAGAGATGATGTACAAAGATGACCAAAGAGATAAACTCTGTAACCAAAACAGAAGATATAACCTAAAAGAAAAAGAACAAAATGTAGAGAAGCAATGAAACAGGGATTATGCTGGCAGGTGACAAAAGAAGTAAATTGACTGTTTTGCATGGACTAGAATCACAATAAATAATTAACTATATTTGATCTCACTCACACCCAGAGCAATAGTCGAGCTGTATCAAGTTTAAGCAGCTGTCTTAGGAGGACATGTTATTTCAAGCCCTGAGCTGCAATAGTGCAATTAGGTTGTCCCCACACTTGCTGTAGATATTTTAGCGATCTCTCCACCATGCTTTTGTATCACAGCTCTTCTGCAAAGTTCTATGACTTCTGCAAGGCTAAATACAGGTGACAAGGTCATAGGTACAAAAAGACTATAGCTTTGCAGGGTGCCTCCTAAAGTCATTCCTAGTTATTACTAGAAATCCAAACAGTCCCATTCATGCTCAGATCACATTTTTGGTGAACTAGCAAAGAAAACTTATGATTATCTTGCTTCATTGAGAGCTTCCCTTCTGTTGTGCTGGCAATGAAGCTCTCGAAGCACCATTTCAAAAATTGCTCAGATACTTCTCACTGATTTAGGGTTCATATGAAACATCAGTTAAAAGTCACAGGCTTTTGTGTGTTGTATTTAATAAGCCTAACAAAAGCAGTTAAATATCTTGACACAGAAAAAGGAGCTTTCACAACATGATGTATTTTAGCCTGTGTTATTGCAGATGACAGGGTGCAATGATACCTTCTAAAAGAGAGACAAATTTCTTACCACTTAAACAGGGAAATTATCCAACAATATTGCAATTAGCAAAAATCATGCCTACAGCAGCTTACAGTTTTTGCAGTTATCTCTAGAATTACTTGCCCATAATACCAAATGACTTTACAAAGTTACTGAAGCTACTAGAATTTTCTAGTTTGTGAATTCACAGACTAGGAAAGGAAATGTCATCACAACTCTATGTCTTCTTATAAACTCTACCATACAAAAGCCTAAGGTGCTTTTTGTGGTGGTGCTTCCCTCAGGGGGGCTCGGGCCCCGCCTGTTGCTCAGGCACTGGCTGTACAGTGGCTGAGTCACACGGGATCCGAGGATGCTCAGGAAGAGGAGTTGGAGGTCTAAAAACACCCCTTGGACATCCCCTGGGATGGAGAGAAGCACAAACTCAGCCTCCCTTTCCAGAGAGTACTTCACAGTTCGACAGTTCATTGGTCAGTTATTAAGTCTCTCTCGATTAATCTTTAATAATTGGTCATCATTACTGTGCCCCACCCTGTAAGCCCCGCGTTATTGGATTTTAGTGTTTTCCACGCCCTGTTTCTTGTGCCTTAAAAGTTCGTGTTTGGTGCGTGACTGGGGGAATTTCTGGTCTCCCTTGGGCTGTAATAAACCATCTGCACCCCGGCCAGACGTGTCCCTCTCCTTTGCTCCGTGCTGCGGATCGCCGTGCGCTCAGCGAGCTGCGATCTGCCCCTGCCGAGGGCAGGCTGCCCAGCCTGGGGCAGGTATCCATTGGGATAGCTGCTGACAGCGGGAGAGGTGCCGGCGAGCCCACATTTTGGGCCACTGGTTCCGTGCGAGGGCTCGGTCCTGGCTGCGATCGGAGCGCTCAGAGCCTCTGGATAAGCGGCGCTCCCAGCCCCGAGGCTCCATCGAGCATCCCGAGGCAGGGCTGAGCGAGCTGCGACGCCGCGGCTTTTTATTTTACATTTCAATTCTGTTTGGTGTTATGGCACCAGGGTTTTTTGTTTATTTTATAGGATTACCAGGGCCACTTAAATATTGCATTGAGAATCCAGCTCAGTCATGAAGAGTTTGAAATTTAGGCTCTTGATTTTTTCAGATAACCTGTGCTTGCAAACCCTGCCACTCTTCAGGAACTTGTTACTGGGTGAAAACAGAGAACTTACCATTCCATTTTTGTAAGAGATCACTTTCAACAATGTCTTCATGGTGACCAGAGACAGGACCCCAGGGGATGGTCTGAAGTTGTATCAGGGGAGGTTTAGGCTGGATATTACCTATTAGTTCTCCCAGAGGGTGGCTGGGCACTGAAACAGACTCTCCAGGGAAGTGCTCACAGCACCAAGCCCACCAGAGTCCAACAAGCCTTTGGACAACTCTCTCAGGCCCATGGTGTGATTCCTGGGGGGTCTTGTGCAGGGCCAGGAGTTGGACTCCGTGATCCTGACAGGTTCTTTCCAACTCAGCTTCTATGATTCATTAAAAACTTGAGAAAATTCAGAACGAGCTTGTAAATAGTTTGGGAAATGACTAAAGGCAATTACTGCTTTTTTTTTTAGACTGCTAAAATAATTTTTTCTTGTGTTTTAACAAGCATCAACTACCATGCCTAAAGGCAATAGAAAGAACACCTCCAGTGTGTGGGTTTGGGATCTTTCCAGCTTATGCTAGTTCCTGTTTTCAGACATGAATTCCTAAAATCCCCTAATTTGCACCCATGCTTTGTATTTGGACTTGCTGGCTTCAGTAAGAGCATCAAATACTCATATCTATAGTAAAGGATCATTCACTTTCAAAAGTAATGGCTAAATTCACACACTCACATTTTAAGTGCTGGTATTTGGTTTCAAACAGCTTTTTTTTTTCCTTAGGACATGGGGAAAAAGACTGAAAGCAAAGCAATTATTTCTCAATTATTTAAAGAAATCACTGTGACATTTAATTTTCATGTAAGTAGAACAAATTGCAATATCTTCTGAGACCAAGTATGTTGGTTGCTAAGGCTGCACTGAAAATAGTAGGCTTTTTCATCAAAAAAATTTATTTTCATCAAAAAAAAACTGAAAAAAATAGATGATTCGGCATAATGTGCTAATTTCTGTTTCAAAGTAAAAATATATTGTTGATGGTTTTTTAAAAGAAAAAGTCTTTACAGAGCAAAACTTTTATGAAAAGGACTGGAAATAGATGTTCCATTTTTAAGCAGAATACACTTGCAAATGTGTTTTAATATTAATAATAAGATGTCAAATGGAAGAAAAAATTTAAAAGCAAACTTAATCACATTGCCTGTAGTCCTCTCTTCCTTTTTGCTGTGAATAGGCAAAATACCATATTCTCTCCATAACTGCTAATGAAAAAAAAATCCATGAAATATTTACAAGTTTATTCTCTTTTTGCAAATACTGTTCTATCTTTGCTTTGGATTCCTGTGACTTCAGACTGAATTACATTAAGAAGCAAGATGAGCAGCACTCAGTATTTCCCAACTAATTTTATTCTGCTTAAAGCATTTGTGCTTTAACAAAATTTACGGCCTCAGAAAAGCCTGGAAAAGTCAGAGATGCTCTTCTAAAATTCAACATTTCTTGCACATATAAATGAGGCCCTATCTGTGAAAGGCTCTCTCTTTCTATTTGTTAAAGTGTTGGGGTCCAACACCCATCATGTTTTGCTCTGAAAAATGTGTAGAAATGGAATGTCATTTCCCATCCCTTTTTTTAGGCAAGAAAAAGAGAATTAAAAAAGGAAGAAAGAAGGAAAAAGCCCACTCACAAAGAAAAGTTCTTACAATAAGCAGTCACAAATAATGCTCATTACCCTAGTAACTGCTACATCTTATGGGATTCAGTTTGCCCCCAGGCTCCACAGCATACTACAGAAATTTACTAGGTTCTGGTCTTGAGAAATATTTTATGTTCACAAAATACAGACACACATACACTCCAGAGGGTTAATATCCAAGCAAGGAATGACTATATGTTTCTGAGTAATGCTTCATGTACTTCCCAATTTTACTACTTTGTTCTGAAACCCTGTTTGAGAGTTGACTGCACAATTTTTTAACACTGAATTCGAGATGTAGTCAGCTTTGTGATGCAAACAAAAATAGCACTAATTGGGACCACTGGGGCAAGGGGAAAACAAGAATTCAAAATTAACTATGTGAATAATATGCATAGGGTTATTCCAGAGCACAGGTATATGAGTGTGCCACTTGTTCCAGAAGAATTTATCTATTTGGTATCATTCTTGCAAGATAAAGCAGCTCATAGAAGGTGGCACACTTTGACTGCTAACACAAAGTGAGGCGTGGGAACATAATAGAATGGGAGTGAATTAAAATCTTAATTCATGAGACATACTAAGCCAAAATAAATAGAAAAACTGTCAATTTTCATATTTCAGTAGCATAGAACGCCACAACTTTTGTGTTCTTTTTTTTTTTTTTTTAACATGTACGCTAAGAAAAAAACAACCTTTTTGAATCATTACAGTCAATGTACCAGATGCTGGCTTTCATCTATAGTTATTCAGTCCGAATTCAGATTAGCACAGAACAGCTTAGGAAACAATTCCACGAAAGAAGTATTCGTTAAAATATAGCTGCCTCTCAACAATAGGGAAATGTGAGCCTGAAAGTAATTATTACATGAAAATTAGCCAGAACTTTGTCTTTAACTATGCTGTGACAGTAGTTTTCACATAACAGGAACGGGGAGTTTTTGAACATGGGTGATCCACTAGACTGCTTCTACCCTTTTAGTATTGCAGACTGTACTACTGTGTAGCAAACTCTTGACTACATCCTGCTTTTCTACATAAATACAAGCACGGTAACTGTCCTAGGTTACAACAGATGTATTTAAGTATTCTATTACCACCAGCTGTGGGCCGTTGGCTGTTATCACCTGCTAACGACCCACCCCTGATAACAGACAATGGGCCATCAAGAAGCCACCACATGACTCATGGACTTATCTCATCCTATTGTGAGATGCTCCACCCAGGAGGGGGGAGCCGGGCATTCCCACCTGGATATAAGCCGCCCTTAGAACTGCCTAAGGGGAGCCCTGTCTGCTGGGTGACCAGAGGACAAGAGCCACCACGGACCTTCAGCTGGAGACCGGACCTTCCCTGGGATCATTGCTTCCACTGGCTCACTTCATTTGGACTGCTGCGACCACTCTAATAGGGTATCAGGGTTTGTCTAACTTTGTCTGTGCTTTTTCCTTATATTATTTTGCTTGTTTCTAATTTTTTCTATTAATTTCAATCTTGACTTGTGACCTCCCACTGGTTTGTTTTCAAACCAATACAGTAACTCAAAGAAAACTTTTTAAGTAAACCAGACCATGCACAGCTCTGTTCAGTCTATGGCTGCAGCTTGGGACTTGAAAAAGATAGGAAGCTTTTAATATAGGCCAATGCTTTGATCAGGAAAGTCTAAACTCTCAGCACTGCTGTCTAGGGAAGCTCTGAGAATTGTGAATTTTAGATGTTTTTATTATAAAAAGCAAACTCCTATTTTAAATAAAAACAGACTTTTCAATTGCGAATCAAAATAGTTGCAAAATCTCTGTTTTACTATACCTAGTGATAGTGAAGTGAATAAGAAGGGCACAGTAGCTAAAGGTGCAGTTGAACGTGCAGTTCCAGTCAGAAATTATGGGTCTCACATGGATATACTGGATGTTGTATTAAGATCAGGCTGAACACTATAATGTTCTCTCCCAGTCTTAACTCTTTCAGCCTCAGGGAAGCATGGAAGGAAGAAAGGATATCAGAAGGAAGGAAAAGAATATAGAAATTCCATTTCCAGTAAAAAGAGTTTCACAAATTCAAGGTTCAGGCCAATAGGAAATACATTTTAACCCACAGATGAGGTAAAAGGCGGTCAAGAACCACTATGAATTATGGACCTACTTTTAACAGGGGTGCTTGAATAAAGGTGTTTCATCCACTATATGTAATAATAATAATTAACTGTTCTCTCAAGAATATTTCCTGCATCTTCACCCATTACCAGAGTTCAAGACAATAACTGCAAAGAAATCCTTAGGATGCTGGAAATAATTTGAGCTGTTAAATCTGACGTGAGACAAAAAATAGAGTGTAATTAGTTTCATTTTTCATGTTCCATCATAATCACCAAAGAAGATTACACCTGATATTAATAACACGATTAGCAATTTATGACAAAAATTGATTTTTAAGTCTTAAAAAATTTAAATACCAAACATCCATGAATGACAGTAACAACCCTCAGTATGAGAGAATTGCCAAACTATAGCTCCTCTAGGCTACGGATTACTTATAGGTATCTTATACCAAGTTTGTTTTTAGTTTTAAGAAACACAAACAAAAGGGGCTTCCTTTCATAATCCACTACACAAAGTAAGGTTTCTGGTTTGCATTTTGTCCTGAAAGTATCCACCAAAATCCAACCAGCTTACAGAAGTCTCTTCACTTTTCAAGGTCCACTTCTGCCTCCCATGCATTGGCCATCTCTCCTCCAACCCTGTCATAGCTTTCATAATTTAATAACCTCAGGTGTACACCCTCATCAAAGGCTTAATGAACACATACTAGACAACTTTACCTGTACCCTTTGGGACTCACTCAGGGAACCCATACCAAGTTTAGTCAGCCGGGATTTCCCTTTAGAGAGAAGCCATGCTGTCCCAACACCTCACATTTCTCATGTGTGCTCAGGTCCCTTGGGTGATGCCACAGCCCAGGCAGCTCATTTGCTCTGCATTTCCATGGGGTTCAACACTTGTATGTGTTTCCTTTAACTCAAGCTGGGTCCTCTCGCTCTCTTGTCCTGTTAGCAAGAAGGAGCTGGAGATGACTTAGTCAATTGCGTCAGAATATGGAGTATAGCACAGACTTACCCTACAAGGGGCTGCAGATGGGTATTTCTGCACTGTCCAGTTGTGCTTTACCAGCTGTTGCTCCATCTGTAGACTTCTTAAATATATTCCTAACCAAGAGGTCAAAGGGACACTGCAAGACTACCAAGCCTGGCATTGCCTCAGTTTTAATGGGCAGCCTGATACACCCCTGCTCCAAGCACAGTAACTCCTGTGTGGCCCGGTCTGAAAATGGGAAAACTCCCTTAATAATCTGTTTTTAACACCAATTCAGTGTTTAAGGAAAGAAAAAACAAAGAAATCAATTCAATATCCTTGGGTTGAGATTTCATGCAGGTTTTTTCCCCTCATATTTTTAAATTAAAGAGCCTGTTAACTACCCTCTACTTTCAATTAATTATAAATAAACCATTCCTCATTGTTTTGATAACCTGTTGCCTGATCTCTCTGGTACGAAAAATTTATTGTGTGCACAAGATTTTCCCCAACACCTTCAGCAATAAAAAATGAAACAAGGAATTCACAAAGTCTGTCAGTCTCATCACTCAAGCACCTCTGACATTTTTCCTATCATCTCATCACTTGTCCCCCAAATTACTTCCTGCTTTTGATGCATTTAGAGAACTTTTCACTACCATCTTTTGTTTCCTTAGAAAAGTGAATTTTCCAACCATCTTATGGTCCTGTTTCCAACTAAGCAGTCCATCATACACTGTCTGCCTTGTCCTGTGTATTTAAGCAGGCTTTTAAATTGTTAACATCAGCCTTTCTCCTGTGATAGCTACCAAGAATCTTCTAATGCATCAGACATGGTTTAATGGAATGCTTTGTTTGGAGGTTTCTTGCTTTTTGCCTCATTTTTACATAATTAAAATACATGTAGGATTTCTGTGGATAAATTCCGTGAGTTACCTGACTTGCTCATTCCTATAATAATTAAAAATCTAACTGTAAGGTAAATGTTACTACAGAGGTATCCCAGTAATTCATCCAGAGGTAACTGTTCAGTGTCATCTGGAACAAAGTGCAGAAAAGCATATTCCCAGGAATTGCTGAAGAAAAACTCTTTGAGAAAGCAGCTGTCTGCTAAATAATAATAATTTAAAATTTTCATTATATTTACCACACATTCCAATACAGATCTTTTTATTAAGCTGTAGTATGTAGATAGGGTTCATATTAACTAATGCTGATCAAAGAATTAAAAAAGGCAGCCTTGTAATTTTTCCAACTTCAGAATTAAGTTTGCATTTTGATAGTAGGCATTTAATCCTTCAGCCAATTTATAGCCTCGTGATGATGTCATCTTATATGGGTGATTAAAGACAGATTTACTCTTCCAGTCCAAAAAAATAGGAGCTTTATCAGAATGATTACTTACTGTGTAGAAATTTCCCCAGGAAGCAGCATTGCTGACCTTCTCTCTACAAGAAATTTAAACTTCTACCAATTGATCAGTCACGATTACTACAATTTCACACAACATCAGGGTTAAATGGCCTTCCCAGATCAAAGATATGAGAAAATTTTCACTTGTGCAAGTAGAATACTGCAGATACTCATTGTGACGGGTTTGTTTTTCTGAATTGTCTTTAAAACATACCTAGGATGATTCCAGTTACTGAACTAAGCCACTGTCATGTCTCCTCTGATAAACACACATAGTTTTCTCCTTTTTTTTTTTCTGGCAGTATTCATATAAATTAATATTAAGCTTTAGCTGCTGTCATAAGGTTTCTGCCTTCTTCTGTCAGCTGTCAAATAAAAATAAAAATAGTACCCCCAAAACTACTTCTCCTGACATAAGCAAGTCTCAACTGATGATATTTTTCAAACAGACAAACTGTAGTGGTTTTGTTCAAAATCCATTACTTACTTATTTCCCTTCTGTGACACCTCTATCTCTGCAGCCTGACCTACCTGTTCATTGTTTCAGTGCTCCTCATTAGCCCTACTCCTGGGGACATGGCGGACTTTCACAAGTAGCTTTCTTACTTGGGCAGCAATCTCTTACAATCATGGATAAGATTTTTTTCCATGGAAAACTGCCCACCCAAGGCAATCTTTTAATTTCAAAAAATGTCTTACCTTCTGGTTGAAGTTCTAAATAGATCAACAAGAACTCCACAGGAGACAGGAATGCAGGCAGCTGATTGGAGGTTTTACAGCAAAATAGCGTCATAATTTTATTTCTCTGAAGTCCAGATCCTCTAGTATTAAAACCAATGGCAATTTTCCCATTAACTGGAAGCCCATATCATGTAAGTAGGGAAAATGCCAACATTTATATGCATTTTAAAAGATACCTCTTTTTGAGGCCAGACAGTTACCAATTACTGCAACAGCATTTTCAATACTGGTTAAATTCTTGGATGTCTCTGCAGTTAATCATATAAAGCATGTATTATACAACAAGACTATATAAGAATAAGAAAGATTTTTTTTCTCCCCACGTTTTTTAGAACCTAGATCTAAGAAAACAGAAGTTACTTCAAATGTATCACTGACTTTCTGAAAATGGAAGATGTATAAAAACATTCAAATATTCAAAAATAGCTGCACCTCAAATTCAGGGTACAGTTTTGGGTCTCTCACAAGAAGAAGGACATTGAGGTGCTGGAGTGAGTTCAGAGAATGGAGTTCATAAGAATCTGAGGGAGCTCGGGGGGCTCAGCCTGGAGAAAAGGAGGCTTAGGACCTTGTTGCTCTCTACAGTGACCTGAGTGGAGGGTGCAGCCAGGTGCAGGTTGGGCTCTCCTCCTAAAGAACAAGCAACAAGACAACAGGAAACAGCCTCAAGTTGCATCAGCGGTGGTTTAGTTTAGATATTAGGGGAAATTTCTTCATGTTAAGGGTTGTCAAGCACTGGAACAAGGCTGCCCAGGGCTTCTGTGGCATAACCAAGCCTGGAGCTATTAAAGACAGCACCCAAGGACACTATTTATTGTGGACTTCGCAGTGGGTTAATGGTTGGACTCAATGATCTTAGAGGTATTTTCCAACCTAAATGATATCATGTATCTAGAACTGGGTAGTCCAGCCTTCTAAAAGCCCCTCTGAAATGTTAAAACTAATTCACCAACTCTGAAACATGGCTGTCTCAGAAAATGTACAGATTGGAAATATCTTTACAGATAATTGTATCCCACCTCTGCTCGTGGGAGTGGTATCCCTTTTTTTCCCCCTAGGTTTGCAGTTCTACTTCAAAGTCATTAAATTGATAGGATAGCCACTATCTACATGAAGGCTTATGTACCATCTTTACTGACACCCCCATCACTATTTCTACTTCATTAGACTAATTCTGAAAAAACTAACAGCTAAATATTGAAAACTTGATAAAAATATTTAAATTCTGTAGAAAACATTATTACAGCTGGATAGGTAAAAATCTTGCATACAGTCAGTTGCTTGGAGCTGTAGTTATTCTGGATATCTTCCAATTTTTCTTCATAAAAATTGGAAGATATTTGCCACAATTAACATTAAAAACTTTAACTCACTGTGGTAAGGCAGAAACAAATTAATTTGCATTTAATATACTCTTTTTTTCACTTTCATCCACTTAGCTTAAAAGGTTGGTGTTCTGCCACTGAATGTTCCAGTGCACAATTACATTTTCTCTCCTTTCTGCTTTTATCCATTTGCAGCCTCCAGTTCACACCGTGAAGCTCTATGCTGCAACACTCCTGGCCTGAAATCAACTTCTACAGGCATCTGTACCTAATGCTTTTTTTGAACATTTTTTGAGTTTCTTAAAATCAGCTAATGTAAAGCACTACAGCAACTTGTGGCTTGCTCCATTTTCTCATAGGGTTCAGAGTGTCAATGCAGTTCTCAAAGTTCTTGCATATTTTAGCACTTGTGTCTCCTTCACTATCACAGAGAGAATAGCTTATAAGGAGCTTCAGCAAGCTAAAGTCTAGCAAAATGTCAAAATGGAATGCAACACTGATCCTAATACATAACAAAGCTTGAAAGTTTCTCAGTTTTTAAAAATTGAAATTATTAAAAAAGGAACTTAACAGATGAAAGTTTTGCTTTGTCTTTGTCAGACAGATTCTCAGACTACAAAACTGTGTGTAATCACCCATCATGGAAACTGATGTCCCAGCTAAGAGATCACAGAAAACCTTTCATGCAAAAAGGCAGTCCTTAGAACCATCAATAAACCTGCACTTGCCAAATGCTCCAACAACATGCAAAGATATGTGTGCTTTAACTGCTGGTTGCCAAGCTTGACATTGTTTTTAAAGCTATTAGCATTGTAATAAATCTACCTTTTTCAGTTTTAATCTACATTTTTCCTACAACAGCTTAACAACTTATTTATACATCTGTAATGTGGCTCCACTATAAACTCAGTCTTATTCAAAGCCTTTCTTCTAGTTTTTGCTGCCAATATTCTCACTAAGGATGATCTTTTCCTATTGTGTCTTTTTAGCACATAATCCTTTTAAGGTGAAGCTTGGTAATTGGCTTCAACCAGACCACACTACACAACTTTTGAAAATTGATTATGGTGGAAAATTTGTTTCCTATTCTTTGGCACCACTGAAACTTAAAAAAACCAGTAAGTTATCTATTAACAATTCCTCTCTTAGTCTGTATTACACGTAGCATAAGTAGTATTTCTCACATTATGAGGGCTGCAAGTGTGTGTGAGTTAAGCAAACATCACAACCACATCTGAGCACAAAGACAAACAAATTACCAAAGACAAGATGCCAACACAGTATTTTCATCTGAACTCAGCTAGATAGCCATCAACCACTCTCTTAGTGTAGCCATACAGTTAATGCGCTGGACAACATTAGAAACATGCACATAAAGTAAAGGCATAGTCCTTTTCCTGAAACAAAGGAACAGACCTAAGCATCCGTTTCACAGAAATCCAGAACCCCAACTTTCAAGTTGTTTTTAAATGCTCCTTGGTCTTAAGTATTTTTTAAAATGTCCTCTTTTAATCCTATACAGCAAATAAATCCACAACAATAGCTGTTTATAATACCCTTTTTATTTTTCAGCCAGAAATACAATTTAATTGGATAGTTCAATTAACAGTGATGTTTACTCCTAGAACAAAGCCCCCATCTCTTTGGCATCTGACCATATTCTGTTTCTCTAAGTGAAGACTATATTGGAAGACTTTACTTTCAAGATCATTGTTCAATACATGTTAACTACACCAGTGTAGTTAACTTTGACATTGTTTTTTTTTGTAGTTTCTCATAAACCTAAAAAAAGATAACCAAACCACAAAATGCTCTCTGGTGGGCTGCCTTCATTTGAACTGTGAAGTGACAGGGTAAGAACTCTTCATTTTCCATGGCACATACACTAACTAGTGCTTTCTAGTAATTCTGAGTGACAAACAAAAAAAACCAAACAAAATATTAACTATATCAGAAACAATTGATCAAATAATTTATGTTTCAAAGCAATATGAAATTATTTGTAAGTTTTGCAGAGGTCATCAGCCAAAACCAAGTTACACACTGCTTCAGTAGAAGACTGCACCTAAAAAAAAGACAGTATGAAAACTATTTTTCATTTCTAAACTGAAGTTACCAAAATATTTTAAATACATCTAGGAATACAGCTGTCAAAACTGCATTTGATGTCATGTTCGGATAAAAATTTATTAAGTAACAAAAGTAACCCATTATTCTGCTGAAAAATCCAAGATCATGTCTTCAATGCTGATACAGATATATTTCACTTGAACTTGTGTCAAAAAAAAAATCTCCCTTCAGAGCTCATGTTCAGTGCTTCAAGTCAACAGAATTCCCGAAGCTATGCTGAAGTTGACACCTTCTAATACTATATATGAAATAAAAACCACAAATTAAAATCAAAAACATTACTGACGTAACAGCAGACATTCCAGTTTGTCTCAAGACAATGTAAAAATAAAATCTGCTAACAGAAAAAAAAAAAATCTTCACTCCCTGAAAGATTTGCTTTAAATAACCAAAATACTTATTCTGAACATGTTTTATAGAATAAAAATGACAAAGCAATTATTTCCATGCAGAAACTAAGAAAATAATTTAATAGGATTCAAGTAGCAAAGGTTTCTTTTATGAATGAATCTCACCCAAATCACCAGTACAAGTGCAGTCTCAAAAGGTATGAACTGGATTGTTTAAATAGCAAGTGATTCATCCAGTCAAGCTCACTTTCCTATCTATGTTGTAAGAAAAACCCATACATTTTACTACAGAAACAAAAAGTAAAACCAAAAAACCTCCTTGAGTACCTATCCAAGAGTAGTTTCTAACATGAAGCCAAAATTAGCAACAACCAAGCAGACATCACCAATTTTTCAGTGTTGAATTACTGTAAATACTAGATCTAGCTGTACAAAAAAAAAAAATCCCAAAAATCAAAAGCTTTTTTTTGTTAAAATGTGTCCAAAGAAATATTCACCAGCTGCAGTCAATCTGCTTCAGAAGCTGCTTGCTCAGGAAAGATCTCTCTCTCCAAGTATTTGTAACACATTGCATTGCCAAGACTGTATTCAAATAAATTACTTTCTGGTAACACTGAGCTGATACAACCACCTAGAATGTGGACAGTCGTGTACACAGTACAACAGTGGATTTTTGCAGCAATAGAGAGAAGATAAGAAATAATTTCTAAACTGGAGATGATAGCTCATGTGCTATTCCTTGCAAACATACGATCCCCTCTAAGTGTAAGGTGTTGAAGCTGGTATTGTAGCACTTCTGTGTCAGCAGGTTCCTTAATGCTCATTTTGTCTAAATTGAGGTAGTCCAGGGATTTTGAATGAGCCCTTTTACCTTTCAAAAGGCAGAGAGGCAGGGGACCATGAAATGCCTTGTAAGGTTCATATGGTAAAGCTTTATTGTATTTATCCCCTGAGCTGGGCATCCGCCTCCTCCTCCTTCCATTTGCTGCTGGAATCTCATATGGCTGGTAGTACCTACTTCTTGTTTTGTACAAGCGCGATGAACGTGGAAGTCCTGAATCAAGATGTTTGGAGCCCAAGTTTGGACCAGATTCTCCTTTATTCTCTTCACTTCCTGTACACTTATGGGCTAATTTTAGCAGCTCCTCTCCAGTTGTGAAGCCAACCAGGTAGTTAGAATCCATGTGAAGGATCTGATATCCTGCAACTGTCCGCCGCATTGGTGAGCAGGGGGTGCTGGAACAGCGTGGCTTTTCTGTTTCCATCTTGCCTGTAGAATTCACCTCTGCAAGGGGCACAGGGAACGTGGGGAGGGCAGTTCTGGACTCTCCATTCACATCAACTTCCATTTTAAACACAAAGCTTTGCTCCTAAAAATAAAAGAGCTTGGTCAGAAAATGCAACACCAGGTGCTGAGAGAGAACCACAGAAAAGGAATTTTGTATCACCCAGAAGTCAGAACCAATACTTCCCTATGCCTGGCCTTACCTCTGCAGGGTGTCACATAACAGAACTATCACCAACATCTGTCTTTCAAAACTATGTTGGGTGGGTTTTTTTAATAAAAGATACTATAAAGATACTGACAATTCTTAATAGCTAAAACCATACTTGAATACCATCATACACAAAAATGAAGCATCTCTCCAGAAAATTTTTTCAGCCTTTTGGTGCATTTGATTCCTTGTAGTCCTTCACCTCTTGGAGCATCTACATCCATTAGCAGAACCATAGCACCCTCCCCTGTATTTACTGCATAATTTTTCTATTGATGATAATCTTATTAAACAAAGCTCTCAAAAAACATGCCTACCTCATTCAGGTATGACCACAGAACAGACCTGATCTTCTGAGAGTACTGCAATGCTTTCATTTTCCAGATGTGCAGACAGCTTGCTTTAATTTCAAAGAATGGCATCCTGGCTGTTCCACACCTGTCTGATTAGGTCACCACCAATCATCACCCCCTCCCCAAGAAAATTCACCTGTCACTTATTCACAATCAACAAACATACACTCTTTTATTCTAATAGAATTCTAATATATTTCTAACAAAGTATACTGTGTTTAATGAGTATAGCATTTGATTCTTATAAGCATCTTAAGAATAAGCAATATTTATTTGTTTTTTTCCTATTTCTCTTGGAAACCAACTATTTTACCCTTCCCTGCTAACTATTCCAAACACATTATTTAGTGCCTTTACAGACTCAAGTGCTCACTGCAAGCTATTACCACCTCTAACATGGAAAGATATGGCCACCATCACAGCAAGTATACACCAGCAAATGCCAGAACACTGGGAAACCTTTTCATTTCTGTTTTCAGCATCATATGGACTGTTTCAGTGACACACTACTTCACAAAACAGAGAGGTCACATTTGTTTCCAAATACATTCTTTCTTCATTGTTAGACTGTCACCTTTGCTCTAAACTGTGGGTAGTGGCTCTGTAGTCAATATAGTTCACCGAAAAATTCAGCAGAGCTATGTCATGTTTAAACGCAACAAGACTCGAAAGAAAGTTAGCATTTTAGTGTTAAGCAGAAGCAGTTCTGAAATTCATCCTACGTAACCCTAAACTACATTCAAAAGCTAAGTTTCACAAATAAGACTGACTTAAAACATGCTTCCAAGAGTTTGCAGACTTTTAAAGCTACTACTTCCTACCACGATGAAGCTTAGAACATCACGGGCCAAGTAGCAAGGACACAACAAACAAGGAAATACTTTATTCCATCTTCTGCAATTAGACACCCCCCCAAAATTCACTTTATTCCATCTTCTGCAATTAGACACCCCCCCGAAATTCCACTAAGACCAATCTCCATTAATTTGTTTTAAAATAAATAAATAAATATCGCTTGCAAAAGAAAATACTAGCCTCATGCAAAATATAAGATTACCTTGTCTCTGTTAAGAGACTGGAAAGGAGCAGTTATGTTCTGGCAAAGACTGGAAATTTGTTTTGAGACATCTTGGGGGCTTCTGGTAACGGGTGGGTCAGGCCTCGCTCTGGTGAGGTGGTGCCCTGCCCCAGCTCTACAGTGTCCATCAGTCATGGCACAATGGAGGTATGCCTCCAATGTTGCCTAACCCAGCCCCTGAGAGGCCAAGCAACCTGAAGTCTCAGCTGGGAGGAAGGGTCTTTAAGAAGGCTGACCTTGTGGCAAGCATATTGTTCTTGAGCCCTACCTTCACCTTGGATCTTAACATTGCTAGAACCCAGGAGCTGGCAGCTATGTCTGTTTTTCTACATCTTTCCTGTCTTTCTCCCTTTCTTTTTCTAACTTTTTTTCATAGAACATATTGTCAAATGGGTTTAAAGGTTTTCTATGTACAGTGGGCTATGTCTTTGCCGTGGCATTTCATGCTGTACTTAATCATTTGACAAAGTTCCTTATCTTCAACAGCTTGACAGTAAACCTTTATGTCATTTTTTACCTCTTGAGGATATCTGGTTGGTATTTCTTCTTTGTGTCTACCTGGAGCAAAAGAATCTTGGTTTAACCCTGGATTTAAGTGACTGGGGGTGTAATGTTCCTATCTTGGCTTCCCTGTTTAGTCTCCAATCAACCTGCTGCTCCCTATGCTAAAAAACAGGAACAAACAGAATTCTTACAGTTCTGCTAAAGAATATTTTATTTGCCATTAACAGACTTACATTATGGAGAGACTATTTCTAATATTCCTTTAGTGTTAAATGGTCTCTTCACGTTCTCACAGTCATGGTGTACTTAGGATTCTTCATTACCAGTTTTGTGTACCTTAACTTTTACAGATACACTTCATCCAGTGAGTTTTTTAAGCATTTTGGGATTGGACTAGATGTCTGGGGTTGGACTAAATGATCTCCACAGGTCCCTTCCAACTCTAACAATTCTGTGAATCAAACAATACAGGTAAAACAGTTAGAACTAAGTAAAGAATTGAAATACTGAAGCAAACCAGACACCAAAATTTTTCACTGCAGGAAGTCCACACAGCTCAATAGTACTTCCATTATATTTAACTGAATTCAATATTTATTTATGGAGTCAATTACCAGTTTTAGAACAGCAGATGCAGTTGTTTCCTACTTCAACACCATATCAAGCAGTGAAACAGTAAATCTGATGAGGCTTCAGCTGCTGAGACAAAGATATTAATGACCATTTCTTAAGTTAAAGTTATGCACCACCAGGAGCCATGATTACTGAAAGCACAGTATACAGAAATTCTGCATTACAACTTTCAGCTACCCTGTGATTTCAGCCAAGAAAACTAAGTATTTATCTCTTCTTGCTCTTAATTCCCAAGTTTTACCCTGCAGTTTGGAGATCTCTCTTGGAACTTTCCAGAAAGACTCAATTTGTTCTAGTACAAGAATCTGAAATGATGCTAGAAAGCATATAAATAAAATGGACGTACTGCAAGGTTGGAAATTAATCACATTACCTGGTCACATATGAACAGCAAGACCAATCAAAAAAAAAAAAAAACCAACCAAGCCAAGAACAAACAAATCACTTGCCACAGCTGTATGTGCTCTAAAGAAGGGGAAAGAGGAAGAGATATCTTCAAGGACTTTTGGAGTTAAAAAAGCCTTGCAAATCTGCAAGTAACACGAAGGCTATTCCCAGAACACAACTTTAAAAATCAATTTACTTCTGTTTGAAACATAGGTATGTACTCTGGTAACCAAATGCAATCAACTTGGAAAAGTAACGATGCAGAAGGGAAGGAGTCAGCAGTTCACTGCAGAATAATTATCCTCACTTAAACCAGTACAAAGGAAAATCAGAGCAGAAAGCCTTCAAGCCAGCAACCTCCAGCCTAGTACTTCACCTTGAAACTGCAGAACTCCCATTCTGTGCCATAGTGTGAAGAACAGTATTAAAACCAAAAAATCTGTCAGACATTTAAAAGCAATGGCAGCATCAGAAGCTGGTGTCACCAACATCAAAAGCCCGAGGGAATAGCACTGCTAGCTGGTGACAGGAATGACTGGCCAGCTCCATAAGCAAAGGTCCAAAACTCAACTCAGCATGTATGTGTTCAGCTGTTCTTTCCCAAGACTTTTAATGCCAGTTATTCAAGTGGACATATGCCTTCAACATGATTTGTAGCCTTATAAGGGAAAAAACCAAAAAAGACAAAAAGACATTAACTAGAAGACTTCTATTAAAGAAAATAGAAAATAACTTGAGATTCACAGTGAGTGTAGGTGCCATCACCTATAAACAGCTATTTAAAGCCTTTTGACAGTATTTTTAGAACATTTCTATGGTTATAAAACATTTGATAACTTCTGTTATGTCACTGCTGCTTAGAAGTATAAGCTCATCAATAATTCCCAGCATCAATTATAATACTGGAAAAAACAGTACTTCAGTTTAAAAAGATTACTTCTTCAGATTACAGCTGGCTCATCTTCTTGCCTCTCGAACAAACGACAACAAAGTGATGACAATTCAAGGCAATTTATAATTAAAGATTATTACGGAATCTAAGCAAGGAGACTAGTGTGCCAGTTTGGCCAAATTTGAAAGAAAATAGCCCTTGAGGGAAAAGCAGGTTGTCACCACCCCTCCCCCTAACAGGTTCGGGAAAAAAAAAAAAATTCTCCTCAGAGGAAAGGGAAAGAGATAAAAACTGTTTATTTAACAGAACACACAGAAAAGGGTAATAATGCTAAATAATAAAATCTCTCGCTGTGGAGAGAAACCTGGAAAGATTTCAGAGTCCTTCCATAGGTGCGGGTGTCAGTGTCTGTATCCTCCTCCTCAGGGCTGTCGGGGGGGCCCCTACTGGGGCCTGGGAAGAAAGGTCTCCCTGTGTGCTCCGATGTTGTGAAACCATCCTGAAGAGAAGAGGAAAAGCTTCCAAAAATCCCAGGAAAATTCTCTCCGGAGTAAAGATAGCAAAAGCAGGCTGGAAAACGAGCATACTCCACTTGCCCACCACTGCCGAGTATATCCTGAGCAGCCTGCCCGTGTCCTTGAACATGAACATTTTTTAAAAAACAAGTCTCTCAGTTTTTTCTTCCGTCTCGCAGGCTCAGTTTAAAGGCACCAGAACCGACCTCCAGAACAGACGAAAGGGGATACATACTTCATATCATAATGTCACCCCAGGACAACTAGGAACAAGATGGCATATCCTTCGCCACTGGTCCACATATTAAAAAAGTAAGCAAAATAACTGAAAATAGCCATTAACAAGAGAATTCATTTGACCAATACCCACCAGAAGGGCCTCCAGAATAGAATTCACTTCAATGAGATTTTACAAGATTTTATCAATTCTCTTTGTATATTTAAACCAGACCCTCCATATAAAGTAACCAGACCCACTACAGATCAATACTGAAAAAATTACCTCAAACATAGAGCACAGGAATAATGAAGATAAATACTAGATTAACTACTAAAAATCACTGTTATGACCTCAAAGAATATAGTAATATTCTTGGGATGGTTCTTTCAGTGCAAAACCATAAAAATTTCCATTTTGCAAATATAAAGGCTTTCAGATTATTGGATCTTTCACAAAGTTGTCAGATACCATTCATATCCTTCTCATAACATGGGACAAATGAAAAACAGACATGCATGACACACTAGTGTCTGCATAATATATGCACGTATACGGTGCACCACAATATATGCACCGTATATAATTTATTGTTAAATGACTTATCACCATGTGCCTCACTGCATTCAAAATCTTGTGTTTGTCTTTTTTTCCTGTAGCGGGTTTAGCTTGCATAACTGGCAGAAACACCAAAATTAGTGTAGTGGTTTTATGGTCAATTTATGCACCGTTCCCTGATTTCTTTTCTGTGAGATAAACCATTAGGAGACAGCAAAGCAGGCACACAGCTTATATGCTATGATAAAGTTTATTAACAGACCTAAGAGAAAAGGAAAGAAAAAAACCAATCAGAACACACACAGCCAGAACTCCTCTTCTTCTCCCTCCCCCTCCTTCTCCTCTCCCTCAATCCATGTGCAGTTCTCAAGAAAGGAAAAGAAAAGGGTTTCTTTCTGCTTTACGTGGTTCTCCAAACTGCCACCGCCTGCAGCAAAAACCATCTGCAGTGATGTAAAGTCTCTTCTTTCCATAAACCCTCTCACGGTTCCTTCAACTTTAGAACATGGGCCAGCCCATGGGGGTATTACTCTTTCGGATGAGTAATTGTGGCTT
>VXAC01002800.1:333475-392210 GCA_013399225.1 Rhipidura dahli | reverse complement strand
GGCCCGGCCCGGCGGGGCCCCGGTGGGGCCGTGGCTCCGGCCGCCACCCCTGGGCCGGAAAAAACTCCCCAAACTCCCGCCTTCCGTGGGGTTTTATAGGTCACAGTGAGAGAAACGCGATTCGACCAGGCAACTGTCTGCCATGTCGGGGTTAAACCCATGACATTTCACCAAGCACATGTTCTGTCTTCTTTTAAATGTATTACTGTGTTTCTGAGGAGAGAAATGTGACTTACAAAATACAATCTTTAATTGCTCAGTATTTAAAGACAAATAAAGAAAGAGGGGTTTTCCTTGATACTCCTACACTTTGTAGAAAGTCTGCATTATTTTGGAACCACTGCAAGATACTCTTAAAAATAACTGGTTCTCTGCAATTAGGCATTTCTCTTGTTACTCATCTCTCCTGCTAAAATGTGAAGTGATTTGACAACACGCCTTTTGTTTTTTTTAGATAAGCATTAAATTTCTGTCCATCCAGCAAATATTTTCTTTTTAAGAACTGATTTTTCCCCCTAGGCGCCAAGCCTGGAGGCAGTTATTAGTTAAGAATCACAAAGACATGTCACACTGATAAAATGATCCTAATTGCAACAATGTTTTCATGTTAAACATCAAGAGTAAGTGAAATCACCCATCATGTGTGAAGCCAGCACACCTTTAATTATTTCAATTGTCTCTTTGTGAAGGGTAAAAAATAAGGACTATATCTTTTCCCTTGAAGTCTGAAGGAAAAAACTGTTGCTGTTCCTAACAAGAAATTCCATACTACTCTAAGCTAAAAAGAATGGAAGCAATATAAAATTGTTGCACCACAAAAGGCAGCATTCAGATGGGAGTAACAACTAAGTTTAGCACTGATTTACTTCCTCTAAATTACATGCAAAAAGATGAAATTATGCATAAGATATACACTATAATCCTACAGACCTTAAGAAAACTGATGAATTTACATTACTGAATTAATAAAGCTACTGCAGTAACTTCAGAATGTAATGTAAAACAACAGTCTACAAAATAACTAGTAAAGTGTGTGCGTATGGGGCGGGGAGGTAAGGGTGGTGGTGTTCTTGTCAACAGGTAAAATATTAAGCCATTCAGCTATTCAGTATACCAGGTAATAAATACCACAAGGCTTACATAAAACTAAGAGTGACAAAATATTCTTTTTAAAAAGATGATTACATCAATTTCTACCAGTATATTCCTAGTCCAAGTAGCAGTAACCATTTTTTAAATTCTTGTTATTAATGCAGTTTTTAGCAGACAACTACTGTGATCCAGAAAACCACCTTTTAAAATTGAAGACAATCACAAGTGCACTACTGAGGAACCAAAACTAGCAACACAAGTGACCAGCTCAGACCAGATCAGCATGACAGAGCACACAATATACAAGAAAAGAGACAGATGGAATGTCGAGTCTGACCAGATTAATGAATTTTGTATAAGCACACTTAGCAAGCAGGAAAAGTGAAAGAAAATGGTGGGAAAGAAGGCCATTTAACATCTCTCTGCCAAGCAATACTAGATGGAAGCATTTAACAGACAATAACTTCTCTAAAATATTTAGTCTTCCACAATGTGACTTCCTTGCTGGACGGAATCACAAAGACTTCCCCTTCACTTGGTCAGTAAAATGATGCTCCTGGACAGCATAAGGTGGTTGTTTACCATCCTGACTCATCAAAAAATGAAACAGTGTGATACATGTAAAGAAGCTGATGCATATTGTAAAACAAAACATTTTTACTCTTTATTGGTTTAGTAAGTAAAAGAATGTTTCCCCTATCATTTCTGCATGCAGCTATGCATTTTTACTTTTTGATTTTCCATCTTTTCATCAACTGAAATCTAAGTTTCATTTTCAAAGCTCTTTTAATTTTCATGTTAGCCCACTTGGGAAGACACCCAACAACCTGACTTGTCAACAAAAAACTAAGCTGCCTTTTAAAAATAAGAGGTAGAAACAAACAAACAAACAAAAGCAGCGTGCTTTAAGTATTCCAGATTTCACCAAATAAATAGTGATTTCTTTTCTTTAAAAACCAAAGTTCTACAAATCAAAGTGGGACAACAGGTCTCCACTGTTTTTGTGTTAGAGAAGAAATTAATGTTGGGTAGTATTCTACACTTACAAGTCTGACAGTGTAACTCTGGAGACATTATTTTTAAATTCTCAGCCTGAAACATACTATATTCAGCCTTTGAATAGGAACAGCTATTCAAGGAAAGATACTTTAAAAATGGACCTAGTCTCAGATATTATGAAAAATGTTAAATCAATGCTATTTAATTTTTTCAGTTTTTTTAAATGGAAACACTCTAAGTCACTAGTTCTTTGTCCTAACTTGCTACAATCTGTAGCAGATATTTAGATATTTGGTGGAAAGGCTTCAGATTCACTTACACTATCCACACTGCTAAAGGTCACTTTCTCAAGCTCACTAGAGTTATGTAAAGTAAAGGCTTTAAATTTTTGTTGTCTGCCTGCTTCTCAAATGCTTATTCCCTTACTTAAATGCTGTTTAAAAATAAGTGGAATCAAAGTATGGAAAAATAATTAATAAGAGCCCAACACTACATGCAGTTACAGTAAATTTCTATTACACTTACAACTAGTGTGAACAGAAATCTTCATCCCGGAACATTCAGTTTGGACTCATCTGACTTTGCAATAACATACCACATTTGCATATGATTATACATGGCCGGTGGCCAAGCCAGCAGCATAAGGCTGGTCAGAGAAGACACTGTATAGAAAGCCACACTATAATGTCAGTACTCTTACACAAGAGCTTAATTTCAGTGATTGCACTGCTACTGCCTCAATTTCCCTGTGCTTCAAAGCCACTCTGAGAACCACCCTGCTCTACCTCCACTATCCTAACAAATGCTCTTCCTCAAAGGGGAAAAAACCCAGTTGAAGCAAGCACACCCAGTCGGACAGAATATGGTTCAAAATACACCAAGAGCAGGAGGGCGGTGGGAGGAGCAGCTTTCTGACACATCGATTCATTCTTGCATATAGCTATGCAAGCACACATGTATGACATCCTGGCCCACTCTAGAGAACACAGCAACAAAGACGTGCTCACAAGAAACATTTGTTAGTGTTCATCATTTGCTATTTTCTTTATAATAGATAAACATTTATGCTAGGCAAAATGCCTACATAAAACAGCATATAAATAATATACACAGAAAATTAAGATCTGAGATTGCTTTCCTACATTTTGCAGACCACTCAAAATAGCACTGGTACTACTCGGAGATACTCTCCCAGTAAATGTGCAGAGACAGAACTGGCAAAACATGCCTGCTAATGAACCAAAGCAGCTTAGCAAGTTTCATATTCTGTGAAGTAACACGCTACTACACCTTTGAGTGCACAACAGCAGTCAGTGAGCATCACAGGCCAAATGGTGAATATTTAGACAAAATTCTGAGTCTCCGTCTACTCTTCACTAAGCAAAATTTATGACAAAAAAATACAAAGTTACCCACAGAAGGCTGTGCACTAGTGCACGTTGTTAATGCGAGAATCAACAGTAAAGTCATATTCAAGTTTATCACTTGCCTGAGAGTATGGGGCTGCCAGTGGCTTTAAGCTGCAACTGAGAAGACAGTTATGCATTCTTAATACATATACACACTAATACTAGATACAGGTGGTAACAGGTAAGTTCGGGGCTTTCCTTACACTGTCATCCATCGGGTGCCACGGACAGCGCACATCAGCAGCTCAACGCAGGCTCCAGGCCCTGCATGGCAACTCCTCGGTTTTCCGGCACATACGGGGATTGCCACCAGCGTCCTGGTCTCCTTCTACGGCTGCCGGGCAGCTCCTGCCTTGCTCCTTCCTACCGGCTCAGCCCCGCCGCACCCGGGGCCGCAGGGCGGGCTCCGGGGCCTGCAAGAGCGGGAGGCCGCCGCTCACACCACGGGACCCAGCGCTGCCCGGGCACGGGCCCGCCCGGCCCCTCAGCCCCGCGGCCGCTGGGAGCAGGCAGAGGGCCGTCGCGCCCGGGAGGCCGGTCCGCACCCTGCAGCTCCCCACGTCTCCCCGCGGGCGGCACCACCACGGCTACGGCGGGCCCCACCGCCCACTCCGGACGGCTCCCGCCCTACGGCCCCTCCCTGGGCCCACTCCGCTCCTGGAGCTGACGGCAGGCCCAGAGGTCGCGAGGCGGGGGCTTCATTCCCACTCGCTCCTACCTGCGTCCCGGCGCGGCGGGACCCACGCGGCAGCGGCTGCCAGGAGCGGCGTGCGGGGCGCTCCGGTTCCCCGGGCCCGCTCGGCGCCGGGCTGAGGGCGGAGCGCGGTGGCGGCTCCGTGCGGTGCATCCCGGCCGTTCCGGGCTCCGCCTCCCTTCCCGGCCTGAGCCTCGGTGCCTTCCACCAGACCCACTTATCTTGAGCCTGCCTTAGTAAGCGTTAGTCCCCCGTACAATTTCCCGTTGTACAGAGCTGTAATAATGGATCAAGTAACCATCTCTCGGTGATTTTCTCTTCACGGGAACACCGCCCACCTCTGTGGTATTTCCACACAGCCTACAAAGTTTGAACACTGACGAGAAAACAAACCTTTAGTAATGGGTTTTGCCAACAACCAATTAGATCATTTCCCTATTGCATTTTGCCGGTCAAGCAAAGATGCTGTCACTGCAGCGAACCTTGCAAACAATTGCTTAACTTGTCTTTTGCAAGTCAAAGGGAAGGGGAAGAAAAAGTGTTATGTCATCGTCCTCAATTTTAACAGCTCTACCACACAGCTTCTAAACCCCCAGAGGTGTACTTAAGCTAGGTTTTGTTTCTGAAACTGGGTCTTTAAAGACACATTCTTAAACATACATCTGAATGTTTCACTGGGAAGATATGGATGACCCCCATACAGAGGCCATGTTCTGTTCTCCCTTTAGTCCCAAATGGTCCTGCCAAGAAAGTTGCAGGTGATCTGGTCTTGAATTGCATTGAAGGATGCTGGCATTCCATATGCATCCAGACTAACCACTGTGCTCCCAAATGCTCCTGGAATTTGTGTTTCTTGGAAATTCTCAGCTAGAACAAACAACAGAGAAATAAAACCCAAAGTTTTTATATGAAATTTTAATTACAGGCTCTATAAGTCCTTAAGAGTCATTGAGTTTGAAAGATCACAAAAGTGTTTTAAGAACTAAATTAGTAAATTTAGCACAGAACATGGAGAATGTATCTGGTCAAGCAGCAGTCTAAGAAAAGGAACCTGTAGTGTAATTCAGGGGTATTATAATGCTCCATGCTGCTTACAGTACACAAACTCCTTTGGTTCATGTTGACACCTGTAATACAAGCCTGAGCAGGAAATCCCATTTTCCTATATTGTACTGAGGTATAAACGAGGCTGTAAGATCTTGTGAGTTAGTGTATCACAACTTTCTCCCAACGAACTTCCTCCCAACAACTTCCTGCTCTTTCTGTCAACTACGTTTTCAGTCAGACTCTGAAATGGAGTTCCAAGGAAGAGAGGACAGGCAGCAGTAGTGATGGACTTCAGGAGACAACAGGTGCTTGGGGATGATCATAAATGTATTCTGACTAATTTATTCTAACTGTTTACAAGAAAACATGTTTTACAGATTAGCAGTCCTGTCCCATCATGTGTTGCCCTTCTTCCTCCAGATATTTTAGTATTTAATTAGCTGTAAAATTAACATTTATCACACTGACAGAATTAACATGGTGCAAAACTTTTAAATTCTTAGGCAGAAAAAGAAAGGCAGATCCTGAAAACTTCTCCTAAAGCTAGTACTCAAATTCCGTACCAAATATTTGAAAATGAACCTACCATTTCCTAAACCCCATAATTTTCAAAGTTTTGCATTTTCAATGCAATCATGCTGTTAAGATTTTCCCTATATAAACTCCTGTATTTCATTGCTTTTTTGCAATGTTTAACCAGGCATCCAAGATTTTATATGGAAAACAACAATACTTTAGAAAACTTGGGCTTTGTTTTCCCACAAAAGATCTGACTAACACTTTTTACATCCACTATAACACAGTACAAAAGAGACCATTACAAGCCATTTTTTCTGCACCATCCCGGCCAGAACATGAAGTACCAACATCTCAGAGTCTCTGTACTCATCAGCAGCTTCCCACATTAATGACAGTCAATTAGAATGACAAAACAAAACAATTTATAAGTAAACACTATATTAAAGATAAAGTACACAGAAAATGGCTTAATTTCTAGTCTTCCTTTCAAGCTCTTCTTGATTTATTATCCTTAGAGTGCTTTTATCAAAAGGCTTATTTCTCTTGCTATTCTATATTCCATGTTAGTGCATTGGAAACTGCTATGGTGTTTTGAGCATTAGTGAAGTTCTTAAATTGCTTCAGCTTTCAGCTGAGCAATTTAGAGAATATTTACTCAGTGTGTTTCTTTGGTTCTCTGCACATGCATTTAATTCCAAAGCCTAGTGAGACATTTTTATAAAATACTAAATTTCCCTTAAAAAGAATTGTAGCCATTATTTTGAAAATCTGATTTTTGCTGGAAATCCATAGCTGCATTCAGGATAAAAAACAAGATACGAATTTGACAGGGGGTAGGGAAGAGAAAAGCAGATTGGAAGAGGGTATGGCTGATGTGGCAGAATAACAGTACACTGGGGGAAAAAGAAGGAATATTTTTATATAAAGAGACAAAGAAAGAAATACTACCTTTTGCCATATAACTTGCAACTTTTGCCATCCAAACTCAAAAGTTTAGTCATATCTTAAAGGACTATTTGACTAAGTTAAAAACATTACAGTGAAAGGCCACTTAAAACATAAACAAAAAAAATTAAGTACATAATTTAATAAAATCCTATCTAATTTTTTTATGTAACAAGTTAAAAAAATAATTTTAGTAAGTGTGAAAACCATCCCTTGATTTACTTAGTGGACCAAATTCACTTTTTTTGCCTAATTAACCTGATTTCAGCTGGAATAATGGCTCTTTAAGCAAGGCTGAATTTTGTCCAATGGACACAAACACAGGAAAGAATATGAAAAAAGTGGTGGGTTTAGAGCTTTGTGCATTTTGCAGATCTTCAGTTAGTACCAGCTCTGATTCAGAGCAGGTGAAAGCAATCAACAGAATGATTAATGTGATAAGATACTCTGTCCTACACCATGAGATCTAAAAGTTATTGGGAAAAGGAAGTGTTAGTCTTTAACAAAATCTGCACTTAGCGTGCACACGTATGGAAGAGGCAACAGAAAATAGTTGCCAGTGTTGCTGTAGGTCTGTTAACTGAATATATGGAAGTTTATCACAGTCAAACTGTACACTGTTAAGGAGCAAAAGAAGAAAGAAAAGACATGTCTATGACTGGACCTGGTTCCTCACAGAGCTGGTGCAGTCTCCATCCTTCAAGGCTCTCAAGCCCAAGGCAGATTAAGTGACATGGTCTGGTCTCACAGATTACCCTGATTTGAGCAAGACATTGGACAACAGTCCTCCTGAGGCCCTCTCCATCCTGAGTTACTGTGTGTTCCTATGATCCTTGTTTAACCTTATTGCTTTTGGGTTGAATGCAGAGCCAATGTTGAGGTTAAAATGAATGGCAATGAATTAGAATAGAATAGAATAGAATAGAATAGAATAGAATAGAATAGAATAGAATAGAATAGAATAGAATAGAATAGAATAGAATAGAACAGTAGAGTAGTTGGAAGGGACCTTCAATGATCACCTAGTTTAACTGCCTGACCACTTCAGGGCTGACCAAATTTAAAGCCCATTATGAAGGATTTTATCCAAAAGCCTGTTTTTAAGGCACCGACAGGCTCGGGGAATCAACAACCTCCCTAGAAAGCCAGTGACAGGATTTGACTACCCTCTCACAAAAAAAAAGGCTTCCTAATGTCCAGTCAGAACCTCCTCTGATGCACCTTTGAACCATTCCCACATATCCTGCTGTCTGAATTGCAGGGAGAAGAGCTCAGCACCTCTTTCCCCACTTCCCCTCCTCTGAGAACTGAACAGAGCAGTGATGTTGCCCCTCAGCCTCCTCTCCAAAGTAATCAAATCCCACCACTCCTTGAAGAACAGACCTCCCAGCCCTTCTGCCTGCTTTGTTGTCTTCCTCTGGATGTCTTCAGGTGTTTTAACACCATTAATTTTTGTGGCCCAGAACTGCACACAGCTTTAGTCTGTTTACTTACTCATAACTAATATTGAAGCTAAAAAAGTCAAGTATCTCCAGGTTTTTGCTTTTTCCATTCTATTTCAAATACAATGTCATTTCAGTCTTTTGAATTCTTTTGGGTTTTTTCCTTTGTTTTCCTTTCTACTTTTCGGTATTTTAAACTCTATAAGTTCTGTGCAAGTGCTCTTTAAAAATGTCTACAGTCTATTAGTTTAAATTTATAAAGTTCAAAATACTTTCTAGAGTAGCCTTTTAAAATAATTTATGGAAGTTGTACATGTAATTTTTTAAGTCTAAATATATTCCCAGCCATCATCCAAAAGAGAAATTAAAAAGCTATCAAGAGTCTGAAGACAAATAAGACAGGAAGACTGAATGGACTTAAACTAAGATTTTAAAAGATTCACATATGTTTTAGTACTTGTATTACTATTATTTGTATATAACAAATAATAATCTTATTAAATAAAGGAGCAGTTATTCCTTCTTCTGGAGAGATGAAATATGAGCTTTAGTAAGACAGGTGCACCCAGACCAAACAAGCTTTGTTGGAAGCAAAGGTCCTGCCATTATATTAGGAGGATTCTGGATCTGGTGCAAAATGCATGTCACCCAATTATCTTGTTTTCCCTTGTTAGAGACTTTTGTCTCTTTGACTGAACAGGATGGAGATCTGTGAGCTCTAATTCTCTGAACTCTGGATTAGAAGTCTATTTCTATATCTTACATTCATACACTGTGTGGCACAGCGACAACTTTTTAATCCAGTCTATTTTTTTTTTTTAAGCAAGTTCACTTTAAAACTGTTTTTGTATCTAAGATTCCTGTAAGGTCTTTTTCACACTAGCTTCTACCTTTTATGATATGGATGTTCTCTGTATTTACTACATTCTCCTCCTAGGCCCATGTTTGATGCCATTCACACACTCACACATTCTCTTTTTTAATGGATAAAATATTTGGCCTATTTTTTTATTCAACATCTGTTTTTCACAGTAGTAACACTCTGGACTGCTTTGGTGTTACACCAGTTCTATATTTCAGAGCACAAGATAGTTGTTTTCAAGGCTAAGTAAGAGAATAAAAAAAATTAGTATTTAAACATTTAAAAATTATTTAAAAATACTGAAATTTGTCCTCCTCACAAAAGCAAGCAAAATGAAAACCATTACTTAGAAAGAAAAACAAAAGAAACATGAACTACTACTAGAAAGTACACTTCTTTTCTTATCCTGCTTCTTGTAGACTTTTTGGAAGTTTTTGCTATTTTTTCTTTATAAAGTTACTTACGGGTCTGTCAAAAATAAAATTACTGTAAACTGATTAGGAAAAAATGCAGAAAAAATAAAGGAATATTATGCTTCTATGTTAGATGACAGAAAGTAGTCTTAAATCTATTCTGCCATGTGGGTAGTGCACTGAAATGTGTTTTAAAAATATTTGTTACATCTCTTCTGCCATCATCCTTTGAACAGTTTTTGCTGATATTGTTCAATGTATGATCATTATTTTGGATACACTATTATATAATAATATGTATAATTATTTATTGTATGCATATGTCCCTGGGCTTGCTTATATGGACTTCTACAAAACTGAACTGTGCAAGAACATATGCTTTCCCTTAACAACTTTTACATGCTTGGATAATAACATAACTGAAATTTATTTATTATAATAAAGAAACATGCAACATAAAACAAGTTTTAAATTAATTTTAGGAGTTTTCACACATATTTTCTTGGTTTGATCTGTTTTGTAATGATGCTTCATTTCTGAAGAAATGCTAACCTAAATAATTACTTAAACTATGTTTTAGGGTAATAAGATTTTGGGAGTTATGGTCATATTTGACCATTGATTTTCTGTAACCATATTCTTTGACCTTTGTCAAACCTGGTTGGAATAGGATGTACCGTTAAAAAAAAGTTTAATGTGAGAGACAGTGCTATTGCATAAAGAAACTGCATTAAAAATAGGTTCAAATCTGCGCAGTCCACATTGCGTCCTATTGTCAGTCTCAATAAGAAGTAGACGAGCACTCACAGTGGTTCTGTATTTGACGTTACCATTCTAGAACACAACAAAGCACTGCAGAATGTGTGACTGCCACTTATCTTTTTTAGGAGAGATTTCAGTATAAAATTATACTGTCATTTTTTTTATGCCACATCCTTACCATCAAGAGAAATTTTGGCTTATTTGTAAATTAATGGCTTACATGTAAATTGTATTCCATTGACATTACTTCATCTCTGAGATTGCTTTACTTACTCCCTATACTTCACAGTGCTTTTAAAAGAAAACCCAATAGAGAGAAGTTGCCAGTGACCTTTATTTTATTTAGGAGCACATAAAAAAAGTTATGCCACAGCTTTGGTTGACTGGAATGATAAATACACTTAAATTTCTACAGGTTCTTTTTTTTAAATGGTAAACAAGTGTACATTCAGTTGTATGCAAGACCAACATTGTCAATATCACAATTACACTACAGAAAATGAAATCCTTGAAGTATATAGCTGTGAAACCCTTCATATTTTTTGGTATTTAACCAGCATTGTTAGAAATAGTCTGCTGAAGCCATTTCTTATATGGTAAACACTGAAAAAAGACCCTGTGGCAAAGTGAATGTAATTATAGTTGCACTGGCTCTGGAGACAAGAAAGAGCCCTACCTAAACATTTTACTTGTAAGCTATGTCTTCTGCAGCTTAAACATGAAAGGAATCACCTAACTTGTAGTTATTAAGTTCATTTTTACTACTCAGCCACTTGAAGAAGTGGTCTATATTTTCATTTGGGATACTTATAACCCAGTAATTTTTCATGCCACAGAAAAAAATTACAGTCATTGCTTAGACTAGATGACTATTCTAAATAACCCCATAACTCCAAGTTCCACAAATTTAAAAATGCTTCTTACATCTCTTATAAAATGTTTCATCTTTTTCCTGGGTTTTTTTTGTTTTGGTTTTTTTTGTTTGTTTTGGCGTTTTTTTTGGTGGTTTTTTGTGGTTTTTTTTTGTTCGGTTGGTTGGTTTTGTTTTCTTTTTTTTTTTTGAGAACTGCTGCCAACCACCTAGATTGGAAGAAGGGAGGTATGAAAATTCCCAGGCCATGATGAATCCTGAGTATTTTGCAACAGTATGCACTAAGTTCTGGTCATCCACAGTCTCTCTCTATGCTGAAAGGATGGTATTAAAGCATAGATGGAATATTTACAATTTTTAGAATAAACCTACTAGCAGACCAGCTGTAACCATTTCTCCTTCTACAAAACCTGCTTTTTAATATCACCTTTTTGTAGAAACATATGGCAAGGAAAATAAAACTGCCTTTTTTAGTAAACGTTAGAAGGTTTTGATAAAAACATATAAAAGACAGTTTTATCTGCTGGATGATATACAGGTACCTGTATACAATCACGTATACCAAACAATAAAAGAGAAGGTAGATTTGAATGTTACAGGTCTGATGTAAACACAGGAAAAAAAAAAAGAGTAGGCAAAAGTGCTGATACATGAACTCACTCCATCATGCCTAATTATTGCAGCATATATGATATAAAATAATTAAAATGCAGAAAACATCTGCTTATCTCCAAACCAGGGAAAAGAGATCTCTTTGGAAATGTAGTTAAATTAAAAACAAGTCAAGATACATGTTACGTTTCAGCGCACAGAAGAAATTCACAGAAGATTATAAACTCCTGAAAATAGAAGTTTATGATGACAACAGACAATGCCATCATTACAGTGATATCAACAGAGCCACTGTAATACATACCATTTTCTTTTTGTTTACAGTAGATATCTGAAGACACAGAAATGGTTCATGTGCAGCTTTTCCATTAAAAGGTGTGCAGTTCATCAAACTGGTATTTCCTGAAATGTTTTAGGAAATGAGAAAAGACACTTGATCTAAATAACTGTGCACACTAGTTAAGCATGTATAAACGAAAGATCCTTAAGTGCACTATGAATCATATTACAAACATGAATGGCTTTTGAAAGCTCAGTAATTTGCTTGAATGCACACTAAAGAACTGTTTAAGAAGTTGTTTCCAGTTTTGCCTGATCATTTCTCCTCAGAAAGAGTTTCACCACAAAGTTCTGCATCTAGTGAGGGCTCTTCAAGAGATGGTTTAATATTAGATACATTAACAGGAGATCCAAGGGTAGCTGTAAAGAGAAAGAGAAAAGAAGTACTTGGTTTTACACTTAATATCCATTCTATAAAGCATCAAAGGCAAGAAAAATGCATGTTACCTAGCACAGAAACAAATAAGCTGCACTAATGAAATCCGAAATCCAAGTGAATTTTGGTCTCTAAACAGCACAACCATCCAAAAGCAGACAATGTAGCTAGCCAACAGTTGAGACTGAATGTACTAATGACTGAATGCATCATCATGTATTGGCAGCTTTAGTCTGAACAGGATCACAGAGCTCTACATTAGGTGTTCAGAAAACATCCTAGAAATTCTGTCATTTAAATAAATGAATTTACTTCGTCTTACTTGGACATAACTGTCATACTTCAAAGCAAAAGCTCATGAGCGTCATGCCATAGAAAATGGAACAATTCAGAGGATAAGAAAAAGTAAGTATTAACACAGTTTTACTGCTAAAGGTATTTGTGTAATGCTGTTGAGTTCTCATCAACCCACAGAATTATTTCATTTATGTATGGAATGTTAAGATATAGCTGCCCTACAAAGTCATGTAACATGTAAAGAAGAATTATACTGTTGGAAATATTAAAGTTTGTCATTTTGCCTTTAACAGAATTTACTTACATAAGGTTAGTTGTTCTACTGCTAGCCTTTCAGGCAAAGTTTCAAGTGGAGTTGGTTGAATTTTTGCAGGGGTAAATGTATTTAAAGAAATTTTTCTTCCTGAAAGGGGCATCATGTAAGTTGGAGAAGCTGAAATGGTGGGGGGAAAAAAAGAATCATTAATAATAAAAATATTCTCACCTGAGCCAGATGTCAAAAACTGTAACCACAGGACATCCATCTGTGGATGTATCTATCCAGCAAAATAGATACCACATTTATACAGCTGGCTGCTCAGCTACTGATTTTTGCCTCTAGTGTCAAAATGTCACAACATGAAAGACAATTCTTAAAATCTCTTTTCTACCTCAGAAAGCATTAAGTTCATGCTGTTAAGAGAGAACTTCATTAACAGGTACCTTGCCAGAAGATTGGCAAAAGCATTAGTGCTATTTCCCATAGGTTATGAAGACTGTACCTGAATAGGCCTTGAGTCCAACACGTTTATGAGAAGTGCACACAAGTGCATTAATCTCTGGACAACCTCCAAATAGTACAGGAAAGCAGGAGAGCTAAACATCTATGACTTTAACTGTATCAGGTCTATTTTCCAACCACTCCTTGGTAGAGAGGTGACAACCATATGATAGAAGTATGACATGTTTCATTTTTCAGTATTTCTTCATCTTGTATACTCTCAATTCTGAACTGATTTTGAAGACACACAAACTTCCTATCCAATATAAAAAGGCATCTTAAATGATGAGAATTTTTCTATACTTTTAAGTCTCACTGAGTTCTTCTTCAGTAACATCAATTTTCTTAAATTGCTTATATTCCTTCTCAAATGTAAGAGGCAGACCCTATCAAATAAGCTGCTGATTAGAATCTAAACTGTATAAAATAATGGGGGGAAAAAAAGGAAACATCCTGTAGCAGAAAAAAGGGAAAAGTCCTAACAAGTAGAATACTGTTGTATCAGTAATTGCAAGTACAAGCTTTCTGATCATAAGTCTTTTAGACACTTCCTTAGGAAGAATGATTTTGAATCACCTGACAAATTATAAGCATCCTAATATGTGGTAAATCTGACCTAACTGAAACCATTTCCAAAGACACAGCAGTAGAATCACAATGGGAAATCATTTTTCCAGACACATGCACGTGGATAGAATTTAGCTGTATTTCCTTTCAAGATCACCTAAACTTTAAACATGCAGCACAAACTGCTAAAAAGCTAAGTAACTACAAAACAGTCTACAGGTGAAACCCCATGCAATATTGAAAGAAACAGGAAATAACAAAGTTTTACATATAAAAGCAATACTATTCTGCTGAAGTTACTGCCAGTACAACAGTACAGTATAAAGCTGGGAATACTGCATGCTCCCTGAAAAGCATTATCTACTTCAGCTAACAGTGTGGACAGTACAGAGAAGTCAATGTCATAACAAAGGCAATAAATTAACTGTGATTTCATTAAATCCTTAATTTACTACCTAAGCCAACAGAGACATTACTTCAATGAATTTTAAGTGTCCACACCCACAAAAGGATCAGGCAAATGTAAAATTATGGTTTATGTACGTTTTCATTTTCTTCAAAAGCAGTATCCTTAGTTTACTTGTTAACTGCAAAACACAGCAAAGATTAACTAGACAATAGTTAAGAATTTAAAATTAGCATAATTACAAACTAAAACCAGTACATGTCTCCTGTAGATTTTCCCTTGATGGAGCAGCAACAGAAGCAAGAAATTCATCCACCTGCTTCAGAGACAAGGAATTGTGTAGAGTTTCCAAAGGGCAAATAGAAGGCACCATGGAATACAGTTCAAAACCTAATTGAAAATAATAAAAAAAAAAAGAGATTTCCAAACATAAGACAGGATTTAAGGTACTGCATCAATGCATGATAAAAAGTGCTTAGTGTACATTAGCATGTGCAGACATAGGACTCTTGAATTCATGGAAATTAAATATTACAGGAGTTGGAACAAGATAAGCGATTTCCAGCATATACTAAGCTACTGTGTAACATACCATGGGATACAAATCCCGTGTACACATGAAATACATGTGTACACATAAATTATTCAAACATTAGAACTGTCCTCTACTCCAAATCAAGTTTATGAAAGATAATTTCCCTTTAAGACAAACCTAGCAGATCACTAAAAAAAAAAAGTCAGGAAAAGGTAGTATTTCTCCTACTCATTCTCATACCTGGCACGAGACTAGATAGGTAACTCATTCATGCAAGAAAGTAGGATAGCTATTTTGTTAGCAGACAAGAGCTAAAAATGCTGTATCTTCCAAGAAATAAATTTGCAGAATTCATGTTCTATCATCTTCAGTATTCTGTGAAAACAAACTGTTGCCTTTAATATCAAAGGAAAACCACTGTTAGCATTTTTATACCTTGAGGTTACATGATTTTACTTTCTGAGACAGATACACACCTACCTTTATGCACTTAAAATCAGTATTAGAAGACTAGAAGTTTCATGTATTAGGACAAGTAAGTAAAGCAACCCAAAAATCTAAGTATTTTTGGACTTTGCTTTTCTATGTTAGTACTAATCATATACTAATCATGCATATTCATATTATTAACAGACTAAAAAGCATTTAAACATCTTGACTTAAAAAAAAATGTGCAGTCCTCTAAAGTGATTAAAGTTTGGTAACTCAATAAACAGCTCTTCATCCAATTGCATTTCAGAAGTGGAAAATATGTCCATTAGTGTTTTCAACATACAGATGTAACATGACAACTTTGCAATTCAATACTGTAAATTTCTGCTACGACAATTAAATGAAGAAGCAATAGTGAATGAGATAATGTTCAGAATTTCAGTTCAAGGTACATTCAAGATAGCATTATGACTGTGAACTGTTCTTTTCATAAAATAATAAGCAACAATGTTCCTGTGATATCCAATGTTGCCCATTCACTCCCCATTAGTACTTTGCATAAGGAAGAAATTCAACAAGATTTCAACCCCCAAATGTCTATACTTATATTTAGATCTACCTTGGCCATACTAAAGTTTCAGGGACCATTGCTACAAATATTCAACCAACTGAAGTGTACTTGTGTCAGCTTCACTTAGAATATAAACAAAATGTTGCATTTCATGATAACTTGGGGCTTGTGTACAAAAGAAACACCACCATACTATTAATTTCTATTCTCCTATAAAGTCAGTAGCTAACGTTCAGTGCAAGCACTAAGATGCTTGGCATACATATTAATATCCTAAATAACTATATGCATGCATGTAAAGCGCAAACCCTTTCGTTGCGTTACAGTAAAATGTAAGATTTCTCTTTACCCTGACAGGAAAGTCACTATCACTTGAATGAGAATTTATTTTTCTGATTTTGCAATCAATGAAGTGGGACAATGTCAGGTTACCTTTTTAGTAACTATTATTGTTATAGTGCATGTTATAGAGAACCAGAAAGGAATTCTACAATGCACTCACGCCCTTTAAGAAAAAAGAAATAAATTTTTATTGTTTTAGGCAGTTCCCCTCAACATTTTTTTTGTTGAGTTTTGACAATGATTAGTCAGCTAATCATATCCCAGCAGGTCACTGTAGTATCTTTATGTCTAAGGGATATGGCTTAAACCATAATCTGAAAATCTGCACGGAGTGTATTATTTGAATGTTTTCTGGTAAGTACTGTATGATATTACAAGACATAAATTTGAAATTTCATGTTGAAGAAGCCCGACAGTATCCCTCTAAGAAGGCAATTTCCGGTACACTAACGGCCTTTGATCTTAGGCTGTATTTATTCTTAAAGCGTCAAGAGGCAAGACAATGAAAGGGTTAACGCAACATCTCAAAAAGCCACCCTGTTGTCTTAAGATTCAAAAGCTGTAGAGACATACCACTGGAGCCTAGAAATTCCACAGAGGAAATGGACCAGCACCTAAAGAGGTGTGGGTGTTCTGCAGAGGCCCAGAAAATAAGGTATAGCACTTTCAGAAGATACTTGTTTCACCATGTTCCTTGAACTAAAGATGGGGGGGTAGTCTGAAATGAGTTAAGAGGGTGTGATAACAACACAAAAGTAAGAAAAAAACAGTGAAAGGGAGAAGGATAATCAAAGTGATAGTCCAGAGGACAGACGAAACAACATCAGTATGGAGTTATGTTAGTAGAGAACCCTTGGAAACTCGCAATATACTTAGGGTTCACAGGAGCTTGTACTGCATGCATTAATCTTGTCGAAGATGTGTGGTAAAACTGCTGCATTAAATGAATCAGAACAGTTAGTGTGATCAATAAAAGCTATTCAGATTTTTTTTTTAAAGAATGGAGTCACTAGAAGTGACTAAATGGAACAGAAAGTAATCATACTATTAACTACAGATTCTCAAACGCAGTTCTTACTTTCTGACCTTATTATGTTTTGGAAATTTTGTTTGGTTTGATTCTTAACATAAAAAGATGGACTCCTGACTTTTCCATTTGAAATAGGACATTAGATTTGGCCTTTCAGATCAAACACAGTCTTAATGGTATACATTTAGCCTTACTACAGTTTTCTTTCAAGAAGCACTGCAGTGCAAAAAAGTCACTATGTGTTTAAAATCAATGTAACAAAAGAATACTTTGCTTCTAAACAAAGCCAAACAAAAACTCAAGAGTTTGTTTTTTAACCTTTCTTTCTAAGTAAATATATTTTTAATCTAATATGAAAATACAGATGATTTCCATATCACTATCAACTGAACTCAGACAGCAGTCAGGCACATTTTAAAATTGCAGTTAAGAAATCTGGAAAAGCTACATTCAGGTGGTTGCTAAAGAGCGAGTCTACTTCTCATGAACAGAATATATCTGGGGCCTATTTAATCATGTAGAAAGGGAGGCGCAAAATATTTTGCTGAGGAAGAAAAAGACATACCTCTGTCCTGTGTGTTAAACGAGAATTTTTGCAAACTGAAGACAGTTAACTCACTCTTGAGGTTCAAGAGGTCAATGCTGCTCAAGAAGTCACAGCTCTCTTGCTGTGATTTTTAGTGCAATATTTAAGTAATTTGCACATCTGATGAACAGAGAAGTATGATAAAGTAAAGTAAATTTTTGTCCCATCAAAAATATATCAATTAAGCAGGCATAGAAGCAAAGCTTCTGCTTTAGTTTTCGTAATTTAGCATCACTGCAAGAAGATAACTCCAGCTGTCAATTCAGTGATTTATTTTAGAATGGGCAGGCTCAGAGAATCAGTTCAGCAGGAGAAAGACAAAGAAGAAGCAGCAGCTATCAAGAAGTGTATGCCTAATAAGATCAGATTTCATTGTCTGTATCTTGTACCATACAGTCTGATCACAGAAGAACTTGTGGAGAATAATTTATTAGAGAGATCATGATTAACAATAGCACTTAATTTTTTTTTTTCACGGGTTTTTCTAAGGAATGAATTTTGATGTTGCATTTATACTAATGAATGGTAAAGAAAGGATTTAGGATATCTAATGATTACAAATATATTTGGAATTGTGCTTGAAGTTAGGAACAACAGACGGCTGGATGATACTGTACACCCCGTATTTGAAATAAAAATAAAAGGGATGAAGCAAGGAACCTTTTGTTTTCAATTTTGTTTTTAAAATAAAAGCAAAACGTACCATTGGTTGGGTGTCGAGCAAATGAGATAGAAAACCTTTTAACAGCAGAACCGCGTGTGGTGTCTGAGAAAGAGAAAAACAGGTACCTGAAATTTGTAACAGCTACCAAAAGAGGGAGATTTTAAAATAGGAAAGGAAGAAGAAAGGAAAACAGAAAAGATGAGAAGGTATTAGAAGCGAGTGGCATGCAGAAGGGACCAAGGAAAAGGGTAAAATCTAAATAGATGTTAAAAGAAGAAAATTTGGATTGTTGGTAACTACAAGACGTGTAATGAAGTTTATGAAAACAAGCAGAATGAGCTGGTGATTCTGGCATACAAGGTTATTCAGGTTAGACTCAAACACTGAGTAGTGAAGTGGGGGGAAAAACAGCATGAATACTGTTTCACCTCAGAGTTATAAAGGTGTGCTTTGGTATCTCTACGTTCTGAAATCTAGTGAGAGAGTTTCTTCTCTATCCCAGATTATCCAAAACTGAGAATCTCCTGCTCCTTTGTAATCCAAACCCCACCAAATAAAAAGGTCAGGAATCCTAAAATTTTCACCATCAGTATTTAACTTATTACTTTATAATTTCATTCCTAGTATATGCTCCAAATAATTTATTTAATTTCAAGATCAATTAGCAGTGATAAAAACTAGAGATTAAAGTGATTAAAGAATTTAAAACCAAAACTTTCAGTTTACTTAAAAATGCACTTGCTGGAATCTCCTGGCGCATATTACAAGCGAACTGGTGTTCAATTCAAGACAAATAAGAATTAACTATGCTATTAAGTTAAACATAAGCAAGCTGTGGGTAATAAAGAAACAATAGAAACTCATAAAATTAATACTAAGGCCAAAGATTCTAGGATTCCATTAAAGTCTTTAGAAGTTCAATATGGCACATGGGTTGTGCGTGCATGTGCGAGAGTGTGCACATACCATCTATGAAGCCAGAAGAAGTCAGCTTTTTACGATGAGTACGAGCATAATCCTGTAGGTTAGGTGCACTTGAAGAACCCCCGAGCACTGAGGTGCTAAACAGGCCCGCACAGTGAGACCCTGATGGGAGTTAGAGAAAATACATACAACAACCAGGTGTTCGTCCATTCACATTGGGGATGCATGCAGCATGCAAGCACATGGCTCTTACCACACAAAAGGCAGCTTTTGGCAGTGCCTTGGACAGGTTCACAATATGCTTGTAATGTCAGAGTGCGACTTGTAGGCTGAAACTATCATAATTTATTGTGCTTCTACTCATGAAACAGCACACTCTGCTATATGTGCAAAGAGAGGATTGGCTTTAACAAAGTGAGTTCTTGTCCTGTTTTCACTTTTGGTAAAAAAAAGTTACCAGTTAGCATCAATGTAAACATAAACAAAACAACAAAACAAAATGAAGATGATGATAACGATGATGATGATTGATGATGATGCTGTTAAAGTTGTGTCTCTGAAAACCTGTATTCCTGACACAAATATAAGCTGGAAAAATACTGCTCATTGCTTTCATCCAAATCAACCTTTGAGATGACAGGCCTCTATGAAATATTCATGCAGTTCCACAGACTTAGTATGTGGAAATACTTCTAACACCAACAAAATCTTAACCAAATTGGAAATACTCTATTCATATTTCAGCTACCATCACTGACAATGTTACAAACTGAAAATAACTAAAAGTTTCATCAAGTTTAACTTGATTTCCTTTCCTGAGAAGACTTTTGCACAGCTCCATGCAAGTGACAGTACTTTGTTACAACTCATGCATTCCTGTCACAAGAATGGGAGTTTAAACAAATCATTGAAAGCCACAGACAAAAATATAAAAATAACTTTTGCAATTGTCAACCATTAATGAAACTTACATACAACAATGAACAAAATGGAAAAAAAGTTGCATTTTTTTTCCTTTACATTATACTACTAGTTGAAAGGAGAAGAGGTTTTTCACTCAGAACTTATCTTTTACATTTTAGATAAGTAGCAGCAGATTTTTTTGAAAACCAGCAGTACTTCCTTTCGTTACTTACAACAATCCAGTGAGGGGAAACATTACTAGCACATGTGACCAAATCACAGCCAAAATAAATTGGTGCCTGGTCTGTGGCAAAAGCCTTTCACACCAAATGTGATACCTTAATCTACACCAAAATACATCAACTTCCACAAGCCATATTGTGTCACACAAAAGAAAATTCATTTAACTTTAGCAAGCACATAATAAAAACCAGGACTTCAATAAACAAGAGCACCTGGTGTATGCATTTTACTATGGGAAAAATATAATGGGAAGAAAAGTATCACAGAAAGATTAGACATACAAAAAATATGTATCTTTGCAAATAAAGGAAAAGCTACTTCTAAGTTTATGCATATAGGTTATGCATTTTTTTACACTTAATTTTTCCCACAAAAAGACACACAGAAAATAAAACAATATTGATTTACAGCAGTGCGTGATTTCAATTTTTTGCATGTGAGTCATATGTATGCCTGTTTTAATAAAGCAACAGAAAATCACCATTAAGAGAATTTGAAAGAAGCCTTTGAATTATGATTCACTCTAATGCTGAAAAGAAGAAATTAATTTTAGCAGAGGGAATATGTGCAAAACCCCTGATACTATCAAAAAACGGCATGTTTGTTCCCCATCCTCCTCCCCTCAGAAAAACACCTTCACTTTCATCAGTTGCCCACAACAGGAAACAGAAATTTTCAAGAAAAGTGTTTATCTGTTTCCAGAGCAGGCCATTTTAATCCAAAAGATTCTTGCAAAATCCAAAAGCTCAATCAGAAATTACATTATCTTAAAAATCACATTAAAAACCATCCTGTGTACCTGTTGTGAGCAGTACAGAATCAGTACGAACAGTCTCAAACCATTTTCTCTTTTCAGTTATAATTTATTTTAAAATTTTGGTGCAAAAAAATTGTCCAGTCCATAGGCAGACACTCAGCATATGTTACGGATAACAAGTACTATTGGGTCCTGTTAATAAAAAAGCTATTCAAAGAATATGCCAACTATAGAGCAGGCAGATGAAAAGCTGATAACATCAAACAAATTTTCAACTGTACGCACATACCTAGACCACTCTGCTTTTGTTCCAGAATAGTTCTTGGTGTTCGCAAGTTACTATTGCTTTCTGATAGGACCTGGATATAAGAAACAGAAAAATAAGGGGAAGTAGAACAGCAGCATGAAACACCCATTTAACTTGATACAGCAGCCTGTTTCAGACAGACAGGTGTTAATAAGCTGTATGATAAGTGTTAGTAAAAATATGTAAAAGAAACATGAAAGATCATGCAATATCCCCTTCTGAAGGGAGTCCATTTCACATATGAGTTCCTTGCAATGAAGTGGTGCAAAGCAAGCATTCAGAATGAGAAAGGACACAGACCAAGACTGATACGAGACATTTGAGACATTTTATTTCATTTTACCAAATGCACTTTCCTAAACTGCGCCTGTATTGAAAAAAGGAGGGGAGGGAAGGAAAGACAGACAAGCTATTGAGGACACCATATGATCACTGACCATGCACAGGCTCAATCAATATAATCTTCAGATGCTCACAGCCTTTGCTGATATAAACTTTTCCAAATGTAAATAGTTTTAGAATTTTCCATAATAAATTATGAAAATTTTCAAAGAAAAAGGATATGGTTACAGAACACCATCCATTGTCCTACGTGTAAACAATATCTTGGCATTCTAAATAGCTTTAGATCTTCACTGGTACTTCCAAAACATTCACTGTTTCTTTTTTTCCCTGCTTTCCCCTCACCCCCCATTACAAGGAACAATCTTCAAAATATTGTACAAGTCAATGGATGATGTGCTGTGTTGGGAGTTTCAGACATCTCCGGATACAGATGGCAAGAATTATTAGTGCTAGAGTTTTTTCCCTGCAATAGTTAATACCAGGCCACTGAAAATATGAATTATGCAAAACAAGTTTTGAATAGCAATATGAAGTACCAGATAAATTATTTTAAATGGTATTGGTTGCAATTAATAGGTTTTTTTAAAATTTACCTACCACCAAATTAAGCAATGCTGGTTTTAAAGTCTTAAAGGACAACTAAACCAAAGCATAATTCTCTTTCATTAGGCAGAACACTAAATCTTTTTTACTGTGGTAATATTTGCAATTCCTACAAAGAAACCAAATTTTTATGAAAGCGTGTAACACATTCAGTGGAAAAACATGCACTTGCTCTTTTTCCCCCAAACATTCTTGGCAAGAAATTTTAGGAAGTGGAAGGTATTGCTTGAAACAAAATCCATAACAAGGGATTAGATGTCCTTAAAGACAGTTGTTGCTTGGAATGCATAAAATGTTTAATGAAGTAAAGTTTAAAAACCTGTTGCCATGAGCCAAAAATACTGGATGTGAAAGCCAGTGATTTAGGGGAGACAGGGGAAGAAGTGATTTGTTCCCCTGATCTGCGTCTTCGACGCCCAGTACCCACACCACTGGTGTAATGCAGCCAGGTACCAATACACTCTGGGCTAGACACACTCAGGGGGCTCTCTTCCTGGAAGTGAGAAAGGGGGCAAAAAACAGCAAAGCATGCAAAGTTAGATTCAACAGAGCCAAATGAACAGAAGAGAAAAAAACCAAATCTGCTTGCACCCTTTAATATACTACCTTTAAAACTATTAAACAGCAAAGAGAGAAGAATAATAATACAATATTACAAAGTTGTAAGTTTCACTTTTATCTTTTCATCCAACTATATCTTTTACTACAACACTTCAATCAAATTTCTGGTAGACTAATATTAGATATGAGAGAAAATTATTTGTTATCAATAATTGATTCATAATTTTAAGAATTTTTTGCATGTTGGAAACAACTTTTGTTACCCTTGACATACTGTTTAATAGTTTTTCCCCTCCTAAGTACATTAGACTTTCCTATTTATTGCTAAATAGTTTCCATTTCTAGTCTATAAGCTTATCTGAAAGCTTCTTGTTTTTAAAATTGCCTTTGAGACTTTACAGCTGACTCACTGGTAGTAGCACCAACCTAACTGGTAGTAGTTTTCCAAATTTAAAAATGTCCTAAACTTTTGTGACCCTGGACACCTTATCAGGACTTCAAGGGAGGAGAGTGTCAGGCTAAGCACCCCCCGCCATGGGTACATCATTATGTATCACTAGCAATTAACATTTTTTGTAATACAGAATTTCCTTTCCAATGTCAGTGACCTTTACATTCTTGTGTTACTGTAACTCATCTTTTTTTTTTCTTTTCATGACTCAGTCACAGTTGCATTCCTTCTGTAAATATTGCTGACTATAACCTGGATTAAAACTTCCATATAATCTCACACCTGACAGTGTCCTTTCAAATTAACGGACATAGGTGAAAAGAGAATTGCCTTACAGGAGGAAAAAAAAAAAGAAAAAAAAAGGAAAAAAAAAAAGGGAAAAAAAGAAAAAAGAAAAAAAAAAGAAAAAAGAAAAAAGTTCAAGGCAGTTGCAGTTTAAGTTGCAGTGACTTTTTTAAAATTGCTCCAAAATACTGTTTGGTTTAAATATTCCAAATACTAGTTTTGCAGATTTCAGTAGGCCAGATTAAACTTCCTATTTTACTTACAAGAAAAAAATGTTTTATAGTGTAAGTTTTCTCTAAGTCATCTATTTCCTTACAGCAAATAAGCAAGCTCTGAATGCTGAAATGCATTCCATTTAAACATATACTATTTGCACAGTCAAAATTTGGTAATTTGTGCTACTGATTTCTTGTGAAAATTAACTACCATATGATTTATGAAAATGGTTGAAAGCCTGAAGTAATAGACTATTAAACTGAGCATAAGTGAACTCATAGCTAGGAGGGGAGTTTGCATGATCATAGCGAAAACAGCTTTTAAAAATCAAAAATATTGATGTTGTGAGCATTTGTTTATGAAAAAAGTTGGAAATAGAAAATGTAAGACATTAACATTTATTATGTCTGTTAATTTATGGAAGTCATGTGAAGTTATACAGATATCCTTACAGAAGGGAATCATGCATCTTTTTCTCTCCATACTGACAATAACCAAGTGATTTGCAAATCTGTAAAACTTTTACTGCATACAGACAACTCATTCCCAACACAAACATGAAAGAAAAAGCTTTTGATGTGAATCTTCATTTCTGATGGTTTTAAGCAACTGAAAATGAGGCAATAAGAAGCTGTTAGTCTTCTTCTAGCATTAATATCACAGAAGTGCCACTATACACCATCTGAAATTTTCCATTCAACCATCCCAATGGTATCAGTGATAGAGCTGTGCATCCCCCCACCTCTGTGACATTAAGTTGTATCTGTGAAGCACACCTAGATGTCATGGCTTTCAAGACAGCAAACTAGATTGTTCAAGCTGTTATCTACAGAATTCATGAAACACAAACCCCAGCCACCTAAAAAAAGCTTCCACTTTTATCTTCTTACCTTCAAAAGCTTGACAAGTGGAGTCACTTTCACTCCACATGAAAGCAAATACAGAAGACATCTCATTTCCTGCACCTCCCCTACTACCCTAATCCCTCTATTTCCTTTCAGCAGGATCACATAACAGTTTGCTCAATTCCCAGTAGTAGCTGTCTCATAGGGACAAATAGAAAAGCAATGTATGTTACTTTGTAGATGTAGGTTTAGACTGAAAGAGTCTTCATTTTCAAATCTCAACTTTCCTAAAATGGCTTGGAAAAGAAGGAAGTCTTATCACAAAATAGTAATAATTTTAAAAACATAGCCCTTCAGAGAAATTATTGCCATGGAGGACTTCCCACTGAGTAAGGGTGAAACTTCTGTCACAGGTATCATCCTGGTTCTGTGTAATCAAAAGCAGAAGTACATTTGGTTTTGTTTTCTTAAAAGTAAGCAAAAGTTAATGTCTTTGACAGAAATTATCTGGAACACAAACACTTACTTCAACAGAACCAATCTTCCTGGATCTTGGAAGGGGTGACTTTCTGTGTATGTGAATTGGGTCTGATACCATTGGCTTGAACATCACTACTGATCGATCCGTTTCATCTCTTTTAGGAGCGTGTGCCTCCTCATCACTATCATTTCTGTGAGAGGTTTTCTTTGAGCCTTCATTCTACAGAAAATACATAATTCATTTTTAATTTGTCTGCACACCTGCAAATGCAGACAGAAGTGGCTCTCAAATAAATATTCTGCATAAAGATAATGCAAGCTGATTTTAAAAATTCAAGATGCAAATCACATATTACTGAACAAACTGCTCTAGACCTTAATAATCTACATGTGTTTCTTCTTTCTTCTTCTACATAGAAGAATTCCAGCCAAGCTTTGCTCTCCTTCCTTTCTCAAAAAGCAGTGGTAACTCCACAGATCTGACCATACATCTTGGAAAATACGAATCCTTCCTCAACAATATGTATTCATAAACATGTCAAACTACTTTCTTAAGTATGTCTTCAAGCTGCCAGAATATTATTCGTGTGACACTCTGATGCTGATATCACTGTTCTTAGAGTATTTTGTATTACTAGTAAACATTCTGGCAAAGACTTAGAACATCCAAATTTTCTGTGTCCTTACCTCAGTCCTCATTCAAAATGGAATATATTGGGACTACTTGTCCTCTACTGCCATTTTTTTACCAAAAAAAAAAAAAAAAAAGACACTTGTATTTTTTTGCCTTACAATTTGACAGTTTTATTTTAGGTTGTCCATATCCAAAAAAAATTACTTTTACTTTACAGAAAGGCGTAATTATTACCTCTCTGGAGGCAGGTCTGTATCCATATCCAGATGGTAAATTTTTATCTTCCTCACAGCCTTTAGCTCCTGGGCTGAAGTGCAGCTCTACGTGAAAACGTTCTTCTGAAGAAAGTTCCTGAAGTAAAATAATTAAATGGGTTTAAACTTTAATAAATAGCTCAGCACCACTCATTTCTGAAGATATTTATCCATTTTAAATACCTTGTTCGGATCTTCATAAAGCATGATAACAATCTGTGTCATGTAATTGAGTTCATTGACCACATTTAAGTAATCCATAGCTCGTTTCCATTGTTCATCTTTTGATTCCTTATGGAGAAAAAAAATCAACGAATAAAACTCAGCTATTTTCTTTAAAAAAACTAATGATTTCATTTTTCCCCCATTTACATAGATTTTCATAGAAGTGCAAAGCTCATAATATCTATGGAAAATGCAGAGGTACAACAAAAGAACCAATTATGAGCTTCCACGAGTGACTTAAAATTGCTCATCAAACGACTGAAAAGAGCAGAACTTTTCATAATTTATTTCAGTGTGTCTTTCATGTCTTTTTGCCAATGATGATATGTGGACAGAGGCACTGTTTTCAATTCTGAACAGAACTGCTAATTTTGCAATAAATTCATTTCAGCTAGTATATTGTGAAAAATGGTTTTAGATATCACACTAACAGATATATCAGTCAAATAGAGTAAATGAACCTTGCTAGTATATAGAGGAGATACAAACATCACATCCCAAACTACTTAAATGAATAGTCACTTTTTGCATGCTGCAGGAAAGAAACCATTCAGTAATCCACCTTAAAGAAAAATTAAAAGTTTATCAGACTAAAACCTGAAGTGTACCTGTTCTAGCATGTCACAGAGGTTTAAAAATGCTTTTGTCATCACCGAGTTTAGTCATCCATTACCAGAGGCAAGTATATCAATACAACAATTTAAAAAGTAGTGTATTAGTCAAGCTGTATCTTAAAAGCAGATAGGTTTATGGTGCTGCATGTCTCTTCTCCAAGAGCACAGTTTAAGTAATTTCTGAATCTGGAGACCTTGTCTTTTTCAGTGTTAAAGATAATCAGATGGAGAATAATGCACCACCTTTGTAGTATTCTATAACAGTATAGGAAAGTAAGAATAAAATTCATTGTACAGGAGGAACTTTGTACTCTATAAGCAGTCTTGGAATTAGGTAGTGACATCCTGACAACATGCTAATGGTCAAAAATAATAAGCCAGGCAAAAATAAATTCAAGAGAACCCTGAACTTGAGAGTAGAAGTTGGAAGAATTATTGGTGACAAAAGAAGACAAAAAATGGTATTGGCCTTTCCACATCTAGTTGTGATTAACACATACAGCCAGTGGAACATAGCATTACTTTGATGGAAATCAGCATACCAATTAATGTGCAATTTGCAGTATATTTCTGCATAAGTAATAGGGAATCAAATGTTTGAAAAAATATGGTAAATTTCAAAGACACTGAAGCTTTCAATTGATAAAATCACAGCAAGATTTGGGTTCCTCTCAAAATATCAGAGCTTCAACAGAAAAACTCACATCACATAAGGCACCATAGCGAAGGGTGGATAACAGGGAGTGAACATGACTCTCACTGGTGAAATACAGCCGGGTACGGACATGGCGTTCTGGGGACATAACACCCCTGGAGTAGCTTAAAATAAAGAAAAATGTTATTAGACCATGGTAAGATGTGTTCCTATTTTTAAAATAGCTATTAATAAATTACACTTTCTAAATTCTATGAGCTAAAAAGATACTTAAAATATGAAAGCTACAGAACATCTCTAATTTTTATGGGAATTAATGTAACCATGTAAAAATGTAACTGGCTTACAGAGGGTGAAGCTTATTTACAGTGTCATCATCTTGAGTTCTCTGAAGGTCAGAACGAATTTTTCTGACCAGAGGAGTGCAGTAACCTTTGGCAATCTCCAATTTCTCAGCTTTAGAAATACCATATTCCTGTGTAAAAACAAACTGACTTTTAAAATTCAGTTAAAGATTAAAATACCTTCTATTTCAAAACTTCTATATTAAAGCATATTAGTCACCTATTAGTTTGCTCTGGCTGCAAACCACTTTGTTTAATGTTTTTACTACATATGATTACCGATGGAGCTTCAACAAACAAGCAATTTGCCTTTTTGCTGGTTGATTTGATACAGAGTAACAGTTTTTCATACACTAGTTAAACCAAAGAAGTGGATTTACCTTCTGGTATGATAAAGCTCTTTTTCTTAACCAAAACATCTAGGGAGTCATTCCTCCTTGTTGGCACCATCTCAATCTCCTATTCTGCCCCCACTTTAACAGTCAATAAAGAGACATATTTGGTATGTCTGTCTTGGTTTGGGGTAAACCACTCCAGACAAGATCTTCTATTTAGATCAAATAATAATACAAATGGCAAATTATATACAATATTATACATATAATACAATATTATATTATATTATTTATATACAACTGGCAAATTATTGATGATGTTAGACGTTATAATATCATCAATATTTTAAAATATATTCTTCCAGGAGCTTCAAAGTCTGTGCTGCATATGCTATGAAAGTGCTCTCACAGTTTGAATGAATCTTCTTGTTACCCTAGAGAGCAACATAAGCACTCTTCCTTTGCATTATGTAAGCTATCAAGTTTTCTTTGTCTTTCTTTCTTTAGTATGTGCCTTCAGTTTTACCTGCTCTTCTCTAACTTCCTGTTCAAAATTTCAGCTTAACAGACCCACAAAACACAATGTATTGTAAGCATCATTATTACTGTTTTTGTCCTCCTTGTCAAGGAGTTTGAGAGATGGGGAGAGGAAGAACTTCCCTCAAATGCTGCATGCCATATGGGCAATCATGTCTGTTACAACAGTGCTCTGTAAATGCCGGGACATATGGGGAACACTTGTTCTGTCCTGTAATCACAAATCAATTTCATGTTCTGCCACCTACAAGATTTTGGAGCTAACCCAAGTTGAACAGACTGCAGAACATGTAAGTTTAACTTGTTCACTTCTGGCCTGAAATTCTACAGAATTTAATGTCTACATTCTTATCATGGAGTGTTAGCATTTTGAAAAAGATCTTTTTAAATTAAAATTGTTTAAAATGAGTTAAATTACATAGATTAGGATTAACAGTGTCATTTGCAGAGCCCAAAAATGAAATTTCTATAAGCAGGAGAAATTAAATTAAAAGCAATGTCAGAAAACAGAGTTATTCACAAAGGCTACCGTTAACTCTGAGATGAATGGTGGAGATGAACCGTTTCATTTTAATACACTGTTGTAAAGGAAGAAGGCATGTTCACACCTTAAATTTCTAGAAAAATTCACTCTGAACACAATTATGAATCAAATTTTTCTTAAAAACTTACAGTCAACTCGCTACTGAAAAATAAAAGACAAGGCTTCCATTATTGCAAAATGTGGGAGCTTCAAAAGAAAATACGAAGTAGACATTTTCCCTAGAATTTTAAAAAGCATTTATTCTACACTTTCTTCTGTTCAGTAACTGAAAATGCTTACCTGAGGAATCACAATGTCAGCTAAAGCCTTTGAAAGCCTATATAATTCCATTGTGTTTTCTAATTTTAAGGATCCGTTGTGTTGTACATCATATTTTATACAGTCATAAATATCAGGAATTTTGCTAATATCGTATCTTCCATTTTTTGTTTTGAAGTCTTTTTCCAACTTGGCCCACCTGCGCAACATCAGTTCTAGAGTTTCACTGTGATAGAGCTGAATATCTGGATAAACATACATGTCTTATAAGTAATTAAGGCCATTCAAGTAACAAAAGGACATTTTAATTACATAGAAGTAACAACTGCATTATAGAGGGATCAAAGTAAGTTAACTGCATTACTATTACAAAGAAGGGACAGATGGGCATAAGGTTAATTTTAGTGCTGAAAGCATCACAACTACTTGGCTCCACTATGATAGTAAAAAACACTGCTGCAGAAATGCACCACTGGCCCTTAAACATAAGATGTACCTATATTAACTTAGCCTTGGTACCATCAACTTTTCCTGTTACTTTGGTGGAATGCTGAGTTTCAAATAACTAAGACAAGAATTTCTGCAAACATTGAATTTCTGACCACCACAGAGCCTTCACCTGCAATATAACCACAAGTTTCTCCTGCTTTTAATTTTAAAACTATGCATATGAAATCAGACTGTGAAAATCCTTAATCCATTATTGATTCATTAATGTTCTGCTAAAAGTGAGGTTAGTGAAGAAAAGTTATATTACAATTCTCTTTCATATATGTTAACTAGAGAAACAAAATACAAGTACAAAAATGTTTCAGTACCTGCAGACTTTGGGTCTTCCATTCTCTGCCTGATCTGAGAAGTCAAGCTCTGGATCAAGTAATAGACCTTGTCACACGTCTTTACAGGATTTTTAATAACCTGCATTGATTTTATCAGTGAGATGCTTCCAGATGGAGTAAGCTGCAATTTGAGATAAACCCAAAATTAACTGAACAGAACTATATTTGAAAGACCTGGCGAATAAGATGGAACATTTTAAAGATTCCACATATTAGGGGAAAAGCACTCAAGCAGGTTGCTTATTTTCACTAATTTATCAATTATCTATTTTCTTTGAGGTATTAAGAAAACACATCAAAAGGTAGTACCATTTACCAGAGATTCAAAGGCAATAAGAAATTCATAGGGCAACTAATTCTATCCAGTAAATGTGAGTAACTACAAGAATTCATAAAAACATTTCTGTTATTCTAAGACAGGAAAACTGGAAAGATGTTTAAAACTTTGTATATACTTAGCAAGCTTCCATAACTTCAAGTAACTTCTGTATTAAAAAGCTTACAAAAAATTCTATTAGAAATGTTGTCATTAGGCTACATGCCTCACAAAGTATTTTTTGCTCTACAGGAACAACCAGATTTGCAATAGTAACTGATACCTTAAAAAAAGTTTGCCTGCTCCTGTCCTAGGTTTTTGTTTCTACAGGACTGCAGGACACAAACACAAAAAGAAAACCTTTAAATGCACATATATCAACAACATATGAGATATTCTTCAGAACTGAATTAATTATAGAAATGGTAAAAGCTACAAACTATCACCATGAAGGTGAGCGTCACGAAAACAAGAGAATCAATGCATGTATGAGGCTTAGCACCATTTTGTTCAGAAATGTCTGCAGAATACAAAGTGACTCGTGATATTAAACAGTAATTTATATAGAAAACACACATTTATTCGCACTTTCCTCAGTATCCTGAAATGGATAGAGTAATTTGGATATGGAAAACTTCTGCTCTGTACCTAACAGTAAGCAGTTCCTACCTCCCTACTATGATGAAGTAAATCAAGAAATCTATTTATTTATACATAATAGGGAAGGAGACACAGGAATAAATCCCATACAATTTTCTCAAATTACAAGTAAATTAAAAAGCCTCCACAAATAAACGAACCCCACAAAAGTTTTTATTGCTTAATAATGCCAAAGGTTACTAACTTTCAGTAACTGGAGAGCAATCTATTAGTTCCAGCCACATTCCAAACCTGATTATATCTATAAAACAAACATCAATAAATCCTTGCATTTTCTAGTTACTGTTGAATCCACTGCTAGCAGTGGTTTGCACGATACTTTATATATTTAAATGAATCCACACAGAGCATATACATACCGGGTATATTATTCTTCATTAATTTGCTCACAATACTTTTTCAAAAATAGCAGTTTAAGTTTAAACTTCATTTGAGAACTTTTAATTGTTATACAAGACAAAGTAAGGCCAACTGAAAGAAGTTTCTTAATTATAACAAATGATACATTTAAAACCAGGAACAATGACGTGTTCTGTACTAAGTCAACATAAACTACTTTACTATGTGCTAATTCAGAATGTTAATGAGATATTTTATTTCACTGGTTAGAAAGTATTCTACTGGTTTTCAGTATTTTAGTATTCTAAGTCAAAAAAAAAAAGACCTTGCAGCAGGTTAACTATTGAAACAACTGCAGTAGGTAGGCAAACAAACATTTTGTTACACCATGCATTGTCAAAGTAAAATGTAAACAATATAACATCATTTCTTGAATAATTAAAAAATTTTTAATGGAACAGTGAAAAAGGTTTACAAACGAGATCCCTGTCTACTCCTCCTTCAAAGTTTGTAGCTATTCTTATTACCCAAATTGCAGGACAAAATATCTACAGCCACAATTGGTACAGCCACCTTTGCAGTTCAAACTATTTGCAAATGATTTTGCAAATCAGATACATAAACTTACTGCTCATTACTTTTGCACAGGAATTTTCATAATTATTTATTTTATTTTATGGGAAACTAATCATATGCTAACCTTATCATAGTCATCAGCAGTAAATTCTCTGTCTCTCTGGAGAATTTCGTGAAGTCTTGCTTTAACACGATGTTGACAGCTGCTTAAAGAATCACTGTCACTGTCCAACAGACCATTCATATTAGCACTTTTTACCATCTGGACAAGAATAGGAGTCAGCTCTCCCTCTAAGGCCAGTAGTCCCTGAAGCAAACAATACAATTACTCAGGAAAATACATAAAGACAAAAATATGAATATCTTAAGAAAACACACCACCCAAACCACTAATTTAAATGCAAAATCCTATCACTTGGCTATGGGTTAGATAAATAGAGGCACAATACATGCATTTACAGAGAAATGGCCCCCGAAACACAGCTAGTGTGCAGGGTTGATACAGATGGTGCAACAGTTATGGTGACATGTCACAGAGAATGCTCCCCAGCACCAGATGTTCAGATATTGGACTTCGGGGAGTGCAGGTGCCTCCTCCCTGAAGCTGGATGCAACAGCTGCCTGACTTGTGGGTGACATGCTTTGCTCAAGAATTTGTGTTACCAGAGAGGAGCTATGGAAAGAGCTAGCAAACCAAATAGCATCTGGCAGGATAAACAGGAGAAAGGTAGGGTCTTACAGAGACTCTACAGAGGCAAAAGCCCAAGCCATGTGACAGTCACAAGACAATCACAGGCCTTGAACAAGAGGTGAATAGAGAATTCCTAAAGGAAGAAGGCTGGAAACTTTTGTGACTTTTCTGGCAATGGAAGGGCTCTGGAATAAAGAAGGAAATGGTGTGGTGCCTCTTCAAGCCTGCTGACCAAGGAAAAGCAGGTCAGATGGCTGAAATGTTTTTGTACAAACACATACAGCATAGAAACAAACAGGAGAAACAGGCAGTCTGAAGACTTGTAGAGCTTTAAGGTAATTCCAATTACAGAAATATGGTAGAATAGTTCACACAAATGGACTTTTGCAATAACTAGATATTGGACAGTTTGGAAGCCAGGGCAATAAACAGGGCAATATCATGGTAGGCTGCAGGTACAGACCACCCAAATTAAAAGAGGAAATGGATGAAACCTTCTTAACGCAAGTGGAGAAAGCCGCCTAACTGCAGGCCTTGTTTCCATGGGTACTCTTGGCCCTGGGTACCTCCATGGCAATATTGCAGGGGATAAGCAATCAAGATTTCTGGAAAACACCTAGGACAATTCTTTGACACAGGTTACTGATGAACTATTGGGCACAGGCATTGCCCTGGACCTGTTACTCAGACGTGTCAGGAAAGTAAAAGTAGATGGCAGTCTTGGTGATTGAAATCTGATGTTCTAACAGATCTGCAGAGAAGTGAACAAGACAAATACTTGCATTAGAGCCCTGGACTTCAAGTGAGCAGACTTCAGCTTGTTCGTGGAATCTTATGGAGAAGAGCCTTGCAGGACAAAAGTGCCTCAGACAGGGCTGTTTAATTAAAAACAGTCTTCATCTGCTCAAACAACTTCAAGTGTTCAGCACATTAACTGGATACTTTTTCACATTGAACTACTCTGAAAATACTTTTTCTAATAAACTGTAAATCTCTCCCAGACTTCAAAAGAAAAAACAAACTTAAGAATATCAGAATTTTAGAACTGAAAATACCATTTCACACTTTACCTTAGCAAAAGCTGCTGCAGTCATCTGAACTCGTCCCTCATCAGAAGCGTAGATTTTGAGATCATGTCGGTAAGTGCTATGTAATCTAAGTAAACCACATCCAGGAAATCCAGCATAGTCTCCTACCAAACAAATATTTTGCTCAAAGTCTCATCTTGCATTTGATTATCTTCAAAAGTGATTTACAACACTCAATTAATTTTTCTGAAAATTGTTACTATAATTTTCTTTTTACCTTGTCCGCCTGGATACATACACCTGAAAGCTCTTCCAAGTTCTTCCGCTTGAACCCTGCCTGCAGGGGTCAATTCTCCTCCCCATTTTAGAACCAGAAGCAGGGATGGCTCATTTCTTCTATTATCTAATTGTATGCAAAGAGAGGTGCTTAGTAGTGAAATATATTGGTTTTTTTTTTCCCAAATGAACAAGAAATATTTAATCAATGAAAAGCTTCATCAAAGGATCTCTTCAACATTATGAATCTTTAATAGCATTTTAACATAAAGGAAATATTGACCTTGTGAACTAAATGAGCACTTTAAACAAAGACTGAAGTAGTTAAACTATTAAGAGAATATAAGTGAAAAATATTTAGCATGAATCTGAAGCAAAAAGTAAATCAAGACAGAAAAATTAAAACAAATTGGATGCTAAATACCCTGTAGTTTATAAATGTTTGAAAGACAGTAATTGTTGAGTGAGATTTCCTTATACTGGCTCAAAACACCACTTCAGCGAATCACTGAAATTTCATGTTACTTTTCTGTTGCAAAAGAGCTTTTTTTACAAAAGACAGTTAGAAGACAAATTTACTACAGAGTTTTTAGGTGTACAATTCAGCAGATTAAGACACTGTGCATATCTGCTAACAATACATTCATTCAAAAGAAAATATTCCTTCTTCTTAAAATCAAGACATGTTGTACTACTAGTCCATGACTATTTATAGAGACATCATATTAAGTGATAAGGTATAAAAATAATACAATACCTTCCTCTTCACTGGAAGTCTTAGGGCAGCCATGAGGAAGATATGTTAACTGAACTTTGCGATTTATGCCTGAAAAATGCCCATACCTTAACAGGAACAGGGAAAAATGACAGGGGAAGAGGGAGAGAAACATTTTAAATATTTTCCTCCAAAATTGCTAAAATCCTGTAAAAGGATATAACAAACCTCTTGTTGGTCAATGATTTGTGCATTTGACCACTATTTATTGAAGCAGTGCTTAGAATAAACATGAACTCAACAAGCACAGAACTAGCAGAAATAACAACTATGGTATAATGAAACATCTTAAAATACTATCTAATTCTATTTTTTACAACACTGAATATAAAACTGGAACCCACCTCCCCCAAAACAACAACAAGCAGTATGCCACATGTCATAATTTATTTATTTATTCAGATCCAAAACTACAGTGGCTATCAGTCTCCAGAAACTGGTCTCACAGTGTAGATGGCTACTGGTTTTACAGTCCTTTAAGTTCTCAAGCAAAACTCAGTATTTAAAATAATTACCGTAAATTTCAATAATAATTGTCTGTTCCCTGAAATTTTTTTTAAGTACAAATTGCTATTACCATTTCACATTCTTGGAACACAAGCCCTATAAAGAACAGCTGAGGGAGCTGTGGTTGCTCAGCCTGGAATAAAGGAGGCACACTCTCTTATCACTCTATACAACTGCCTGAAAGGTGGTTGTAGACAGGTGGGGGTCAGTCTCTTCTCCCAGGCAATCACTGACAGAACGAGAGGACACAGTCTTAAGCTGTGCCAGGGGGAGTTTGGGTTAGATGTCAGAAAAGAATTCTTCACTGAAAGACTGATTGCATGCTGAAATCATCTGCCTAGGGAGGTGGTTGGAGTCACCATCCCTGGATGTGTTTAAAAAAAACTGGACGTGGCACTCAGATGATGAGGAGGTGTTAGACCAGAGGTTGGACTTAACGATCTCAAAGGTCTTTTCCAACCTGGTTCATCCTGTGATTCTGTGTGATCTTTAACGAACCCTGAAGCCTTATTTTTTTCTGTTGTTTTCTTTGTTTGGTTGGGTTTTTGATTTTTTTTTTTAATTACAAAATATTTCAGGCTTAGTATACAAAGACTTATTTATTTTCAATCCTCCAAGTCTGCTGTAAGTAGACAAGTACACATGGTGAAAGTTCTTACTGACTCTATGAGACTTCATTATATCACACTGCAAGAAGCAGACTGATTACAAATATTTTCATTTTAAAAACATGCAAGACAAAATTTGCTATCAATGAAGGTAACTTTTTCTTGTTAAAAGTATACTGAGACACTAGATACAGCAATGAGTTAAATTAAAAAGTCAAGGAGAAAAAAAAGTGATGGCCCATTTCAAACATGATATCCCTTCTCTTCAAAAACTTTATGCTTGAATTATTGTATTATTACGTATTTGGCAACACTGCAATCCATGTAGTAACTGGTGAGACAGGTCAAAACAGCACATACAACTTTATTGCTATGAAGCCTGAAAATTAGACACTTACATTTCTAACACAGTCTTTAGCTGTTCGAGTTTTGCTTTACTTTCTTCAATTTCAGAATCATTGTTTTGCCCAAGTTCTACAAGGAGCTGCCTTGCTATATCAAGCACTTCCTAAAGGAAGGAAACATAGGATCTAATTAAATAAATAGATTTCTACTTACAGAATATTACAGTAAAAAAATAAAGACAAACTTGCCTGCAACTGTTTTGGTTTTTTCAGTTTTAGTTTTCCAGATTTATATCCATCACATTTTTCAAAGAGATCAAAAAATCTTTAACAGAAAGAGAAGAGATTAAAAAATTCAATTAATAAATTAAATTACTGCTACTTGAACAGGAGGTTCTTAAAGTGATCTAATATTAGTACTTTTACACTATTTGAAAGTCAGGTTAAAACCTGCTCTACAGAGGTCAAACCAAGTTTTATTCAAGTCCCATCTCCCCAGAAAGTCTTCAACACGCTGGGGAGAGCACTGAAAATGTTCTCTTACTGAGTTCCTAAGTATTAAAAAAAAATACTCTATTTATTTGAATGACACAATATTTGAATATGTATTTATGTAAATTCTTAATCTTCAAGAACAATCCTGAACAATTGTAGGGACCGGAAATAACAAGTGAGCAGTCCTACACTTCTTCAGCAAGTTCTGAATGCAAGAATACATTCCCAAAATAAATAATTCCTTTTTACTGAAACTGCACTCTAGGTCCATAATGTAAGTCATCTTATGAATGCTAACATAAAGATGGTATGTACCATAAATTCAGAGTCATTACATTTTGAGAAAAATAAATAGCAGAAGTACTATGACATTGCATACAAGAATAGTTAGGATAAAAAGAAGAAAGCAGAAGTCATGGTCTAATGGAGAACCAGAAATATTCTCTGCTGCATTATTTTTAATAAAGACATTTATAGACACAAATGCATTTTCCATAAGATCAAACAGGACTGTTCATAAGGCACAGCATGTGTTGAAGGAAATCTGCACAAGTAAGTTGACAGTCCTGTTAGAAAGAGAGGTGCATACTTGTAATTAATTGCAACATCTAAAACTGTTAGATTCAGAGGAAAACAAAACAAAAAGCAAGTTGCAACTGTTCAGTTCTTGGTCAATTCACTGCTTGCTTAGCTCCCAAAATCCTATACTCTAAAATATGGAAAATAATTTTTATGAAGATTCTACTTACCTCTGATGTTTTACTTCCATTTTCATTTTTTGCTTTGGTGTTCGATCCCCATGGCGTATTACAGCTATAACACATCTAAGCTCCATCCTGAAATTTCAAGAGTTGTATTTCACAAGTCGGTATACAAGGGTCTTTTATTTAATATTAAAGCAACCACAGTCAAGACAATTGACAAAGCTGTAGTCATCTGACATAACTACAGAAGTGATGGAAGCATATGAAGGATTAACTGAAAATGACGTAAGGTATAAAATACAAATACTGATTTTAAGACTTAGGTAACTACAGAATACCTACTTTAAATGGTTTTTAAAACAAAGATTTTGAGAATCATTAAATGAGAGAGCATGTTTATTAGAAGCGCATATTAAGTTGGTGCTGGATCAATGATTAGCAGTGGAAGCTACGCATAAAAGACGCTACACTTGCAAATCTGCTGTTCTATACTCAGCTTGACTAAGGGTGAGAAACTGTGACTGCTGGTATAGTAATTTTGATTCCTTCCTTGTTTTCAGCACACAAAACAAGCATTCATAGGCCAAAGCGGTCACACCTTGTAAAGAGAAAAAAAGATTCACACAAAAGTTACATTGGGAGTTTGCACAATTCAGGTGTAGCTACTGTTTTCTTACATTGTTCCAGAGGTGGTTGGCACAATAGGAATGTCTTCAGCTTCCAAAGGAATTGACCATGGTATTTGAAATTGGGGAGCAAGTTCTCTCATTATGATATTTCTAAGAAAGGGGTTAAAAAATAAGCAAGTTTAAAGCACAGCTTATATAACATATGCAAACACCAAACCAAACAGATTATATATATGCATTTTTATTAATGTAGTTTTAGAGTACTAGCAGCCACGAATGTCTAGATATGTATTCTTCTTTTAATTGCCTAATAATGACCACTCAACAAATTAAAGCTATTACAGCTGCTACAGGGACATCAGACTACTGGCCCTGTGTTTGTAATGAAGCTTTTCAACTTCACTTCCTAAAACAGTTCCTTGGATATTAATTAGTCTTGTTCATTTATATATGCAGACAACTGGCTTCTAAAAGTGCCTAATAATCACCAATCCATTCTCATCAAAGAATAACTGCTATCTTTCACCAGTAGCTTCTCAACAGTTTCTGTGATAAAACTGGAAAAAGAGGTACAGTCTCTCATCACAACTATAAAATGACAACACAGTCTCCACCTCAAGAAGGTTGGTACATCTAATATTCTGTTTCACAAATATTTCATCAAAATACAATGAATTTCAGATTAATATCTGTGAAGGGCTGTGAGCTCTTGGCGCAGGAGCCCCCTGCACTCCCTTGGAAGAGAGAAGTCTGAGGGCAAAAGGACTCAGAGATAAGCAACCTTCCTAAAAATTATGGTGACCAAGTGAACTACCCCCAGGATGCCTTGCTTCTTTATGGTAATACCTGGTATCCAGTTGGATAATTAGCTCCTACCCCACCCCTGCCCTTCCCATAAAAAGGTCCCTGTCTCTGCCCTCCACAGGGAGTTCTCATCCTTGGCCTTCCCTTCACAAGGGCTGCTGGACAATAAAAGCTACCCTGCGGAACTACCATATGAAGTTCCTCGTCTCTGTCCCTGAGTTTGCCTTGGGTGATTTCACAAGGAGCTGAATCACAAGAGCTGTTATCACTTGTAGCTGAGAAGCTGCTATACTTGCTGAAATCAACCATCACTTAGGGGAGTTGCTAAAACCCCTGGGGAAGCCTTTCCCTAGCGGGATGCTATCTCTAGGAAGACTGCAACACACCAGGCTGTCCATCCCCGGCCCCTAACAGTGACCAATATCTACATAAGAAGCAGTAACACAGAAGAAAAAAAATGCATCTTAAAGTAGAGTAAGCCAAAACATAATCGCTAAAAATCTTGAAAAAACTTGCAAAATCTTTCATATAAGATTCCAGACAATTAGATCATGCTGTATCTTATCATTAGTGCAATCTGTAAAGCCAGTCACAATGGGCTCAGCTAACTTTGAAGACAACATATCCTTGGCATGGAGTTTATACCCACTTCTGTATGACCCCTTGTTATACCTTTTTTTGCCTTCAGTGGCAGAGATAAGGTGGTATGATAGAAGACATCTTGACTCTATTTCAGTTTGGTTTTACAAGAATGAAACGCACAAATATACAAGTATACACTAGCTTCAGATCAAGGACAGTAATTTGGACACACTAAACATCAGCAATCACAACTATCCAGCAGCGCTTCACTACTTGAAAAGATCTCAACTAACTTTAAGAACTTAAATCTTGCTTTCAAAATACTTATTTAGTTAGTTTTAAGCACTTTTAAACACTCAAATGTTTGGGATGATTTCAGGAATAAGGAGTTCAGTTAGAATTCATTGACTTAGGATTCCCTTTAATGATATATTTTTTATTGCTTATTTTAGTTACTTTTAATGTGATATATAATTTTTAATAAATAGTTAATAGTAATAAGAAATTTGTAGTACATAAACTACAGTAATATACAGTGGAGTTAATAAGCACATCTGAAATAAATCAGAAAACTCTTACCCCAGTATCTTAGCACAATCATCATAGTATTTCATGGAGTTTTTCACGAAACTGAAGCCATTCACATCACAGACATAGGATTGTCCATTAGCACGTAGCAAATCAAAGCCACAAACCGTTTGCTGTTTTTAAGAATAAAAGTTCATGTGATTTAGGATTGCTTATTCTAAACAAACTTTATATTTAAACAGGTTATTCATCTGAAAACATGACAAAAACATGACACACTTTACACTTAGTATCTTTTGTCAGTTCCATGTTAGGTTCACCCACATCATGCAAACATCTTCCTGATTTTAACTTTCTATCCCCAACTTGATTTTGTCCTTCCTGCATATCCCTAGCAGAATCAGTATTGAAGGTCAAGTTCACATGAGCACAAATTTCAAGATTTTCAGCCATGATGGGCCTACAAATTCTCCTTTCTGACACTGGTTTGTTGCTACATGTAGTTTTTAAGGATGGCAGGCAAGAAATTACAAAAAAATTGAAAAAACATTTTTGTCAAAATTTGACAAGGTAGTTTTGACATTTCGACATATAAGATACTACTGACATCATTAGTAGAGGATACTAGAAGCTACCGCAACTGATTACTTTTTAAGACCTCAAAGCCCACTTTGCTGACAGAGGCTCCAGAATGACATCACATTGATACACAGATAAGGAGACAGACTAAAAGCCTTTTTATAATACAAGTGAAAGTAGGGTAAGGGACTGAATTAAGTTTTGAACAAAGGAATCCTTACAATGATACAAAAACTTAAAATTATACAAAAATGGAAACTGTCAAATTAATATAAAATTATTCAAATAAGTCAAATCATGTCAGTACCAAATTAACAATTAACTTGTACCTGATGTAAATACTAGGTAACAAAAGTTACAAAAATTTTACGAAAACTGTGTTTTGCCAACTTAGAAACTATTATCAAAATGTGAAAATATTCTATATAGAATAGATACACTGTGGGCTGGCAAAGCACAACAGCAACATGTAAACTCAGGAAACTAATGCAACACAAGCAACTTTTCAGAACTTTTCACTACATTAAAGGAAGAATCCTTCTTGATTAAAAAAAGATGTGGACATGGAAGTTTAACTTTTCACCTTCCTAGGAGTTCCACAGCAATTACCACTGCTGGCTTATGCACTAAAACCCTGTAGAAGTTTCATGTAACAAACAATTACCTAACACTAAATGTTTGATCAGATAGGAAAGCAATCAGCTTACCTTAAAGGCAAGGCATACTTTCCATGCAATTAACTTCTCTCTTGCATTCAGAATGACTGGGTATCTCACTTCTTTTCCTTCACTATCTCGTTCCACTTTGCCATCCAGAGCTGGAGACTTCCGGGCCTCAGCGTGAGCATAGTCTGGACCTACTGTGTACACCTGTATTGAAAAACAGGACCTCTTGATTAAGTGTAATTAAATTATGTTGCACAAATTTGCAAAATGTATACATATAATTCAAACGTGACAACAACATCAAGAGATACTAGCTGCTTTCGTCATTGAAAAGGTCACAGTAAAGTGTCTACCTCAGTGGCATTCTCTGCCTTCAGAGAACACACATGATTTACTGACAGCCTAGGCTAAAATGAGAAAAATTGTCATTATAAAACTCAATGAATAAAAATTAATTACTCAGTTACGATTATACAGGGATGTAAGTGTTTTCTTCACCAAGACATCTGCAAAACCTGAAGAACAGGTTAATTTGAGAATTATTTTACTCATTATGGAAATCTGGGTGCAGGACTGAGTCATTCTCTTACTTTAAAAAGTATATTTATGTTTTAGATGGGACTAAACAAAGCAAAGATCTGCCCAGCTTTTAAATGACAAGGCAAGTGCTTGAGAGAACAATTGTGTTATCTCTCTACTGAAGTTCTGATGCTCACTAAAGGGTTTGGGGCATATGCTAGAAGAGGTTTGTCAGCAGCTCTCAAAAACAGGCTACAGCTTCTTGCATTAAAAAACAAACTCCAAGCACTGATAAAACAAGTATTCAAGTAAAGCAGATGACTGCCAATATTGCCAATTAACTTAATTCAGGCAAGAGGGTGAGTTTAGTGAAACTACCTAATATAAAGCTGATAGTCTTGTTAAAAAATTTCAGTATTTATTTGGGGTATTAAAAGCCCACTGCTCTTGGTGACTACACTACCACTAATCAAAACAGTCCCAATCCCTCAAGCCATTTGCATTTCTTCATGTTGAAAGAAACTTTTTGGAACGTTTGTAAAGCTCTTACACAAACATCTGTAAATACAAATTTAACCTATTGCAAAGTGTTGCACAGAATAACCTTCAGAACAGTACACCACAGCATTTTTCTGAGAATGTGAAAAGACTATTCTCCTTGTGTACCACTGAGTGATACCAAGAAGTTGACTGCAATTAATAAAACAGCTTTTTGGAGTAGACCTCATACTCTCTACACCTGCACTTTTTTGTCTAAATATGGTGATCTCTTACAATACTCTTAGTAGTGTAAAACATTGGTTTCATGTGTTTTGAAATGGGCTTAAAAAAGTCAGAATGAAGACAAATGGACAGGAAGTTATCTTCACACATGATTGGTTTAACACGTACTTTGTTATTGTTCTGTTTCAGCATTCTCTTACAGCACCTAATCTTTACCTCTGTTAACTTAAATAAACAAAAGAGTGAAAATTATTGCAAATAAGGCCCATGAAGGTTATTTTCTTTGACTTCATAAAATTTTAGCAAGCAACTTTTGTTTATTCATTAGCATACTAAGATCTATTTCAGTTAGATTTCTTTGTAACCTTTGACCTTCAGATAAAATATCTAGGCAGCATCGGTTAGCACAGTAAAGAAGATGATGTTCTGGCACTAATACAATACAAAAAAAAGAAAGACAATATATTGGGCAGCAAGCCTCCAGCACTTGATTCTAACAATGCAAGCACAGCTGCTCTACATTACAAGTACTCTGTTTAGCTAGAATCAGAATTGAATTCTTTACTTATAAACTGTATTAAAACTCAATTAAAATTAATCCTTAATATAAAGATATACTATTATCTTTAAAACTGACAAGCTCCTTGAGTACTTGATTGTTCTAAATATAAATAAGAGCACGCAGTTGTCATACCTTCACATCAGTTCCATCTGTAGGCATGAATTCCTCATAAATATAAGAGCCCGTTTTTCTCACACTGCTTTCAGGAGAATAAACACTGCTTCTGCTGCCAATCTGAAAGACATATTCTTCCATTAAAAAACTCATAGGGTAGTGCTAGAGAAACTTTAAAAATACTTAAAATAACACACTTCCAAATGAAGCAAGCTTTTGACCACTGCCAAAAGATTTCTGTAAGATTCTGAAAGTGCATTCATAGTGTATACTAAGAATCTGCAGTAGCTAACAATCTATTGCAAGAAATACAGGTCTTCATTCAATCTACATGTTGTCCTGAAATTAATTTCTCTGATAAGCCAATATTCGTAAGCAAGCAGGACATGAGAGAATTACTCTGCAATCCTGTTAAACACATACAGCTTTTCAATAGCTTTAGTGCCGTAACTTCACCTTTCGAAAGAGCCTCTGGCTTCCACCCCCAGCAGATGTTGGATAATAAATGTAAACATTGTGATCCTCAGCACTAACTGGCTTTTCTACAAAGGGCTTCTGGAAAATTTCTCCATTCACTTCCACATGATCTTCTCCTTCAATCAAGTTACATTCTGAAGAAACAGTGCAAAAAATAGAGCTGTAATGGCATGCAATTATTAAGAGATCTGCATCAATTTGCAGGTTGAAATAATAACATCTTTGTTTCTCTGATTTATTACTGACTGCACAACTGATGATTACATGCAGTGTATGTTTGATAAACCATGTCTGGTTATGTTATTTAAATACTGTTCCAGAATTTCTGTTGACTCCCTCAGTGTCAAACAAGAAATTGTCTCCTGCAGGTGCATAAGCTGCATAAGGTGACCTATTTTGGAAATGCTTTGAAGAGGGAAGCACTATTTGTCTTCTTTTTTCAGTGCCTTTCTCTGAAATATCAGAGTTGGCACGTGAGCAGTACACATGGTGTGGTGTCAGATGCCACAGCACCTTCCATAGGGCCTAAAACCGTCTCACACTGTGTGATTCACGCACCCTGCATGTAAGACAAAGTCCTCTGGTATCAGCAATCAGGAATTTGGTATTCAGTATTGGTTAACTACAAGTAGCAGCTTTTATTTCACTTTTGAAGAAATGTGTCCTTTTTTTCCTAGATCACACAGACATTTTAATGCAAAATTCTTTTGACCTGTCATTGCAATCTCTTACTGTTGCTTAAAGTCTTTATTTAAGTAGAAGTTCAGTTTGTTTCCCGTCACACAAAAAATTAATTCCAATTTATATTCATAGTACATCATCTGCAGATATATCTAGAATAGATTTCCAAAGTATGGCTGCTTATACTAAGAAGGGGAAGTATTCAATAGCCTGACTTGTTTCTGTCAATATTACTTTCCTAAGGAAAGTTACTAGTAATTGTTGTTAATAAACCATCCTGAATGCTGCTCTCTTTGATGACATATTAGAAACTCAGTTTAAGTAAGGACACCCTTATATTATAGTTGTTCTATGAAGTCTGTAAGATGTATGGGGTCAGAATTATACTTCTTAGTTGCATACTTGTACTGCCTTTGGCTAGGATGGAGTTAATTTTCTTCACAGCAGATGGTACGGTGCTATGTTTCGAACTTGTGACAAAAAAGTCTTGATGATTTTCGTAATGCTGAACAGTGCTTACACAGCCTGAACCTCTTTTCTGTTTCACACACTGCCCCCCACAGCCAGTAGGACTCAATCCACAACAACACTTTAAATGCTGGTGAAGAAATCAAACTCCAAAAATGAATTGTCTAGGCAGTGAAATTTAGCTTTCCACTATGTAGATACTGTTCTTCAGGGGAAAATAAAAAAGAGATGCTAATGGTTGATAGCTTATGTCTGTCCTTTTTACCTTGGGGATTGTTTGGATCACGATTCAGAACTGCATAGCGAGGAAGTAAAATGCCTTCAGCTTTAAGAATACCATAGACTTCTCTTCTAGAAGAAAAGAACAAATACTGCACAATGAGCCAACAATCTGCTGATACTTGCAGTTTACAGTCCATGAGTAAAGGAGGAGAAAAATAAGCACAGGTTTTTTTTTTCAAATCACACAGGGAAAGTTTACATATATAACAGTCTTCTTAGACTAGTCTACTGACAGCTTTAAAGTTCACTGACACAGCTGTACCTTTGCAGGGATCTCTTCAATATGAGTAAAAACACACTTTGCAATGCCAGTCCTTTGCTCTCTTGCAGTGCAACAGACATTTACACAAAACAATTGTCTTGTTAAAGGAGATTTTCAACTGTTTATGGTAAAGTTTATACAGAACAGTAACTGAAGGCATCCAAAATAGTAAGTCTGCTCACTGTTCAGAAGGCCCCAGTGTTTATGTATTTTGCTCACTATTAATAGTTTTATGAATGTTTGCTATGCAGGACCTCAGCTCCAAAAGCAAATTCACTTTCAATAACCACATGACCTTTGAGTACCAACAACTTATGTTAAGTATCATCTTTACAGAAAAAAATATTGTAAATGAAATTAATTTTAAAATTATAGGAACTTGTACAGCTGCTCGACACATCTATCCTATATGTATTTTAAGAGTTTAAACTTTTTTATTTCCCAAGCTAAGAAAAATGCATCACCAAACTTTTAACCTTGTAAATTTTCAGACACATCCATGTAAAAGCAGCAAAAAGACCCAATACCACCCCTAAAGACATATACCAGAAAACTATGCATACATAAATAAAGTATAACATTCACCGTACTTTTATTTAAACTACTATACAATCATGGAATCATGGGATGGTTTGAATTAGAAGAGATGTTAAAAATTATCTAATTCCAAACCCTCCACCATCGGCAGGGACAATACACAGTAACTGTTGCTAAGCAATAGCAACAAATTTTTATAGTCTCTGACAAAAATGTCTTGTTTTAAAAGGTGATTATTGTTATTTACCTGTCTTGTATGTGATACTGCATATTCAAATCATTGATTACGAATGGATTCCTGAGTTTTGCATAGGCTACTGCTTTGTCCAGTGGAAACCCTGTTTATTAAGGCAAACAAATTAAAATGACAAGACACATTATCAGTAAATAGTCTGGAACCTTTGTATTAGATCACTATTTCCACTGGCTTCAGACGTATTTACCAGCAGAACAGGTATTTTTATATCGTGTCAGAGAGGACTTCCTCAAGCAATGTAAACAGTATCATTTTAAAAACTTGCATTTTAAAAGTCAGTTGTATTATATTAAAGAAGAAAAATTAATCACTTCCTAGGAAAATCCAATAAAACTGCAAGACAAAAAACTTAAAAAGACTTTGAAAGAGCTTAAATAATTTAGATGTCATAAGTATTTATGGTATTATTAAAAGATTTACCTTTAGAGTGAAAAGAAATGAGACAATCACATAAAGGCCAGTTTTCTACTGGCTCATTCAAAATAACATCCTCTTCAAATATCACCACAGTTATATACTTAAACATGGAGAGACGTTCAAGAATTTCTTTCATTGGTTTGGACTTTGATTTCTTAGCCATTGAACAAATCCCAACTGCAATCTGTCTTTCTGGTGGCTGGAAAAGAGCAGGGTAGGAAGAGAAAAGTAATTTTTATGTGTTATCAAAACACAATGGGGTTTATCAAAACACAACGGGGTTTTAGCAGCACAGTACTAGAGCAGGTATTTTCTCTTAAAATTCAGGTGCTACCTTTAATTTAGTTTTTTTAATTGGGTAAATTGCTAGCAGACAACAAAATGCAATGCATTTAGCATCCATCACATGGCACCCTCACAAAAAATGCCTCAAGAGTGAAACTGTTTAATAGCTTTTAATTGCTTTTTTTAAGTATTGTTAACCAGGAACAAACAGACCAAATGAACAAAGGCTAAGCCAGAAGTGTTGAATCTGAACAAAATCATTCTTAGGGCTTACTCTGACATTAACTTATAATTGATTTTTCAATTATGTCTTTTTTTTATGTCTAATTAATAGTCACAAGGCCTCTCATCACCTAATATTACAAGTGAATTATGAAGAGGAGAACCAGAAAACAAGAAACTGCTATTCTGTATTCTGAACTCTTTAGTGCATAAACAGTTTTGATTTTTTCGTATGTTTTGTATTTACTTTCATGTTAAACTTTCACTAATTTCTTTCTGTCAGTGGTATTTCTAAAGGCAACAGCCAACCCACTCTGCTCTTTAAAGAAAGACTGCCCACAAAGCAATCTTTTAATTCAACTTACTGCTTTTTGAAAATATAGGCAGCTACTTTCCCTTGCTAAAACAGACAAACTGAATTGAACTAGTTGAGCTGTTAATTTTACACTGCTACCTGCATCTCCAAGTTACTTTTAATCATGGGAAGTGCTTTAGAAACACGGTCTTGCATTAAAACTTTTTAGAGATATTTACAATTAGTGAAAATTTAATCTATTCCATAAAGTGAAATGATGTAAAAAGAACAAACAATTACATGATGACTCATGCATAATAAAATTAAGAGTTTGTCCTAAGCAAACTGAGAATTGGTGAGCACAGTGCTAAAATACAAACCAAAACACTTTATAAAGATAATAAACTAAAGTATAATTTAAGATTAACTTAGTATGCACTTTGAATATATCAGGACAAGGAAGAACAACAAAAAAATAATCAAAAGTTAACTGTGAAGCAGTTGAGAGCACACAAAAGCAAAACTCTCAATAATTTTTTGCTTCCAACTATCCAAATAAATAAAAGAGGCTTATGCCATCATCAAGTTCATTCCCAGACTCCAAATCAAGTCTGAAAAGAATGCACATCAACCTCAGTTGCTGTGAAACACTCTAAAATCAAGCACATCTACCTCACAGTTCAAGGTATACTTAATTTTCAGGTTTCTTTTCCAAACATTACTGACAGATCTTTACCTGAACATGAAAAATTTCTCAATTTAGAACACCATTTCAGTATGAGACTTACATGAGCGAATGCCATTTTTGAAAAATAATTAAATACTGAGAAATATTTTTAAAAAATATTTTTTAGAAACCATTTTTGAAAAAAAAATGGAAATAATCAAAAATAATGCTCGAGAACAAAGAATAGTAAACAAGTGTCCCTACAGTACTTACAGAGTCATACTCTTCCTCCTCGTCTTCCCCATGGTCATAGAAGTGTTCATAATCTGTAGATCTGGCTGAATCCAATAATCCTTCTCCATCTTCTCCACCCACAAAGAACCTGGGAGGATCATTCTCTGTCGCATTAACAGACATGGTTACAAGACCTATAGAAATCTATGTCAAAATTACAGGCACTCTTGCAGCTGAGATCCTGGGCATGTTTCCCGCTGACTCGGGAACACCAAAGTCCCCTGCTCTCTGATGTTGTTTGAGCAGTGTTGCCACTGTGATTGCGTTGTTTATCAGGCACTATTTAACTGGTTATCATCTGCTCATTACCGATTAGATTTGCTGCTCCAAGAAACCCACAAAATGCTGCTGCTTCCCTGAGATAGTAGAACTTTTTAACCTACAAGAAATAGACAAAAAAAAAAAATTGATAAGGGGAGATTATAAAATAAACTCTTCTCATTTAGAAAAAGTATTTGGACATTTAAAAATTTACGTACCTCTGAGCAAAGCATTAGAAATAAAACAGTGCGCACCACACACAGTCTACACTTTTAGAGGTATGTTTATATTATCAAACTACTGATGTATAAATTTTAGAAACAGACAATATAACTTGCAGAAGTAAAAGCTGGCAAATGCATTTTTTTCCTAACTTAAAAACGCTAAAGTGGAAAGTATATATTTTACATAAAAAATACAAAAAAAAATATCCTCCAGCATTTACAATGTTTAATTCACTATCCATGTCACTGTCTGTTTTTTCCACAGAAGTTTTGTCATCGTATGGCAATAGCAAGCAGACAGTAGTGTTAATGAAAAATAAACAGTCACCATTAGGATTATTAAAAAAACCCCTAGTCTTAAAACTCAAGTGAATCTTTTCTATGAAAACAGAATGTATGTGACAGCTTGCAACAAGGTGTTGCCTTATTTTCACTCTGAAAAATTAAAAGGTAAAGAGATGGACACTAGCACTGCCTTCTGACAAAAGTACATCTAACCACTAATGTACCACTGAAGTGAACATATATTGCACCCTTTTAACCTGTCATATGAAAATAAAATATTGGCAAAATAATTTGTACACAGAAACAGACCACAGAGCAGGCATCTGTTGTTTTAACTACTTAACTGACGCTGTGAGATGAGAATGGCTTTATAAGATTAATTATAATGCATCACTACTACTTAGAAAATTAAGAAGCAGTTACTTGTTTAGGAGCTCATCTGATCCAGTGGGTTAGGTTGGATCAGACAAGGTTAGGTTAGGTTGTTTATTTGTCAGGTCATTACACAAGTGCCATTCAACAGTGATGTCTCAGCAGAATTGAATTTGTTTTTAAATATCAGTCAAAATTACCCTGGCTGTCCTATGAACTAAGTGAAGCAACAGTAAATTCTCAGTGGTGGTCAACCGTTCAGTTTCCTGTGAAGTGGGATAGTAAACAAAGCAAAAGTTGCCCAGAAAGAATCTGAATCAGAGGCTAGGTGTGGGTCAACAATACAGAAACATCAGACCCAGAAGTTGAAAATGAGGTCTGAGCATAAGGATCCTGGGCTGACAGAAGAGGATTAAAAACATTTATTTCTCAAACCTATTCGCTGTGTATTTGTTGTCCTTCAATTCTGCTAACAAAATATTACTTTCCCTTAGAATGTGAAACTGTAGCTGTTTGCCCTTCAAGCAATAAGAACAAGATGAAATTTCAAACACCTAATTCATCTGACAGTCACAAGAGTTAGAAATTGGGTGTTGAGGTAAATTAATCCTGTTTATGACATGGTAAAGAAAGAGTTTTCCAAACCCTTTTTCTAGCAAGCTTCATAAAGATAGAGATTATTGCCAACATGAACGGGCAACTAACACCGAATTTTGTAAGGTATTAAAACCAAAAAAGACACCCCCGAAAACCTCTGATAAAGCCTAAAAATGAAGAACCTCTTGCATCACCTTCCAAATCTGTACAGTGGAAACCAGTTTCTTAACAGCTTTTTAAAACTTAAGATTTTCTCATAAAGAAGGAAGAACAATGACTTGAAACAAGTAAGTGGAAGGTCTTAAAACAAGTTTTTTAGGTATTCTCTTCTATCTATTCCAGTAGCGCATCTAGTGAGAGCAGAAGATATGAAGTTTGTGTACAATTGATAACTGGGTATTTCATGGGGATGTCCAGCACTAACCAAGTCACTCTAGCCCAAAAGGATTATTTCTCAAAGCCAGTAAAACCCACACAAATAGACTGAAGGGAAAGAGCAATATATTTGTCTACAAATGACACAAAGATATAATCTGGCACACTTACTTCCCCAACAGACCTATCTGAAAACTCACTGTTCTGCTACCTTCCTCATTCAGGAATCTGGAGACTGTTGGTATTATGAGTAGCAAGTACAGTGCAGCAGGGCTTCCTTTGGGGAAAACAGACTTTGAACAGCCACATAGTTTGCTTGGAATTAACAGGTTATTTTATCCAAGATTAACATTGTTCACCCACTTGAAGGCGAATGAATAACTAGATTGCCACTGCATGCTACTGTCACTAGGCCCCAGTTTGTAAAAGTAACACCAAAGGCAATGGATCAAAAAAAGGATACCGACATTTTTCAGGCTTATAAACTACTGCATGAACTCACCAAATTGCATATAAACTGGCATTCTGACTCCTGATGGTTGGCAGCTTATCTCCCTGACGGCAGATGCTGTAAGCTACAGTCATTACCATAAATTAGTGTCAGGATATATTTAATAAATTATCTATTTTTTAGACTTAATGCTTTCAGAGGTGGGAATTAAAATTCTTTTCCCCCAAATGCGACAATAAAAATGGAGATATCCCCTTCTTTCTTGTGCTATGAAATAAAAATAAACCAAGAAAAGAGATAAGCAAAGAGAAATACTAAGTGACCGCAACTACAGTGAACAACTTACCCAAGTCTCCCAAACACCATCTATAGTTATCTGACATCAAAAATGCAGTAAGAGCATGCTTGAGTAAACACATGGTTCTCTAGCTGCACACCAAGGAGAACTAATAAATGGCAGAGCAAGGAGATGGAGCTGTCTTTCTTCTTCAGAAATACTATCAGTGCTGATTGGAGAAGCTTCCAGTACACAGTGCCCGATGCAGAATTCCATCTTACTGCCCCTTGAGCATGTAAGAGTACTAAGAAGTGATCAGCAGCAGCAGCAATATAAGGGACAGAGATACTTTATGGTACATCTTCTTGCACTTGGTGCAAGAACATAAGCCTCATTAGACAGTGAATGTTAGAAAATTATGAACTCATCTAAGCCATGAATGACTGCACTGTAAGCAAGACAAAACCCAAGGCTTTGTGTTGAAATATACACTGACCTATATGCAAAGAGGACATCGAGAACATCCAGACAACCACCTCCTACTGTGCAATGACCTCTCCAGGTAAAATTAACTAGACTATGTTCTGTTTAGACCTCACCTGTTACACAAGGCTTCTCTTTCACAGCTTATAGATTGAAAAACGTTCACTTTCCTGGAGAAATGTACTGGTATTCTTAAAAAGACTTTCAACCAAATGAGGCCTGTCTACAACATGATACGTCTTGGCCAAAAGTGAAAAAAAAAAAAAAAAAAAACCACAAAAGGAAAAAAACAAAATTCTAAATATAAAAGATCACAGATTCTGATAGCCTGTGCCCTGCACTCCAAGTTCTGTATTTACTCCAGTGGTGCTCTACAGATTTTTCTTCTAACAGAACATTTCTCCATTTTTACAAGAATATTCTAAAGTAATTCCAAAGCATATTCTGAAAGAATAAGCCAAAACCTAGTCCTCACTGTGTTAACAGATATATCCCCAGTTTTCCTGTCCTCATTCCATTGTTTCAGTAGCTCAAGAATCCAGCCCCAGTTTCCATATTTACTTAGAGCATAAGCATTAGTATTCCAGTAACTGTCAGCAACAAATCAGTTCAACACAGCAGCAGTGATATGAAGAGTCATGAGAAAAGGGCTCAAAGTTTTAACACTCACATCTTGAATCATAATAAAAATATACAACTCCTGTACAAACAGATGCATTTCACCAGATTTTCTTGTGTCTGTCTGCAGCCATCAGAATAACAAATACATACTTTCTATACCGCACACTAATGGAAAGTAATGGAACAAAACTACAGTAAAAGTGCTTTGTATCTGTTATCTCAAGAAAAAAAGAAAACACATCATGCATTAGTTACAAAACATCTCTAAAATACCAACCACTCAGGAAAACAATTTTTTAAAATGCCATTATATCAAAACAGTGACATTTACATTGTGGAATTTATCAAACAAATAACAAAGAATTTTAAGTAGTTTTTATCTGTTACATGACTCTGTACATATACATATTTATAATAGTAACAAAACAGACCACAGCCCTGAGCTCTACTCCCATATTGCTCCTTTTAAAGTTTAAGTTTAAACTTAACACAGTCCAACCGTATTCCTTATTAGCTTCCAGCAATTTAAATTATTTCATTAAAACACAAATAATGTAAATAGCAATTTTTCAGACACTCTCAAGTGAGTTGGCTGGACAAAAGGTTTTCAACACCCTCCTGCCCTGCTAGAAACACTACAGTTAATATTTTCATCAACAGTACATTTAACAGCAGAAATGTTTGTCTGACTCCTAAAATGCTGAGGCATTTTACCCATTTTAAAATTACAATTCTGCAATATGATTTATGGTGTAAGAAACCACCAGACAGCCAGTTTGTTGGGTTGCTGGTGACACAGGACAGTATGAGGAGGAAACTGTGGAAGCTGAGGACAGACAGGAGGAAGACAGGACCAGTGGAATCTGACAGCTGATCCAAGCACCAAGTGCTGCAACCCCAAGTGCTCTCGCCATGCATGTGTGACACGTTTCTACAGATGACTCAAAAAAGTTGATAATACTTCAAATTTAAATGCGACACTTTAGAACTACTAATAGGACCCAATATTCAAAAAGAGCATTTCTTCAGGTCTGACAAACAACTAGGAAGTGACAAGAGACAGGACAGTCCAAACACAGAAAAAGAGGGAAAGAGTGCCTAACACAGAAGCTGCTGAAGACAATGCTGTCAGTAAACCATATATGACTTGTTTATTGCTGTACCTTACACAGCAAGAGATACATATTCTCTCCAATTTAAAACTGGACAGAATTTAAACACAAAATTTCTACTGTCTCACGTAATCGATAATAAAAAAAATAACATTTACATACAGATGTTGTTCTGTTCTACTGCAAATCCTGTGAGATGCTGAGCAGTAGTTGTCACATTACTGAGAGGGACTAAATATAAAAAAATGTATTCAGCCACTCTAGCCCAGTATCTCTTAAACACAAAGAATGTTATAGTTACTGCCCGATAATATTTTTACACAGTACCAAAACCTCATACCCAAAAACCTAAACAAACCAACCAAACCCCAACAAAAAAAAACCCACAAAGAAACAAATCAAACAATAATCACAGAAAATTCAAGGGCATATAAGGGTTTCAAGTAAGTACTGGAATTTGTAAGGTCCAAGTATACTACACGAAGCCGAGAAAAACCTTTGGCTCTCTTCATCAAATACAAACTTAACAGGCTTAAGTTTATAATCACCTTCAGTAACTCAGCTCTGCTGAGTAACATTAAGCAAGAAACACCATTGATGTTCAAAACAACAGACAAGATATAGGCTAAAAAGGGGTAACAAAGGAAAAAGATTATTATAAAGTCTACATCACACAGCTTTGCAAGAACTAAGTCACCTGCTCTGATCTTGCATCAAATATTGAAATGTAGATTTCACAATCTGCTAACACATTCCCTAATCATGACATGAATCTCCCAGAAGAGAAGATGAAAAGTAGCCTTTATTTATTGCTTTTAGCCAGGCACTGATTCTGCCTACAAACCAAGCACAGCTTTTAGACTGCCACATGAAGACATAGTCTCTGCAAATGACGACTGTGAACATGTTAATTTATTTCTGCCTATGGGTACATTGCAAATATTTTTTACAATGTTCCAGAAGCATTACTGTGTAGCAGTTTATGCATTACGACACCAGAAAAATTACAGCAGTTCCCATTTCAAAAGAGACTATCCATTTTTCAGTTTCACTGTACTGAAATCTGCAAAACCATTCTTAAAAATAAAAGGTAAGTGGCTGCATTTGGTTTACCTAGTAAGGCTTTGATGGTGAGTGGGCTGCAGGGGTGGCTTCCATGAGAGACACCAGAATCTGTCCCTGTGTCAGACAGAGCCAGTTCCAGTCAGCTCCAAGATGGACCTGCTGCTGCCCAAAGCTGAGCCCCTCAGCCATGCTGGTGATGACTCTGCTACAAGGTACTCAGGAAAGGGTAAAGAGCACTGCACAGCAGCTGAGAAGGTGAGAACAACCAAGAGAAACAACCCTGCAGACCCCAGAGTGATTCAGAAAGGACACGTAGGAAGTGCTTCAGGCACTAAGAGATTCCCCTACAGCCCCCTGTAAAGAAGGCTGTGCCCCTCTGGGCCCAGGGAGGTCCACAGTGGAGCAGAGATCCACCCACAGCCCATAGAGAACCCCATGCTGGAGCTGGTGGATGTATCCTGAAGGAAGATGCAGCTCACAGAGTGTCTGTGCTAGAGCATCTGGCAGGAGCTGTGGCCCATGGAGAAGGCACAAGGACAGGAATGCTCTTCCAGGCTGGAGCCCTGTTTTACTGACAGGTTCATATTCAGTGCTCAAGTGGTTCTATATGGACAAATAAATTCAAGTATTAGAAAAGTTATGTAAAAAATTTGGTTTAGGTTTGAAGGGACTGCAAACAGCAGCTGGTTCCAAACCCCTACCATGGGCAGGGAACCTTCCACTAGACCAAAATGCTCCAAGCTTGATCCAACCTGGGCTTGAACACATACAAGGATAAGGCATCCACTTTTCTGGATAACCTGCGCCAGTGCCTCACCACCCACTCAGTAAAGAACTTCTGCATAATATTTAATCTAGATCTCTCTTTCTTCATCCTAAAGTCATTCCCCCTGGTCCTGTCACTACAGGTCTTTGTAAGTAGTCCCTCTGAAGCCTTCTTGCAGTCAGTTTCCCTTTAGTTACTGGAAGGTGCTCATAGAAGGCCACTAAATTCGTCGAATTTGCCTTACTGAAGTCACACTGGCTGTCATCCATCACCTTCTTATTTCCAAGTGCCCCAGGAGGATTAGCTCCAAGATTTTGCCTAGTAAGCACCTGGTGGCCAATGAATGTGTTTTCTGTAAAAAAAAAAAAAATCCTACTGCACTGTTACTCACACTCCGTCTCCAGCAGTAATGTGTACATACAGATGCTTTTACCCACACACTTTCCAGTTTGGTGGTTAGAACACACTTCTGAGAAACAGAAAACAGGGAGCTGAAACCTCTGAGACAGGAGAGAGCATAGACAGTATTTGTCCTGTTCCATTCAACTGTTCTAACCAGTAGACTACGATAACCCAACTTCACTTTCTCCATGCACCACTACATGGGTTTTTGCTGGGGTTTTTCCTGAGTTTTCATTTGTTTGTTTTCCTTTTTTGTGTTTTTGTTGTTGATGTGGTTTTTAAGGTGGCCTTTAGATTGCTTTTTACAGGAGAGGGCTTCATCAGGATTCCAAGCAGAAGACAGGTCCTTGGTCTGCCAAATCTTACCAGTGAGACATTCGCAGACACCCACTCTCAAGCATCAGAAATCCAGAAATACCCACCTTACTGGCATCTCCTACTAGAAACAACTCTGCTCAAAGTTACTTACAGGATTACCTAATATTTCTCAAAATTCTGTATAGCTAGGCCAGCTAACAAGCTTCAGTAGCCTAAATCTTCTTCTGCATACCCTTATTATTTTTCAAGAAAAATGAAAGCTTGTACCAAAAGTAATATTCAGTCTGATCCTCTGCACTACAGTATCTTAGGGGACAGAAAACTAAGAAGAGTTGTGCCATGCCATGTATGCAAAGAGTCTGTTAATTTTGCAGCAAGCAAATACATGCCTTCCAGGTTCCTGATGAATAAGACTTCTAGTCTTAAAGCACAACTGTTACAGTCTTCAAACAGTAACTACTTGGCTGATTTCCCCATGTCTGCTTTCTCTCCCAGTAATTACATAGTTAGTTAGGCAAAGTATTTCCAGCTATTTTGAATTACCAAACCTAAAGCGAAATAACATTTCAATGGGTCTTTTCCTAACCAAGTTCTTTGCTTGCAGAATTTATTTTTCCCTAATAGTTCCCCAGCAGAAGAGTGACTTTCCAGCATATGTGAAACTGAGTTTTATCTCCAACTACTGCAGTGTCACAGGCATATTTCAACTTTCTGGTTAAAACTGCAAAATAAACCATTACTATCCCTTAACAGAAGTGTTCAAACAGCCTTAGAAGTCTAGAAAAACCCATCTGTTAAATATCATTATCTTACCTTCCAGAGAGAAAGGCATTATAATTTTAAACTGGCAAATTACACAAACTGACATCTGGCAGATGTTTTAAGTGTCTCCTGCAAAGCCACAGAGTAGATAACCTTCACATTCATTAACCTCCACGTTCCTTTCTAAATCAAACTCTGTCAAACACATCACATAAAGTCATTTATATTTGAGACAAGTTTGAATGTTTCAGGAAGGCTGGCTTCCAAAATTTTAAATATCCCACTCACAAATGTCAAAACAGCTCCTCCAGATTCTCACAAAGAACTTTAATTCAACTTTGTAGAGATGAGAGGTTTCACAAAAAAATACAAACTGTACTCATTTGGCTCAGTCTGTGGAGGCCTGATCTGTTCTAACCACAACTGCCAGAAGGGTGAAACTTTCTTCCTTAGAAAGAAACAGACAACCAAGAGAAGCCACCAACCAGCAAAAAATTTCGAATTTCTCTCATATTGAACCACAAGAGGCATATTACATCACAATATACCACAAAAAAGTTTTACATAGCAAGAATAGTTTTGCTACTGGTTGAATCAAACCTTGTTCACTAAGACAAAGATGGATTCAGTAAGAATTTTGATACTCCAAGGAAAAAAACAAGCTTGACTTGTTACTCAGGGTACAAAGATGATAACAGAAGGGATGCAGAAAAGATGGATGGTTAAACAGATAGAGGGAAACGGTGCCTAAAAAGACAGATACAACAATGCAGAAACACTATTACAAACAGCTGTAAAGGGTACACCAGTTAGAAGCAGTTTGTACTAGAAAGAAAACTACTTATTTCCTTGTGGTTATGATACTGATCTCCCGCAAACTTCCTGCCTGTGCCTAACTACAGCCAACTGCTACAGGGGAACAACAGAAGTCCCAAGACCCCAGCATTTTCAAAGCTAACCAATACTCTGTGAAGTTCCCACGTTCTGGAAAACACCACGAAAACAAAGATAAATGTTACACAGGACACGCCGTCTATACATCTTTCTCATCTCTGCTCCTGACATACAATCAGTTTTCAGCTTTGGGGCTGCTGCTGCTTTCCGCCCCCCCCCCCCCCCCCCCCCCAATATTGATTACAGACAGCAATCTCTCTTGCTTCAACTCTTATTATACTGAATTTATCATCAGTTTTCGGGATGCTAACAGAGTGCTCCAAACGCAAAGCTTCAAGAGATGCCCTATCCCGTTCCTGTTCCCTCCCCATTCCCGTTTAGGCACATGCCACCGATCACCCCGTGTCCATCTGTACCAAAACGCCTCATTGACAGCACCGCATGCAGCAACCCCACACACTCGGTCTGCGGCACCCCCGCGGCTTCAGCGAAACTCCGTCCGAGAGCAGAACGATCCAAAGATAAAGCGCTGGCCGCGCACCTGAGCCGGGCCCGCCGCAGAAGCCTTGGGC